>JAOEFI010012171.1:0-23065 GCA_034621735.1 Anopheles plumbeus | reverse complement strand
TCGGGCCAGCGGGATTTGAACCCACGTCACTCGTGTTGAGAGAGGGAGACTCTACCAACTGAGCTACGGAGCCCGACATTTTCATCTTAAAGCAATTTTTTTATACCTTATCCTTGTTGTCAAAAACCTTTACAATATTGAACCTTTACTGGAAGAATCTTGATCATAACAATATAAACGTCAAATAAGTACAGCAGAAGAAAATCTTCGTTTTCGCTGTTTTGTCACTTGTTTTCCGATCTCAATTACTGTTTCTTCTTTTCGTACTCCGCAGAGCTCATACGGCTTAGCTCACTGTTCCGCCTATACATTTCGCGCACCTTTGTGGTAATTAAAGGGCCGTCCGACTTGGCCTGTTGTCTCGAGTGGTTGGTTTCGTGTTTTCATCACTTTATTAACTTGCTGCAAGCGAATTGTTTCAAATGTTTTCTCGAGAAGTGCCACAATAATAGAAGGATTATTACGACAGCGCGTCGTTGGTGTTTCATCGCAGCGCCTGGCTTAGATGCGCGAATGTGAAAATTCGCTAATTAATCTTCTCAGCACATAACAGGGATCGAATATAAAGATGATCTTCATAGTTTAATTACAGTTCAAAATATTGAACTTGTTAATTTGGCGGTCAGTGGAACTTTCCTAAGGAAGAAAAGTAAAGGTTTCCACTGTATAGGTAAATTCATGCGCCAATGTAGTTCAAACAGATAAAGGGATATTATTGAACACAATCGTTGCATGAAAAGCAAAAATACAGAAATGCTATCTAGAAAGAGTAAGGATAAGTCTATTAAAGAGGGTGTTGTTGGCAAATATGTGAAAAAAGACACTCCACCTGAAATTCCAAGTAAGTATTTGATCAATGTAGTTTTCCAGTCACAGGTTTGCAGTTGTAGCTGAATTTATTATCCATAACCGCGGTTTATTCCCTTCAGTAATCAACGTGTGGACCGCAGAACAAAGCAAAAGCAAGCTCGCAAAAGCAAGACGAAGTTCACAGCAGGTCGTTCCAAACACGGGACAACCGCCCGGGTTGCCTCTGGTTGGTAATAGCAGCAACATTCAGAATATGCAGAAGTTTGGCAATTCCAAGGTGCTAACGAAAGTCGGTGGGCTTGGTCACGAGGGAAAATATACGCCAAGCAACAATATTCCGAACTTGGCAAATAAGTTTAACAATCTTAATCTGAACAACGATCAGTCGAATGGCCTTGCATCCGTAAATGGAGGTTTGAATGGTCAACAGCAAGTTCTACCGGTAATGGCCATCAATTCTAAAAACAGTGTGGGCAGTTCACTAGCGATAAACGATGTAAGAAACAACAATAGCCATGGGAACTATGTTGATATCGATACAATCGACCAGATTCTGATGCAGCAGAGTGAAACGAATCAATATCGAGTTCAACAGCAACAACAGCAACATCTGCAGCAACAGCAATTGCAGCAGCAGCAACAGCATATTCATCAGCAATATATAGCCAACTTCGAGAGGAAATACTCGTACAACCAACTCCATCACAACAATAATCTTCGGAATGGGTTTGATAGCTATGGCAATCTATTGCGTAACGGAAGCCCTGTCGCTACATCTAGTTCAACCGGAAGTAATCTTCCGAACGAACAGACTCTTTTCATTCGTCAGTATTCCACGCGCCAAACTCCTCAACCAAAACCACCACAACAGCTCCCAACGAACAACCAAGCACAGCCATCACAGCAGGATCATAATTATCCCATTTACGAAAATCAATCCCAGTTAATCGGTCGTCCAGAATCTCCGATTTATAGCAACACGAACTCCGGAACTATTTACCAGAACTACAACAGTAACAATTCGTCACATCAGTCGCTTTACTCGAATGTTCGTATCGGAGCACAGCAGGCCGGTACAAGCGGGGCAACGAACTATCTGGCTCTCGCACAACCACAGGCACCATCACATCAGGCTCAAACGCAGCCTCTATATTCGAATTTGATAATCGGCACTGGCGAATCTAATGGTATTACATATGGTGAGGTTGTGCTGCACGCCAACCATCTCGGATCTTCGGGCACAGCAACCAGCGTGGTGGCAGCACAGCGTGCCATCGCTCAGAGTGCAGCTGGTCAGCAGTCTGCTGGAGATAGTGGCGACGAAGAACTATTGTTACCACCCGGCTGGTCCGTGGACTACACGTTGAGAGGTAGAAAGTATTACATCGATCACAACACGAAAACCACCCATTGGGCTCATCCTCTCGATAGGAAGGCACTGCCAACTGGCTGGCAAAGAATAGAGTCCGCTCAGTATGGGACATACTTCAAGTAGGCATTTATTTCTGAGATTATTTTACGACATTCAGTACTGTATAACCTAGAACTTGCTATCTTCCAACAGCTACATCACTGGTCAAGCTGAGCAAACATTGCCATATTTGGCATCTTGCTACCTAACGCACGCAGCGCCGGTTGAAATTCCACGCCCGATGGTGCCTCATTTCCCGCGCCACAACGCCCTAGTACCGGCTAATCCGTACAATACGGAAAAGGTACCGGAATGGCTTTTTCTCTACGCAAAGTGTAAGCATGTCAGATAAGCACAAAAGCACAGACTAGACTATTCCTTAATGGGTGGGTATGGATTTTGTTTTCATTTGCAGCTTCTTCGGAAAAAGATCACATTATAAAGTGGGATATGTTTCAACTGCAGCAACTAGAAGATTTCCTTGGCATGATGAAAAAGTTATACCGTCAAGAGTGTAATATTATCGTTGCAAAGTATGAAGTTATCAGGTACTGGGCGCTGAATAGCATCAAATTTCCATGCCTTGAAAGAATCAGCTACTCAATGGGTGTCTTGCTTCTTTTTAGAATACAAATACACTCTCGGATGCAGGATCTGCGGCGAATGTGATTTTACCCGGTCTCTAATGTTCGCCTATTAAATGCGAATAATAACCTTTAATCAATTAATGTGCTTTTGATAGATTGTGATATCAGACAGTTCCTTGTTCAACGATTTAACCTAACCATGCAATGTTCATTGCATTCATTTTGATCTATGTGATTCTCTCATGGAAGGAACCGATAAGAAAACTCTACACCTTCGTGAGGCTTTCTGCATTTTCATCTGTGCCTTAATTCTCAATCATTTATGTGAATATTTTATGGTTGTTTACTGTTATTGTTTGTAATAAATAGTGAAATTTATCGAGAGCAGACACACAGGGACAAGCAACTAATGAGCGGAAAGTAAACACGGCTACAAGTTTCATACATACAACATTGTTTTATCGACAAGAATAAAGTTAAAATTTCATACAATTCTCATATTGCTGTATCTATTTATTTTTCTACGTTTCTATCACTATCTGACGGTCGAACCACTTCCAAGTCTTTCAGTTCATACTCGTCTGTTTTAGAGAGCCCATTAAATTTAAGCACTTTGGCATTGGGAAGATTCAACTGCTTAGCGTATCGAATTGCTTCTGGTAGGCGCGCTTCCTCTTCGGTCTTGTATCCATAGTATTTAGCCCAATCGTTACGACCGGTGTACACCATGTAGCAAACGCCTCCAAACGCATTCCAAGCAACTATGGCATAAAAAATGCTCAATCGACGTTTCCACAAGTGCGCGCGATCCAACGATATAGGATTTGTTCTACGTCGAATCCATTTGCGGAGCCAACGAGGCTGCTGAAAAAGCGTCATTTTCACCTTCTTATTTTGTCACGGTTACACAATAGGCTTTTGAGATCCAGCTCTTGTGTACTTTGCCAGGAGCTAATCCCGCGAATTGTATCTGTATAAAATGGAAATCAAAACAAACCCTTGGCATCTTCCATTACATAAGGCATGCTCATGCAATATTACTAACAAGCTTACTATATACCAAGGTGGCAACGCATGTTGATGAGAAACGTGGAGGATCCTAGGGAGTCGACTCCCTGTTACTGTTGGACAGGACAAAAATAGTCAATAAAACTCTGCTACGGTAGAATTATCACCTATCTATCTTGGGGCAACGCGAGATTTTGACGTTTCCTTAGGAAAATTATGACATCACAGTAAAGGCAGACATTTTTCCAATCGGTAGTGGCGTGAGAAAAACAAGCGGATCGCCATGATGAAAGTGTTCTATTCTTTAGTAACTATGGTACTAATCGCCGGTTGTGTATTTGCTGACAATGGCGTTGAAGAGTTTGACGATGCAGCTCGATATGGAATTGAAGGCAAAGTATATCCTCCGGAGTTGTACGGTGATGCAGATCTTACTTGGCAGCTCGACACACAGATATCGATAAACGGTGGAGAGTACAAGGGTTTTCTTCGAGAGGATGGCACATTTGTTATTAGTTCCATACCATCCGGAAGCTACGTAGTTGAAATTATCAATCCAGACTACTACTACGAACCCGTACGGGTGGAAATTAATCCGAAGGGAAAATTCCGTGGCCGTAAACTCAACTATGTCCAGCCGTCACAAGTGACCCCAGTGCCCTATCCTTTGAAGCTTAAGGCGCTCACCCGGTTCCGATACTTCCAGCAACGCGAACAATGGAAAATAACAGACTTCTTGTTCAATCCGATGGTGTTGATGATGATTCTGCCGTTGGGCATAATGCTCATATTGCCAAAAATAATGAGCGATCCGGAAACTAAGAAAGAAATGGAAAATTTTAACTTGTCTAAGGTAAAACATGTTAAATGTATGCAGAATGTATTGTATAAATATTCTTATATGTTATAGATGACGAACGATATGCCAGAATTCAGCGAAATGATAACGTCATTCTTTACCGGTGGTGCCACAGCAACCGCGGCTGCGAATGCTGCAAAAGAAAAAGAAAAGGCTAAACCAAAACAGAGCAAAAAGAAAAATTGAATCTTCTTCAAAAATGATTGGTTTTTTGCTTTCTACAATCTGGAATTCGCGATTCTCGGTTGGTAACATGGAAAATAAAAACAATATTGTATCAAATTCGTCTTATTTTTTGCATATATTTTAAATCGATTCCCGACGATTAGGAAGTATCTGCGCCTAAAGCATCTTGTTTATTTTCTATTCATACTTAATATCTCTACTAAGAGAACCGATCAATTACTAGAAACGTATTGATTGGCACGAAAACGACTACGTCGTACCGGATTGGGCTTGGAGCAACAAGAACAATTCAATCTATTGCCAAAAGTTAATGTGGCGAAGATTAATTTTAACATTTTCGCAGATCTAGTAGATTTCAGTATGCTCTGCTATATTTCAAGTGTCTGTCTGGAATGCCTCTTGCGAAACACACCGAGTGAAATTGTTTGTGTTCAGATAGCCATACGTATATGTACGTATTTAACAAAAAAACGAAAGGTCTACGATACGGAAGAACATGTTATATATAAAAAATAAAGGAATGGTTTGTTCTCTTCTGCTCATCAAAAATTAAAACTACAACAAATAGTTACGCCGAATGCCAAAAAAAAAATTCAAATTATTTCTATTGTAGGTTTGAGCTATGGTTAGAACATCACCAGCATATGTTCATTGCAACAACTGCACGTAATTAGCTGGAAACAACCCATACTTGTTGTTGCACCAACCTCTCCACCAACCTTCATCGATCTAAAACAAAACGGTTTTGTTATGTTAATATTACAGTTGTCTCCACCAAGCTGTGGACTTACCATTTCGATATGCGTTATCTTATCATCGGGATCGAAAGAAATTTCATCATCCGCTGCGGCCTGATAATCGTAAAGTGCTAGCGCTTGAATACCAGGATTGTCCGGTGAAGGAATAAATTCTTCTACTTCTTCCAGTTCCTGTTCTGCAATTTGCTGTGTCGTTTGAGGCGGCTCTTGATGGGTTGTATTTGGCAACGTTGTGGCAGGCTCCGTTGCTGTTTCCACAGCCGATGCTGCGCTATACGATGTTCGAGCTACAGGTGACGGTTCCTGTACGGCTTCCGCTTTTGGATCTGTCTTCAGTTCTAGTCGGTGAGGCTCTGTAAAAGCAGTAGCTGGAGGCCCAGTCGTAGGAATTACATCCGGCTGCACAATTTTCTGTGATTCGACATCTTTCGGCAACGCAATTGGGTCCTTCTATGTCAAATAAAAAAACGTTGAAAAAGTTCTCCGGAAAAAGGAAAAGTTGAAAAAGACAAACGGTACCCTCGTAATTTCTGTTGGATTATTTTCCTGCGGCTTATTAAAGTTGCAGATTGCACTGCTGACTCCAGTTTCTCTTCCAGTGTTTATTGGACCTTTGCGTTCAGGTTTCTTCGGTTCGGTTGATTCGGAAGAATAATTCTGTTAAACAAAAATCGTATCACATGTTAAATTTGAACAGCATAGCAACTTATCAAGGGGCTTACCACTCGTTTGGCAGCCTCTTCCCGATCCCTACGATCTTTTTCTTCTCGTAGACGCTTTTGCTCTTCTGCCCGCTTCCGCGCCTCTTCCTCTGCGTTGGCAGCGAAATTTTCAAATTTTGCTCTTAGATTTGATGGTTTGGCCGTTCCGATGTCTGGTTTCACTTTGGTATAGTTTGTACCAATTTTGTCCTGCTCCTGGAATCCAACGGCCGATTTATCCATTCGATCATTCTGAACACCGAACTTGCCTCCAAAACCCTTAAAGCAGAAAAAATACCATTTTTCAATTTCCAGAGATATTATACAGATTTCCAATATACCACATCGGCACAACGATAATGGAAGCATGATTAATAAATAATATAACATAATTACTATAAAAATTTGATTGAAATTATAAAAACCAAGTTACTCACAATTTTATGATCGACTTGGCTTTCGTGCATTATCGGTTTCTCAACATGGTCCCAACCAAAGGCCGACTTATCCTTTCTATCTGTCTGAATGCCAAACTTTCCTCCGAAGCCCTATCGGTCGAGAAATCAGTACGATTAGGTAGGTCCACGCACATTACTTCCTTTGTCCTCTATCGTAAAAAAAACATACCACTTTATGATCCAGTTGACTTTCGTGTTTTTGCGGAGCTTCCATGTGGTCCCATCCAACGGCGGACTTATCCTGACGATCTTGCTGCACACCAAACTTTCCACCAAAGCCCGTTTTGTAATCCTTTTGTGATTCGTGCTTGTCTACTTTCTCAACATGATCCCAGCCATGAGCGGATTTATCAACACGATCCTTCTGTACTCCAAACTTTCCCCCGAATCCTGACGCGTAATCCTTTTGAGAGGCATGCTTCTCTACCTTTTCGATGTGTTCGTGTCCCACGGCGGATTTGTCCATGCGATCTTTCTCCACACCGAACTTGCCACCGTACCCATGAGAAGCTTTCGGCCCATCCTTTTTTTTCTTATCTGCATCGGCCCGTTCCGTTTCCTCCCGCAGCTGTTGCATATCGATAGCCGCTGCATTGCGGCCACTGCCTGCGATCGTTTTCGAGCCCCACCTTTGCTCCTGCTCACTGACATCATTTACAAAATCCGGATCCGTCTCCCAATCGTCATCTTCAGCGCTCTGCATGACGCTGGTATCAATATCACGCCCTGCGGTCGATTTCCACATTCTGGAAAAGTGTGCTGTCCGTAGTATTGCAGATAATAAAACACTGAAACTATATTAATGTGGGGCGGTGGTTCGTCATACTGGTTCTTATCTGTTGCTGACTCACCTTTCCTTTGAGCAAACTGACTACTTAGAAAAACTACTGATATGATACTACAGGACCCGCACTAAAGAGTTCAAAGTAAATTTGGTGCTAAAGCTATGGTTACACATTAACAGCGAATCAACGATCCACAACAATAGTTTCGTTGGCAGTTTCTATAAGCGTTGATTCACTTCGGTCGCTCCGGAATGGTGACAGAAGGGCATGTTTCGGAATTGCACGGAATTTGACAGCAAGGTCGTTACTATAAACATCTTGGAAGCGACAGTGCCGCGTTCAGTTGAGTTGCGTAAATTAATTATTCAATATGCATCAGTATATAAAATGTAAAAACAATGTATTGCAATGTCATCCGTTGATTATTTTTCCGAAATATACATAATTCAAACAAACAACCATTTTCACATTTTCAAACATAAACATACTTCGCTCATTTTTATTGAATATCCGGATGTTTTAGAATGTATTATATTAGAACACTCCGTTTCGTGGACTCAGTGTTTATTCTATCGTCTTAGAACTGTTCAATCCTTATATTTTTTAGAACTCACGCAGTCAAACTTTTTCAAGCATATTTCGTTCAAACCCTTTATACATTTTTCGTTCCTCCTGCATTAAGCAAGCAAACAATTCCCTTTTAAACATTGCATTTGTGTTACGCCCTTGTCTAACCTGTCTCTCGTCAGGTGAACTATTGCCTACATGTATACAACCTGACTAAGGAGACTCGGTTTTAATCATTTTCGACGGCCCAGGTTTGCAGTCCATGTAACTCATATGATTTGCCACATTTCGATTGAAAGCTGGCACATTTCCTGGCTCCAAAAGCTCCCTAGTTTCCACGATGGTACCTTTTAACGCCATGATGCTGAGCTCATCTTTCCCATTTTTGTTCACGTTCGATGCCAGGTACATGATGGTGGTAAGGTGTTTAATTAAATTAGCAATATGCTCGTTCTTAACACTGGCATTGTTGTTCTTCTCAAAGATATGGGTTGCCTTTTCGCGGGAATGTTCCCGGACGTGGCTCGGTGTTATCATTGCCAACATTTCCGGATCTTGTGTCAATGTTCCGACGTACTCTCGCAATTGTTTTACTTGTTCCGCTAGATCGCCGTTCAACTTGTCTATCGCGACAATCAGCATGGCATAGCGTTTTTTAAACTCCTCTGGGAGGGGATTATCGTACGATTTGTAGATCTGTGCCTCGGATGTAATGTTTTGCAGGCGCAGCAACTTCATCTGCTTCGCTGACAACGTCTTCTTGGTACGTACAATCAACTCCAGGTATTTCATAGGGTACCCACCGATATTTTCATTGACGCCGCACTCTTTCTTGCCAATACTCGACTTTTGTGCATTTTCGCCACCCACCAGTGGGTCTGCGCGCTTTTTCGGAGACTTTGAGTTCGGAGAGGTGAGATAAAAGGATGCATTCTGATACGCTATTCGGTAGTCCTTAGTAATGCTGTTCAGTTTGATTAGCTCCTGCTTCGGCTCCATTGAAAAAACCTCGAAATCTGGAATCAATCGAGAGCCCACTCCTAGTCTATCGAACTCGATATTGTAACTTCTGGCATCTGAATCGTAACATACGACTGTTCCATTAAACACACCATCGTACGGCTTCCGCAATCGTGCTGTTACTTTTGTTCCGGCTGGTATCAGCTTAGGGATGCTGTTGGGCAATCCATCCATAAAAGATATGTCGCCGATACTGTTTGCCTGTAGAACGCGTATTTTCTCACGTTTTCGAGCAAGTTCCAGCCGTTCTTGCGATACGAAAGCGGAAGAGAAAATCCTTGGCTTACCAAAGGAAGCCCTGACTTTTCGCCATTCTGTGCGCGTTAGATTTTTTGTTTCTAGTTGGGGGTAGTGCTTGTGTACCAACTGTTGAAACTCATTAGGGATTCCAAAAAGATTACGGTCGATGTCGCTGTAGAAAAACTCGTAGAAGCAGAATCGGTGCGCCTTAGGAAGTATGAGAAAGTTCCTAAACTGTAGTCCGAGGCTTTCATTCCAGTTTTTATCCATTATTCCGACCGGGCTAAACACTTTCATTGGATTAAGATGTATCTCGTTGACATCAATTTTCCGTTTTCTGCCGCTTTGTTTCAGTTTAGCATATCGCGATGAATATTTTTTCTTGAAAACAGAACGTGGAATCACCTTCCGGGGGCTGATGGATAACTCACTGCTTGGGGTTGTTTTGATGCAGCTAGGCGGTTTCTTCGTCGATCCTGGTGTTTTCTTCGGAGTCGCCCGAGTCGATGGAATCTTATCGTTGATGATGTCGTCATCGTAAAACAAACGATTCTTTTTCCTTATTCGTGCTGGCCTACCTCGTGCATTCAAAACTTGTACGGGTTGCGTGCTCGTTGTTTTGATGGGAAATTTAGTCCCAACGGGATGCAATCCCAGCGCTGCCGGCCAGAAGGTCGGCGGTGGCGAACCTTCGCTATCCATAGATCCTGCACTGCTGTTGAACTTTGTGAATATGAAATAGACACAAATGTACTTTATAGTTCTATATATAAAAATGCTTCTCTCCTTACGGCGTTGCTATTGGCCCTACGACAATACTGGCTTTGAAAATTGACAACTTTAATGTTGAGAATTCCGTTCAGCGCCCTCTAGGCATTCGTTTTAGTACTACTGTAAATCTGTCTATGCCCGAGTATACTCACACTATCACATTGTCTACCTTCTCCTTCTGCAAACAGCATTTTTTTATCGGATGTGCCACCTACGATGTATACTGTATATACCTTGGGGTGAGAAGTTTGAAGAAAAGAAGAATAAACTGTCAGTGCGACCAACTGGAGAGGTAAACAAAATCTTAAAGCCCATTTCAGCAATACGGGTAAGAACAAATTATTCCTAGTTGTAGCCATTTTATGCATTTGCTTGTTTGTATCTAACATTTAACTGAATTGTTTGGAGGTTCAATAGTGAACATTTTTGTTTTTTGATCTAATTCTGTATAGCATACGCAATGAGAACAGATACGCAGCGTGGTATGGATCAACAAGAGCTAATCGACATCGATTGCTATCGCAAATTGGTAAAAACCCATGTTGAATTGGTAAGTCGAAAAACAGGTCTGCGGTTTGGAAAATTCCATTATGTTCCACGCATTATTATTATCTTCCACCTTAGCGGCGCTACCAAACGGCGTTGTTTTGGGCCGAGAAGGTAACAGTTCTGAGTAACGGTGACCCGCATGATGTCTACTGGGAAGCCCAGTGTATGTTTTTGCTGCGTGAATTCCACCGAGCGGCTCACTCCATTCGAAGCAAAGGCTTAGAGAAGACGAATCTGCTGTGTCATTACTTGTCGGCAGAATGCTTAACTGAAGCTAAGGAATATCAGGATGCGTTGGTAATTCTCAACTCGGTCGACTGTGAATCGCTACCATTTGCAATATGCGGACGAGTTGGACCGAATTATTCCGGTTTAAAAGATGAGTCGGCAGCAGACGAGAGCAGCAATAGCAGTTTTTCTGAGCATCCATGCAGGAATGAGATCCTGGCATCGGTGTACTTTTTAAAGGGTAAGGTACTCGAGGCAATGGACAATCGTATCCTTGCGATGGATTGCTACGTCCATGCGTTGCACAAGTCAGTCTACTGCACTGAAGCACTTGATGCACTCGTGCAGCATGACATGTTGGTGGCCTGGGAGGAAAAGGAACTTATAGAAAACATTCCAATGTCGCAACAGTGCACGGAGCCGGAGAAAAAAATCCTCAAGCGGCTGTATGAGAGTAAGCTGAAGAAATACTACGAATCGATTGCTCCGGTAGGTAACAAAACAATACTTGTGCAACCCCTGGAATTATTTCCTATGATTAGTTTATATAATTTTTCTTAATTTTTGGCATAGAATCCAAATCTTGAACATCCACCCGTTGCATCGATGAACTCTAGCCTTTGGAATGAGCTAAAAGAGAAGATGAAAAATAGTAAAAATAATGAAACTTCCAAGTCATCGATGTCGAAATACCGTTCTCCTGCGCAACGACTGAAACCTAAACATCAGCAGATCATGTCGCCGGCGAATAAAATTCTGGAGGATCTAAAAAATACACCCTCGTATCTGATACATACGTCCCTAACAAAGGCTTCACGTCTTGGGACGAACATGTCAGCAGGTTCTACCATGCTTGGTTCAGGTGGTGCAAATAGTTCCCGACAGGAAACACCGTTTCGCATCAATCGACCACCGATAAATTCAGGCCCATCGGTTGTTCCGTTGGCACAGTGCATGACTAAATTGGAACATAGTCTTGATATGGTAATTGCACGTGCGGAAAAATTTTTCTACGACTGCGACTATCGACGATGTATAAAGACGCTGGAAGAAATACTGAAGTGCGATCCGTACCACAAGCGATCGTTGACGGTGCAGATCGGTTGCTTAATGGAGATGAAGAATTTCAATCGGCTGTTCTATGTCGCTCATAAGCTAGTCGACTTTTATCCGGATGATGCAATTGCATGGTACGCTGTGGGTTGTTATTATGATCTAATCGGAAAGAGTGATCCAGCGAGGCGGTACCTGTCAAAGGCAACCACACTAGATCGACTGTACGGTCCGGCCTGGCTGGCGTACGGGCACTCGTTTGCAAAGGAAAACGAGCACGATCAAGCGATGGCGGCATATTTTAAGGCAACACAGTTGATGCGAGGTTGCCATCTGCCACTTCTGTACATCGGGGTAGAGTGCGGGCTAACGAAAAACCCCGAAATGGCGGAAAAGTTTTTTTATCAGGCCATGTCGATCGCACCGCTCGATGTGTTCGTCCTGCACGAGCTGGGAGTAATCAAATATGAGTACGAGCAGTACGAACGCGCCGAAGAGGTATTCCGTTGTACCCTAGACATGGTTCGCAGTATGACGAAGGAGAACAACGAACAACTGACTGCCCGTTGGGAACCGCTGATCAACAATCTCGGACACTGTTGTCGCAAGAACAAAAAGTACGAGGAAGCGCTGGATTTCCACCAGTGGGCCCTTTCTCTGAAACCACTGAATGCCCTAACATATACGGCAATAGGACTGGTGCAAGCCCTGATGGGGGAGTTGACTGCCGCCGTCGATGCTTTCCACAAGAGCCTTTCCCTGAAGCGGGACGACGTTTTTACCACCACCATACTGAAGTACGTCATAGAGGATCTAGCGGAGGAGCAGCCGCTTCCATTCTACTCAGCCGACGATGTGGAAGAGGAAGGCGGTGATAAAAATACTGATGATGCAGAAGGGCCTGATTGCGGGGACAAATCGTCGACGGAACGTGAGGTGGCCAGTACAAACAGTGCCGGAGAGGTTCGGGGGACAACACGACCGACGTTACGGATGCAGTTGAACTTTGACGAGTGGTATGCAAAGACACCTTCAATGAGTGATACCAGTGCTGATGATATGAGCATTGACATCTAAAATATAGTCGTTGAAAGAACGAAATAAAGTTGGTCTTGTGGTGTAGTTGCATGTGGTATTATTCTGTTAGTGTTGTTTACTACAGACTACACTAGCGCTTAATGGAAAATAATAAAAGGTGAAACAAAGAGACACGTGTTCAAAAATGTGTTAGTTACAATACTTATATTGAAAAAAATCTCTGCGGATATTGTTATCATTGACTTTCACAAGAGCAACTGATTGTACCAAAATTATAATCTAAGTATAGTTTGTTCATTTGCATTCGCTCAATTTGTATTTCTTTTTTGATGATGAATATGTGCCATTCTTGTTCGTTATAAGTCATATTTCAAATTTAGCCCACGACATTAAAGTAAGAATATTCAAAGGAATACAACACTCCATTGAAAAAAATCGAACTTCTGTTTTTTACATCGAAAGTCCAGCATTTTCGTAGGATTTGAAAATTTTTTCCACCGACCAAATGTACGCCGCTGTACGAACGTCCAAGCAGAGTTGGTGCTGTACTGCCGCGTTCATTATTCCTTTCGCCGCGGTTTCGATTACGAATTGCAACCCGGACGTGACTACGTCGGCCTCGCTGGCATGGTCAAAGTAGTGCTTCAGATGTTTGCTCGGGGTAACGGTGACGCAAACGCCAGCACTACGCAACGAATCCTGTACCGAGGCGAGCACTTCACGCAGGTTCTGTGTTTCATGGCGAAAGGAAAGCTTGCCGAATGAGATGTGGTTTATGTTCTTTAGATATTCGAAGTAGGACGCTGTAACACCCCCAGCATTGCAGTATAGATCAGGAATGACAAGAATGCGTCGATCCTGGAGAATCTTATCGGCGGCCGGAGTGACGGGTCCGTTTGCGCCTTCGGCTACAATTTTCGCTCTTATCTTCTTCGCGTTCTCGGAGGTAATTGTCTTCTCCATCGCAGCCGGAATGAGGATGTCGCATTCTTCCAGAAGCAGATCGCCGTTAAATTCGTTCGCCTTAGGGTAGCCCCTAATCGTTTTCTGTAGAGCCTTGTAGCGTCCAAGGGCTTTTATGTCAATGCCTGTCTTGCAGTACAAGGACACATCCTTTTCGATGATTCCTGTAATTATACATCCTGCTTTATGAAAATGCTCGGCTGCATATTGGCCGACGTTTCCGAAACCCTGTACGATGACCGTTTTCCTCTCCAATCCCGGCTCGAGGCCCACTTCGCGCATCCAGCTCTCCTGGCGCGTGAAACAGTTCGTCGCTATGTAGACTCCCTTGCCGGTAGCTTCGGTGCGCCCACGCACACCACCCTGATGCAGCGGTTTGCCAGTAACTACGGCCATTGTGTTGATGTCACGATGTCCGAATGTTTTTCCATACTGGTCCGCTATCCAGGACATTTCTCGCGAAGTGGTACCCATGTCCGGTGCGGGCACATCGATGCCCGGCCCTATAAAGTTCTTCTTCGCCAGTTCTACCGTATAGCGGCGGGTGACACTTTGCAGTTCCTTTTCGCTGTATTTGGTCGGATCGATGATGATGCCGCCTTTGGCGCCACCAAACGGAACATTCACGCACGCACACTTGAACGTCATCAAAGCGGAGAGGGCCTCTACTTCGTCCTTGCAAACATCCAGCGAGTAACGTATACCACCTTTCACCGGCAGACGATGAAGACAATGGTGCGAGCGAAACGCCGTGACCAATTCGTACTGCCCGTTATCGCGAAGAAACGGAAACTTAAACTCGAGCGTACTGGAGTTGTTCGAAATGATTTGGAGGATCGCCTGCACTCGGTGGGTACGATTTTCCAGACTCATTAGTGGATACTTGCTCATGGATTCGATCAACTGAGGCTCCAGTAAGATACACGCCTTGTGGAAACAATACTCCACCATCTTGGAAAATGGTGGATCGCGTTCGGTAGGAATAGCATCCAGATGCTTCGGGATTGTATGAACTGACCGTCGAGCATGTTTCAAAATACCTACGAAACGCTGCATAGTTAGGGAATGTTTCTGGTGAACGTGAACTTCTAACTAAACATCGGTAGCTTTGCTGGAGAATTGCTTGCAACGCTAAAGACAACGCCAACGCATGCTGCGCTCTACATCTGCCACAAATTATAATTATACGTCTCCATGGCTACTGATACAATTGCAGTAAGGAGGAGACTGTCAATTTGATCCGTTGTGGAAGGCATCCGTAATGGAGAATTCAACGCCCGCACCCGTATTTTTCGGACCGGATGAAAATCTTAGTGACGGCGAACGCAAAAGGCAGAGACAACTCGAGCACGCTGCAATTATACGCTGGAAGTACCGTTTCCTTAAACTAGATGCCATCAAGCCGGGCGAAACGGGCGATGCGTATCAGGTACGATGCCTCGATAAGCGGTTGGTTCATGTAGAGCGCGAGAAGTTTCAAAAGCAGATTTGTCTGAATATTTCCACTGCCTCGGTGCACCGACGCCAAGCGGAGTCGTCCCGAAGCAGCATCCTGCGGCTACTGGATGAAGTGGCTATCGATGAGGCAAGAATCGAAGCCGTCAAAATTGATATGAACGAGCTACGGTCCCAAATCAAGCGTTCTGAGGTCGTACTGAAGAACTCTGCCAAATCGGTACCAGCGGACTTCGCGTACGCACAAGCATTGGAGCGGTCCATTAAACAACTGACGGCAATGGAAACTCGACTCCATAATGCGCGAACGCTCGAGGGAAGATTGCACGCCGAAAATCGGAAGTTACGAAGTCACATCGAAGGCATGCTTGGAGAGCGAAAACGTTACAATCTGCTGTGGGCGGAGTACGTGCAGCAGTTAAATCAGAATCGCAAGTTCCTACTTGACATGATCGAACGGGCTACGTTGGCCTTCAACCAGGGAGAGGATCTCTGCCATCGGATCGAAAATCTGAAAGGCCAGGCGCAACGAGAGAAGCGAGCTCGCTTGCAGGAAATGGTGGAGACAGAACGGCAGATCGTGTCGGGGCGCCAGGCAAACGAGTTTCTGCGAACGAAAGGCTTTCAACGTCCAGTGGCAGAGTTGAATCCGATGTTGGTCCGAAAACGCAATCGGTTCAAAAACGCCCACAGCGAACAGATCCACACTTACCGTGGGATAATCCACAACGTGAAGAACAAATATTTGAACATAGAAGATATAAAACACGTTCTGCTTGAAATCGAAAAACAACAAGACGGGTACATGGCTCTTTTCAAGTACAGAAACTTGACAAACGCCAAGATCGTGGAAGCTAACGGAATTGCTCGCGAGCTCGAAAAAGATGGCGAACGTCTGCGCGAGTCCGAGAGGCGCGAAAGATATTCCGCGGAGCGAAAGGCGAAGCAAACCCTGCGACATCTACAAACTACTCGGCAGGAAACCGCGACCATGAGGGAAGAAGAAGAGCGCCAGCAGGCAAGTCTGGAGCTAAAGTTCGCCACAGTCGAACAAGCGCTTTCGGTAGTTGGGTACGCCTGGGATAAAATCGTTCAATTGATGGGAGAACCTCGCAGCTCCGGAATGACGGAGGACAGGTTGAAAAAAGCGCTGGCCAGCATAGAACGCAAAGTGCTGGAAATGGTGCGAGTGTCTTCTTCCAAGCCTGTGTTAGCACAGGACATTGCTATTGGCAGCCTCTACGAAAGCCAGCAGTGCGCCGAGTGTGCCGAAGGTCAGGACGTCAACCAACATGACGAGCGTATCGCTGCTCCGTTAGAGTACGAACAGCTTGTAGAGAATGTTCGAAAACGAACTAACGCACCAGAGATGCAGTACCGTCTTCACACGCTCAGTCAGTGCAAACTTCCTCGGTCACGGATGCTGGTTAATAAGCGATATCAGTAACGAGTAGTACCTATGCTTCAGATTTATTATAATTTTTTGGAACACTTTGTTCTGATTAAAAATTGATGTGATGAATCAAACGGCAACTGGTCGATCTTTGTTCTGTACTTCCGTGGCACCCTGATCGTATGGGTATGGTCCAAAGTTAGGTCCGTATCCGAACGGGTGGGGAGCAATCGGTAGCGGAACCATCGGCCCATAGGGATATCCTGGTCCCATTGGGCCGTTGGGAGGGTAGAATGGGTAATATGGTGCTGGACCTGATGGCGGGAAATACGGATACCCACCTGACCCCGCAGGTCCCGTAGGTGTGATAGCTCCAGCGGGGGGGAAAACGCCGGCACCAAACGTTGGTGGGCTCACGATGGACTCGCCTCCCGCTTTATTGCCTTGGCATTCGTACATTCGGTTCAGTTTCTCTAAATCATTCCAGGAGAAACCATCGCGCTGACCCATCCTAGCGTTTCCTGTAGCTTTCTGATCGATTTCAAATAAGGAGCAACGGAAAGGGAAATAAAAGGAAAGGAGAAAGAAAGAAACAAAGATAGCAAGAAAAAGAGATATATAAAAAGCAGAGGCAAGATATGGAGGAAACGAGTAGCCAAAATCGGATGATGTATCTTAAGCAGTCTCTGGTGCGGGTATGAGATATGAGTTATTTTATTAGCGCTGAAAAGTATAGGGAAACAATTCAAGAACATTATAGCTTGTTCGCGTTGG
Organism: Anopheles plumbeus; assembly: GCA_034621735.1. Taxonomy (NCBI): domain Eukaryota; kingdom Metazoa; phylum Arthropoda; class Insecta; order Diptera; family Culicidae; genus Anopheles; species Anopheles plumbeus. The sequence goes on along the minus strand of JAOEFI010012171.1, from coordinate 5,451 downwards.
CTCGCTGGAGGAGGTAGGAAGGGGGAGAGAGTTCGCCATGAGGCACTCGACCGCAGGCGCATCGACATTGCACACCATTAGGTCGCTTTTAGTGAGAGGCGCTTGCACTGGCAACACTGGTCGCGTTCGTATCTTCCTCGCCAAAGATAGATCCGATGAAGCTGACTATGGCTCCCGCCACCTGCGCCCCATTTCCGGCCGGTTTGACCGGACGAGTCGGCCGCGTCGGTCGCGCCGGTCGCTGCGGTGTGCCACTGCCCGACGAGCTGCCCGAGGGCGCTGACGACGTTCCCTTGCAGCTGTACATGGCGTTCAGCTTGCCTAAATCTCCGCTAGAGAAGCCGCTTCGTTGGCCCATCCGATTGCTGCCGGCGCGCTGAAAGGAAATGTGACCCAATTTCAGGCGCGATAGTCCGCGAGAGGCAAAACACACGTGAGAAACAGGCAAGGACACAGGATAGATGGATGCTGGGAGATTAGGTGGAAATTCCCTTTTCACAATGTAACGTTTCTTCCCTGGCAGGGATGAGCAGAATGCTGCACTGTGCTTTATTTCCACAAAAGAGCGCACACTCTGAAGAACTCCCGGAGGATCGTAGGATTGGTGATGGGTGTGGTTAGTTCGATGAATGGATGTGTTCGATTTCCAAGGGCCCCGTTCGCTACTTGCACTTGTACATAAGGTTAATCTTGGCGAGATCGCTTTTACTGAACCCGATCCGTTGGCCCATGTCGCCGTTGAATGGTTTCTACGAGTGAGAATCGAAAAATGATCACGCCGAGGTATGAGAATGCGGTGAAGGATGGCTGGACCGTTGGAAACTTCGTTGGAAACCCTCGATCGGGAAACCTTGCCCGCTCCACCCGCTTACCTTCGCTTCGATCGTGGGTTTTCCGTTGACGGAGAACGCATTGGCCGAGTAGTGCATGATGCTGCCGTAGTCGTACGCCACCCCGAAGCTGTTGGTGGAGCCCTGCTTGGCCTTCTCGAAGTTGTTGGTCGTGCCGGCCTTGATGTTCTCCTGGCGAATCCTCACCCAGTCGTCCCGGTCTTCGCGGTTCTGCTCGTGCAAAAAGCCGAGCGCGTGCATCATCTCGTGGATCACTGTTCCGACGAGGGTGGTGCAGCCCGGAATCTGCAGGTTGACCGACTGCCGGCCTCCCAGCATGCCCACGCTGGACCAGCACCCGCTGTTGGAGCTCTCGAAGACAATGTAGTTCTTCTCGCCCAGGCGCGGCGTGAAGCGAATGCACGTTTTCGCGTGGTACTCATTGATGGCCTGCTCGATGAGCTGCATACCCTTGGCGTCTGCACGAAGTGCAAACAGTGGTCACGTTTGGGATAGAAGCGCTGGCGGTTATAATGTGAGACTTACCGAAGTTTCCCGAAATTTGAAACGGAACCACTCCCTTCGGCCAGCGGTTTGCCGTGTTGGCGATCCCGTTGCGTCCGCCGGGACGATCGATCAGTATGTCGCCCTCGACGTACGACCCCAGCTCTTCCACGTTGCCGGCATCGGTTTCCGGGTTGAAGTTGGCCACCAGTTGACCTACCGCTTCGTCCGGCTCCCCGTACAGCTCTGGGCCCAGGTGCGAGAGGTCGATCAGTGTGTCCGAGTCGCCGATCCCGTTGTCATCACGCAGGATCACACTGGTCGCGGATCGCTCCACCGCCAGCAAGCCGAACGCCAACACACACACTAGCCGACGTGCGAAGATCAACATCATTGATCAATACCGAACTGTTGATCGATCTCGGTTGTAAGTGAGTGGCGCGGCCGAGCAGAAGCTTGTAGCTTATTGTAACTGACGGAACTAGAGCGAACCTCCGAAGCAGAAGTCGCACACTGATTAAACTCTTCAGCCGATCGCTCCGTATTTATATTGCCGCCCAACTCTCCTTCAACTTCGTAACTTCGCCAAGGCCGCCGTCGGGGTTCGGCTTCCATGGCTTTGCCCGGCGCGTTTCTTGTTTTTTTTTTTACTTTAATATCGCTCTTTTTTCACTGTCAATAGGTGGGTGGACTGAATCAAATTTGCGTGTACTCCCCTCCGCTTCCTAGCATTTACGCTTTCCACCTTCTGGAGTTTTATTTCCAGTTCTGCTAGGCGTTAGGTGTCGGGTTCTGGTTGGGCGCTGGTTGTTCGCTCGTTCGTTCTACCGCTCTTCCACCTACCGGCGGATTCGGTTCTACTTTTCCGTGACCGATAAGAACTCGTTGCGGTTCGTTTGACAGTTCGTCAGCGCCAGCGACGTGCAGGGGGCTGTTGTGCAAATAGTTCTATCGAAAACCCATTCGTAAAACCCCTTGGCATTATGTTGGATCACTGTTTGCAGACCCAGAACTGACTCAACTTCGATGGCCGGGAAATCTTCACCTTGGACTTGATTTGGGAACTGGGGCTGTAGCAAGAATCTCGCCGGTGCCCCCCGAGGATCGGTGGATGAAGGACATACACGTTGGGGAAAAGATTGCGAATTTAAATCAGCAATATTTGTCGATACATATTTACTCTATGAATAAACAGGGACAACGATCCATTGCCCTCTCCTGTCTGGTAGTTACGAACCAGTCGCGTTTCGGTTAGCAGAAGGAGGTTAGCCCCCCTAAAGTCAGACTGAGTTCGAATCCTACGACAACGGTTTTCATTGACCTCATTATTTTATGACAAATTAATTACAGAACGTGCCCCGGAAGCATGCCTCCGCCGTTAGGCTCTAGTTTGTTTTCGGGCTCAATTTCATGTGCAAATTTGGGCTGGAGGACGTCAAAGAAGGAACCGTACCGAAACAGAACCGGTATTTTCGACATCACATTGATTACGGTGGTACGATTTAGTTGCCAGTTTAGTTTAAAGTGGCGAAATGGTGCCGAATAATCCGTGTTTAAAGAACTAAAATTAATGTGGTAGGGCTAATCTGTGTTTGCCTAGTTTCGCTATTGTGGCCACATTTCCAGTAGAAATTGTTCCGCATGATGTCCGCAGGGAGAACTCGATTACCATGCCCATTGATGAGGTACACTTGGTCATCGCGAAACCGCACATTAATTTTATTGCCGACAACGCCAACGTGAACATGCACAACCTCCTTTATCGTTGACAGTATCGGTGCGAATGATGCAAAGTGAATTAATTACCGTAACTTATTAGCATCGAAAGGAATGAAGACGTAACCCTACAGTATTGAACCGGTTTTCCATATTAGACTTCCGAAAGACCTCCGGCGTTTATCGAATTAGCAGGAAACTTGTTCCACCATAGGCCTAAGGAGAGTCGAAGTAAGGAGTAGGCCTTGGAAGAGGAGAGAGAATCGAAAACGATGCATCGATGGGAAAAAGGGTGATCGGATCCTTTCCACAACAAGTGGTCATTGGGCGCCACACTCGACAGAGTGATGGCTACGGCCCCCAATTTCAGTGAAGGGTGTCAGTCTTGGAGGCACCAGCAAGTGGAGAGCCCGCATCGCTCAACCCTAGGAGTAGCGGACGTCGAACAAGTGAATGCTCTTTGTAGGTTAGACAGGAAGGCTCAGGTTTCGAGAGTTGTCACCGTTCCATGTGGGTCCTGACACTGTGGAACGTGAAGTACGATGGCGTTCTGGACATGCTCCGCGCAGATCCTCGCGTTCTTCGGGCACGACATCGTTGTAAAGGTCGAAAGGTCCGGCGGCGGAGTAATTAGGACGGATCAGGAGACGGAGGTGACGCTAATAAGCGTTCCTGGTATGGTGGTCGCAGTGGTACCACACTTTTAGCGGAGCATGTACATGGCGATGACACAGAACAGGAGCGGACCTGCACGACCACGGGTGGGCTACTGTGAACGACGGTGATACGTGTGCATCCTTCTTTCGCGGGGAAAGGCTGACAGCAGCATGTTTTAGTTGACATGCTGAAGGTGTGTTCTTCAATACCCTCAAGGATTTGCTTAGCAATGAAAGGGATGTCTATAAATAAGTTCCTTCCTGGAAGAAAGAAAAAGTTGGGTCACAAAAATTCGAATCCTTGCGAAAATGGTTAAATGTTTCCTTCTTTTCCATTCTTCTGATCTAAAGTCGAATAAACAAAAACAAAAAAAAAACGCAAATTCAAGATAGAACCAAACAAAGAAACTGCGCTCACACTAAGTGGATTGATTTTAATTTTGTTTTTATTTTTTTAATAATTGTCTATCCCTTGCGTCCACGGCTTCAGGATACCTTTCCTTTTCTCTTGTTGTGCGTGTTCCGTATCTTCTTCTATTTTTACATCAATTTATAATAACTTTCGTTTTCCTCCTCGCTGCACGTGATTTGCAACATTCGGACCGCTAATGGGTCATTTCCGCTAGGACGAACATGCGATCGTATTTTCTGAACACGACGAGTACATTTCATAATATTGGCACTGATAGCCAGTCCTCTTATCGCTACTTTTATAGTTACGTTATGTGTTCGCTCCGCTTCAGAGGGTCCTAAACATTCTCTGCCAGATCAATTTATGATCCGTTCATTCATTCGAGAGAAAAACTGGAGCTCTGTGTTTCGTGGTGATATGCTAACAAACATCGGTTTTTTCCATTGTTTTATCAGCATATGAATAGATTGCTTGGCCGATAGCATAGCCATGTTTTCTGTTGTAGTGCTTCTCGGCGGATGATATCTACAACCTGAAAACACTAACGCATAGCTAGCAATCGAACACCGATAGTATATGATATATTTTCTCATTAACCTTTCACAATTTATACAGACTTGCACCTTTGCTTCGATAAATATAAAGCCGAATGAAAGAAAATCCAAACGTCAGAGCAAGATGAATGGACATATTTTCAAAATCTTTACATTACTCCAGTTGGTAGAAACAGTCGAGAAAAGTATAAATAAGAAAAAACTTTAGAACATAAAACAAACATGATTAACACATCGTTTTCGATGAGGCTGAGAATCAGAATGTAGCTACACACAAATTCTAGACTGTTACATAATGCTGAGAGACGGATAGAAAGCTGCAGTGAAATAGTTAAAGGAGTACATGCCGAGACGGTGTTATGGGTCGAATCTCTACTGGACCAGGTTGTATTTGGATTGGCTAACGGTTCGCCTGCCTACAAACTGGTAAGTGTTCTGCCCAGTCCGAACGCCAAAAAAGTAGTTTTAAACAAATCGGGAAGAGGGAAAGCGATACGAAGCCGGCCAACAAAGTGAATCGGTAGGGATCTGTAAAGCTCGATTTTCAAATACACACAAAACAATTGGTCACTGAAGGGGGGAGAAGATGGCGACACAGTATAAATTGAAGAAATGTGCGTGATGTGTTTGTATGTGCAGTAATATAGATAAAAAAAGTTTTAATAATAAAAATACATACAAATATAAACTTATCACAAAGCTTCACAAATTGCTTTAGCTAACATGTATTTTTAGATATATATATTCCGGGGGTTCCGGACTGCCCTGGTCGCGATATC
>JAOEFI010012151.1:0-23069 GCA_034621735.1 Anopheles plumbeus | reverse complement strand
TTGTCGTTGCTGTTGCAAAAGATTATTGTTCTCGATTTGCAGCGCATTTACACGTTCCTCAAGCATTCGCATTGAGTGCAGACTAACGCATGCAGATTTTGTTCCATTTTATTTTTAGTTATACTGTGTCGCGAGGGCTTGGGTTTTGAAAGTGGATTAAATTTTGGCATACAAAATATTACCTTCTTTTTGTTACCACTAACGGAAGTGTCAAGTGACACTTCAAAACCTCACCTTATTTTTGCAAAATATGAGTTAAAGTTGAGCTTCTTTACGCTTGCTTGGATGTTATCTTCTACCCAGTATTTCTCCAGTTGGTATGGAACGGTTCTTCGGCTTTGATGTCCACGGGTCGGGACGTTGAATGATCCAATGTCTTCTTTTTTTTTTATCCCAGTTGATCTTCTGGGGAGTCGTCACTTTTGGTGCAGGAACAGATATTTCACTTTTGGTACCAGTTCTTAATAGTGAAAACTAAACGTTTACGAAAGCGTGTTATTTAACCTTACACTTGCACTTTGGAACAGATAAAACCACGTGTTCGTCGCAAATCGACCACGGATCGGGTGACGGAGTTATTTCCGGGCGTAACGTGGTGTGAATGTTCTTTCTGATATTTCACAGTGCACTTCACTATGTGAGATCTCTTTTTTTTCACTTTCGCGAACGTGAACTGGGCCTAGCCGACTGCGCCAGTTATGAATTGTTAATACAAATTTATTCACTATTTGGTTGTTGATTTAGGTGATCCGTTTTGGCTGCCCGGTAGGAGAACTGCTGGCTCGGCGTCCAAGAGAACCTCCCGTCGGCTGCTTGTCCCACGGTACCATGCTGTGTGTGACATTCCTGGAGTATCAGGTTATACGCTGATGCTCCGGAGTCACGTTGGACAGCACGGGACCGAGGTGTCGGATGCAACTGCAGCGTGGGAACATTCGGTGCATAACTACTTACTACATGCTTAACGTGCACGAATGGTAGTCGTTTTTTCACGCAGGCATTTGAGAAAAACCAATTTTGCCTGAAGCAAAAAACAACAGGAGTGTCATATCCGCCGCAGCCGTTTTCGATGCACTCTTTCTTGGGTTGTTTTGTTTTTTTCTTCCATTGGGTTTTTTACTGGTGACTCAGTTTTTGGTCCATTATTTTTGTTTCACTTTTCTGCTGGGCTGCATTTGTGGGTTAGTGAGTCGGATGGAGCTGTCAATTTAAAAAAGCAACGGCACACAGGTGAGTGCGCACACACACGCTTAGAGACGAATGCCGCACTTCTTGGCAAAGTCTCTATAATAAATTGAAGAAAAAAAAACACACACACCGCGCTTGTTGTTGTGGTGCCGTACCGGGAAATGAGCATAAATTAATAACTTAAAAAACACGCTGTACGGGGCACACGGGCAAAAGAAAAAGGAAGGAAGTCGGTGGGGAATGGAAACCCCAAGACAATGTGTGTGCATGAAATGAGTAGAAAAACCAAAAACATCCCCTAAGACACGGAAAACGTCATCGGGTCAACGAAACGAACGGAGAACGTGGAGGAGGATCACCTGCTTCCCTTAGATGATCATGGCACAGACATCATGGTGTGGCTTCTCCCCCCCCCCCCCGCCCACTTCTTTTTTTCCGGAGGGCGCCATACCGAAGGGAAAGTGTGAAAATTTCGGCACCGAGGATTGGCCGAAATTCAGAATGAAGCTGCTTGGTGAAATATATGTTACGTTTCCTTCCTTTTGTGTCTCTCTGTGTGGGTTTGTATGTGTTCTCTTTTCCTTTCTTTCACGGGGTTTTTTGCTTTCTCTGGAATGGAATAGCGGCTGGGCTGCTGTGCTCTTAAATTCCTCGATTCCCGAAAACAGCAACTCCCTTACTCCCCAAATTGACTATCCATCCCCGCTGAAGACCCCCCCCCCACCCTCCCCCACTCGCGCCACCATTCGTCCCAGCACCCCTTTAAGGATGGATGAATTAAACAAATATGGCATCGCCGGGTCGTCGTTCCCGTTACGTGATTACGTGATCGGCACGCATAATCAGCGCATCAGCGGACCACTTCGTCCAGTTGGTGGAGGAGGTGTAGAAGATGGACAGAGTGGTGGCAAGGGTGCTGAGGGGCTTTTCTATCGCCGTTCGTACCGTAACGTCTGCGGTGACCTGGTTGCCCAAAACCTGCGTCTTCGAAGCGAAACGCTCAGAAGACGACGGGCTTTCGAGGGGGGTTTCGGGTAGGGAGAGGGGTGGGGAATTTGAATAGGTTTATTGGTTCGCTTCCGATACGTGGTGTGCGGTGTGGTGTGCACAGGAGAAAACATCCACCCATTCCATAACGTAAGGCAAGGAATGCGGAAGTGTGCCATCGGTATCAGTTATCTGTGCTATGTTGAAACCTGCGCTGTCCGAGTCTACTGTAAGCAGGCAGCGCTCACACACTCACACACGACAGAGCGAAGTAAGCTCTTCGCGATGTTTGTGCAATGTTTAATGTGCAGCACGTCGTGCCCAACAAGCGAACGAACGTTGAGCAAATGGAAATGGATTTTTGCCATTTTCTTCGTCCACCCCAAAAAGAGACGTGTTTGAGATCGGATTTGTGATGCGTGTGTTTGAGCGGACATGCAAAACGCGAGCAGGGAGCACACCTACATTTGCCGAAACCTTGTGCTACAATCGGTGCAATTACAACACTTGTATGTGTGTCCCAACTCCACGGAATCGCGGGACGAGGATTTTCCACCCTCGGGGCTTGCTTGCCAATGGCACGTTGTGTGTCGGCGGAAAATGCCACCGTGCGGTAAAGTGGTAAAGTGCGGTCTGTGCGTACGCGTGTACGTGTACCACTTTGGGTGCAATGAGAGATGAAAACGAAACGCGAAAAAGCGGCGACCGTTCCATGAGGCAACATATAACAATTCAGCTGCTGCTCTTCAGATTTCGGGCCAAAGAGGGGTCGGCTCGGAGTGTCACTCGAGGCGGGCCCATTTGATCGTCAGCATCGTGCTTTCGTCCAGTCGGTGTTTCGAAACCCCATCGTGGCCGTCGTGCCCTCGCTCGATGGGTGGGTGGCTGTTTTTCCAGCATTTCTTTTTCTCCTTCATTTCTTTACTGCAATTGTTGCCGCTTGCGAAACTGGCACGCAGCACACAGGCCCATTACGCTCGTGGGGGGTATGCAACGTATGTACCTTACCATCTGTGGTGTGTGCGACCTCTCTTCAGCCAAACGCCACCCATCCATCCACGCTCTGGTATGTGATTTGCGTAAGAACTTTGCGAAGATGCCGCTGGGGGGTCGACGTGAAAAAAGGGGAATCCAAGCGATGGAATGAAGATAAAGTTCGTTCGTACTGCCGGTGACTACTTTCACCTTGCCACCACAACACCGTCTTCCCCAATCTCCACCCTCCATTGTTCCATTGATTGGAGGAAAGTTCACACGCACATTTGGCTGCTGTTTGTTTTCCGCTTTTGGCCGAAATGTTTGGCATAAACACCTCACCTAAACCCCGAAAAAACAACACAACCATGCATATCTCGTAGTGGTCCCTTCGCCCGCACGGTTCTTCTCGCCTCTTTCGCAGTATGTTTGTTCTTTGATCCTGCTGCGTTCTTTTCACCTATTCTATATAACGTATCCCTTTTATGAAACGCCACGGCGAAAGTAACGACCATAAAGAAAAAAAGAAAGACGGAAGGGAAAAGAGAAAAAATGCAGAGAGAGATAGTGAGGGATAAAAACCGAGAAAGAGAGAGAATGGTCTTTACACAGTCAAAGGCCCCCTGCGGTAAGTTTCAGAAAAGGGATTGTTTTATTTATTTGTTTTTTACCACAAAGAAAGGCGCCAGCACCCAACAAAAAAAAAACGTGTGAAAGGACCGGAAGGATGGCGGAACCCTTTCTGGGTGCGGGATAGCTTTCCGTTCGTCATTTCACATCGGCAAGCTGCGTACAAGGTGACACACAGCGCCCTATTTGCGCAATCGATCGATGCTGTTGGCTCAAGCTGTCCCTTTAAGCTTTAGTCTGTGTGGGCGCCGTTTGCTTTGACTCACCGGGCAAGTACCGCATATTTCGTTCGTCTGCCGCCGCTGATTGTCGTCTTTTCGCTGCAGAGTGAAAACGCAAAACAAAAGACTTCAATGCCTGGGGAATAAATGAAGCGAACCCCGCAAATCGTCAACGGGTGAGTGACCGAATATTGACCGGGCAACAATGGGTGGAGTGGCAGGCGGCCTGAAATGCTTTCATTCGGCAGTAAAGGTCGCCATCACGGCTGCAGTGACGATGATTTTAGCTGACTCGGGAGCGCTCGCGGAAAGATAATTGTCCCTGACCCCTCCTTCCACCCGGTACCCGGTTGGGCAGACAGTGTACGGCTGGCAAAGATGCCATGGGAAAGCATCGTGTTCCCCACGGATTTCTACGCCCTAGTCTTCTCCCAGCCCTGCCGTCGTCGTCGAGGGGTGATCATCATTACACACGTGACATGATGACGACGCTCTTGCTGCGTACTGGATCACGCGCAGCAACATGCTGCTTGTCGTGGAAATGAAAGTGGAAGTGAAATAGGGCGAAAAAAAGCAAGGAGAAAGGAAAAAAAGAACACCAGCACAGGAGCAGCCACCACCACGCGGACGTATGAATCAGGTACTGGGAAAGTGCACAGGTGAATCATCCGGTGACGCGATGAGCGAGGGAGGACGGTGCTGGGCACGGAAAACCGATGTAGAAGCCGGCCAACCGGTTTGGACAATGGTGATCTTCTGCGGAAAGCGAACCTGCGGCCACATACGCATCTCCGCAAAACTTGCCACACGCTAACTCGCAAACTCGGTGGTTTCCTAATCGATCGCTAAGCTTCACGAAACTGTTGTTTTTCACCCCGTTACCATCCTCTTCTTCCTTTGTCCGGCATGGAATCATCGCATATTCATGCACAATTACTACCAATTTGACGAAGAGTGGTCGACGATCGATGCGCGGATACGGCGGAACGGTACCGTTAACTAGAGAAGGGAATGTGGGGTAGTGGGGGGGGTGGATCGTAATTCGCCTCAGCTATCATGCGCTGCAACGCATCGATGCACAGCCAGACCGGCGGTGGCTGCTGCTTCCACCTGCAGGATGTGCAGCGCAGTTCCGAGCCAATGCATTCGGATGACGGGAAACTACATTCAAGGAATTGCCACCAATCTTATTTGCCCGATTTCATACGGGTCGGACAGTTACCGATGCAGTACCGATTCAACCCGAGCAACCTTTCCCGTTAGCCCAGGGTGGTAATCCATGGTTTCTAGCCAGTAGCGTGAAGAGGTGCGGAAAGCCTTTCACCGACCGCCCACTAAACTGAGACATTTTATCCATTCATTTAAAGTTACCCAACTCTGTATGAAATGTAACCTAGGGGCAAACTACTGTTTAGGGTTTTATGTTGTAAAGTAACACATACAGGACTGCTTATGTTATTTCTGTCGATCAAATTTACTATCGCACACTTCCGAACTTTCTGACCTTATTACTACTAATTACATATTATATTATATAGTACCGTATATAAATCATAAAAAAAGGAAGTGTGCGTAGAGATTGATAACGTATTGTATTAGTCGTTAAGCTGGAATAAGTGGAAGTAAAGTTCATTCGGTATTTAGATCTCAACCAATACAGTTCGATCATATAACTGGCGCGGGCGAGTTCGTGCCGACTGGAATCCTGTAGTAAGTTATCCTATCCCGAATTTATCAATCCCGGAGAGGAAATCAGAGGACTTGCGGAAGGAAGCAGCAGACCAAGGAGACGCCCCGAATCCCGTGCCACAAAACTTTCCCGGAGCATATGCAACAAGCACCGAGCAGAGCATCAAAGGAAGCAGAATATTGAAAAATTCTGTGCGTGAGTAAAGTGCATAAAGTGTAACAAAAATGGAACCGAACTATTCGCAAAACGAGTTGCTCGAGCACATTCGACAGCTTACAAACGCGCAAAATGAACTGATTAGAGAGGCGAATACGTTGAAAATCGAGGTCAGGTGATTCTCTCCTCCATTTTAAAACGCCAGACCCTATTCGCAATTTACCGAATTTTGAGGGGAAGATATACGACATTCATGCGTGGATCGATGACGTAGAATGTGCGTAGAACTCTTCAACGAACTCAAAAACGATGCAATCTACGACCAATTAGTTAGGGCAGTGAAAAGTAAAATAACAGGGGAAGCTAGAGAAGCAATAATTTCCGCCGGGAATGTTAGCATGTGGCCCGAGATTGAGGAAGTTTTGCAAAATTCCTTCGAAGATAAAAGGGAGGGACCGTTATCTTCATACGTTAGGTGTAGTAAACCTAAAAAACTAGACGAAGCGTATTCAATATCAGCAGGATATACGAACGCTACATATCAGAAAAAACTAGAACGCATACCAATACAGGACCGAAAATGCAGGACAGATACAAGAGAACTACCGTCAACATCATACGTACAGCGTAAGATAGGCCAAAATTCAAAGCCCTTATCTGGAAAGTTTAAGCCTCAACAGATTACGAGTAATGACGCTTCGATGAGAACCGTAAATTGATAAATAATAATGATGTAGAACATTGTTCAGTACTACCGAATTGGACGAGCTAAAATTGCCACATGGCACAAGAGAAAAAAGAAGAGTTATGATAAACAATAATTTTATCCCCTATCTAGAAATATTCACAACTAAGAAAATCCTCAAATTCTTAATTGATACGGGAGCAAACACAAATTATATCTCATCCGTTCATGTAAATTTGGAGAACTGCAAAAACGAAAAGGACATATTCGTGAAAAATGTTAAAGGCAAACACGCTATTACAAAATCAGCATCTTTCGACATATTTAATATTAATAAAAATATTAAATTCTATTTTTTGGATTTTCATATTTTTTTCGACGGCTAATGGGATACGAAACTTAACGAGACATACACGCCTCACCCGATATAAGCAAAAACACTTTCAAAATAGGAAGGAAAATATTTCCCCTTGAAAAAAGCACACGAGACTTGTACTTCAAATGTCCAAGAAAGTCTATTTATGTCGATACCGACTGGAATGGAAGGTGACTTTATTATAAACGACGAAATACAACTTGGCGCATTTTCAATTCTTGCCGGTATTTATAGCAGTAAGGAAAGTAGAGCTATAGTAGCAGTGAGAAATAATTCAAACGCCAAAATAGAGATAAATGCGAACGAAATTGAATTCGACAGCGACGAGTACATCGATTCGGAAGGTCCAAAACTAGGGAGTGCAAACGAGTTCGATTTCAAGGACGACGCCTTAGCTAAATACGAACTGGAGGCAATGAAGTATCTATGAAAAGAGTATTCGGGAATACTATATTTTGAGGACGATAAAAGAAAAAGATTATTAAAGATTAAAACTGTATACAATATTCCGGTACACACAACATTTTTGAGACAGAGATACATAATCAAGTAAATAAAATGCTTCGCGACGGTTTAATCCAAGAGTCGATTTCACCTTACACATCCCAAGTGTGGATTGAATCAAAAAAGAAAAACGCTATGGGTTTGAAGAAATATCGACTCGTTATAGATTACCGAAAACTTAATTCTAAAACCAATTCGGATAAGTACTCAACTCCAGACATAACTGAAATAATAAACAAGTTTGGCTGAGCCTGTTACTTTTCTACAATTGATTTAGTATCAGGATTCCACCAAGTACAGTTAGACGAAAATGACAGAGAAAAAAACGCTTTTTCAATTAACCAGAGCAAGTCCCGGCTAACCGAAAAGTGATATACGACTCATATCACCCGGCAAACCAGTACCGACCTGAGAGTCTCTAATAGAATCTCGATAGGGCTTATACTGACTTTGGGGTCGAAAATTACGTAATGGTTCTAGCCCGCGCTGGTTTTTATTGTTATTGTTGTACATTTGCTTCAACGCATCCTAGCTTGTTTAGTTCGCAAAGGTTTATTGCAGGAGTTTTGTGATATATTTCGCACTCTTGAAAGTTCTCTTTGGTTGCTATTGCACCATACAATTCCACGCTTCCTCACCAGTTTGCTGTTGTCTGTCAACCAGTACAGTTCAGTGTTACGTACGTTTTGCACACGTCTTCATTCTGTTGTATCGCTAAACGGTGCTAGAAGTATTGAATAAATGCATGTGCTGTGATGGTGAAACTTTGAAAGGGGTACAACTATGCTGCACTGATACGGTGACACAACCCTGAATGAGCATCAGAACAGCTCAACATTAAGCACTCAATGCGTAAGGAAAATGCGTAAGTAGTTTTGCATGAATCAATAAATCTGGAAAACATCCTTCTGCTTTTTGCTTCAACAGATGAAGTTCTCGAAGAAAACCGAAATCGACGCATAAGCCGACTCGATGGCAATATTGTATTGTAATATATTGTATTGTATTGTCAATACCGCTAATAAATCAAAATTGTATTCAGAAATATTTCACAGATTGTTTTCATTAAAATTCACCATGAAATTATTCCATAAAAGCTCAAATGGACAGCGCCCCCTATAATGAAACGGCTCAAATGTTATCTCTAATTGATTGCTACTCGTCTGATATACGACTCAATTACGACGTCGTAATTGAGTCTGATATGAGTCGTATATAACTTTTTGGTTAGCCGGGCAGACTCAATTACGAAGTCGTAATGCAACACGTAATCCTGTCGTGGTGCAACAAGGTCGGATCAATACATAGAAATTAGACACTTTTCCAAAAATAATATATTCCAAATAGTTTATTCCCCTCTTTTTATCGCCGACATTGCAATAACTACTGAAGAAAGTTAAAATTTTATAAAGAATTGTATAACTTGCAAGCGATATAAATACGACAGAAAACCACCTAAGCTGATTAAAAAATCAATTCATGCTGATAAACCCTTCGAAAGAATACATATCGACATATTTTTGATGAAAGGAAGAAAAACGCTGACTATCGTGGATGCTTTATCCGAGTTCGCAAGTTTAGACTTTACAGACAAAATAAACATAATTATAGATGTTTACAACAATACCATACACTCAGCTACGGGCATGAAGCAAAGGCAAATGGTTTTCACACACCAAGGCTTAAATAATAGTTGTAAAATAAAAGCACACAATTTAGTATTTATAATAAAGCCGAGTGAGGACGCTTGACAGTAAAAGGGTAGACGTTACGGTATTATATAATATAATATGTAAATAATAGCAGTAAGGTCAGATAGAACGGAATTGTGCGCGAACATTTGCTGACGGTGCGCCTGGTTCTCGTCTCGGCGGTCGGCTCATTCGGTATTGTAACTATATATATACCAACATTCATTTTTTTATAAGATTTATTTTCAAAAAAAAGATATTTATTTATTTTTTTTGTTTATTTATTAATTTTAAGTTGTCCGCCAAGAAGGTTAAACAACTAACTTAAGGACAAGAACCCGAGAAAAAAAAATAAAAAAATAACAGCAAACGAAAAGCACCTAACAGTAGCCCAACAACCTAAGGAAGCAGGTTCGCGTCGAACCTAATAATAAACTAGAAACAAATAGACCTAACTAGAGCTAAACAGAACTCAAAAAGTCAAATGCACCTATCCTAAATCTAAACCTAAAGTCAACCTTCCTAAAACCTAGCACGAGACTCGGCGGTGGAGGAAATGGTGACCAGATCTGACTAGATGGCCTTCATAAATTCCTGGAATAAACAGTAATATTAAAGTCTATAGCAGCTTAGTTACTTCTGACATCGACCCCATGCCTGCAGCGAATTAAGGGATCACCGTTATACCAGACCAGCCGCATCGGTGATGGGTTCAACTGGACTTAACTGGGTGAGATTTCAAGTGATCTTCAATAAAGAAAGACGCATGATTAACTATTCGTTTACTTAGAAATAGGGAACCTAGGTACCTAGGTACTACTAGGAACCTAGTAGCTGCAGCGCCAAATAATAAGGCGAAGAGTTCCAACACACTCTTCATGTTGAAGAAGCTACGATTTCATGGCGATTGTAAACTGAGCTCGAAACGAAACGGGAAGGGGATATTGGAGAATGATATCGAAAAATGAAGAACGACGACGCCAAACGTTCCCTAACGCAATGCGTCCATGGATTATTTCACGTGAGTTTCGGAATCCGATAATTAGAAGCACTCCAGGCCCTACAGCCAACAGAGAAGATATATTTGTAGCCAACACTGGATACCATCACTTTTGCCTCGTTTTGCTTTTCGACGGCTTTTGAACGCTTTGGACAATAGAATGTGTTTGCAGACATTTTTACAACTTTGTAGGCAAAAGTGTGTGCTTCACGCGTGCCAGAGTAGTCATCATCGTCGTCGTCGTTGTGCAACTAGCCTCATCCCGTCCCGCTAGCTCGACGGACTCTGATTCGTCACTCCGGCGCTCAAGTGACTAATAACGGTCGCTGTCCATGCTGGTGCGCAGTTACCGGTTCGGCGGCACGCTCTGGCCCGCACGGCACACGGCACGGTGCGTAAAAATTTTCTCCAACCACCGTCAGGGACACGTCCATCTGCGCGTGATTTTATGCTAATGTTATCCAACATGCTCGCCCGGCCGAACCCGATTCCGCACGGGGGCTGCGGCTTCGTCCTAGTTCGGACTTTTTGGGCCTTTAGTATTCCGCGCACGGCGGGTTCACACCTCGCGACCTCAATATGGTGGTGTGCCCGCGCCATCACGCCTTAAGGCCCCACGCGTTTTTAGACCCCTGACTTTCAAAGGAGGACCACTTTTCGGACTTTCGCAGCAACCCAAATATAAGCGGAAATCAGCGGACTCCACTGGCGGAATCGCTTTCACTGCCAACTGTCAATCATTTTATAAACGGTTTTGGGTTGATGCGCCACTTGCGCCCACCATGTGGAATGTTGGACACCGGATGTCCGAAAGGATGTCACGTTGCCAAACAGGGGAGGCGCAATCCTGCACGAATTCATGCGCAACGACCGAGTGCTGCGCTGCTATCTTCGCGGTAAAAGCGAGACCTGTATGAACATAAGGTCCAACAAACTTCCCACACCCAACATCAAGCAGCGTCAGCACTTCACCAAGCTTCGTGCACGCCCCGCTTACTCCAAGCACCGCGACGAAGATTACCCTGCCCACGTCAGCAAGAACCATGGCATCGAAAAACACGAGTGCGTGATGGGAGAGTAGCGCAGGTTAGGCTTAGCTCAAGGGATAATTTGACCAGAACCAGAACATAAGGATTAGAAGTTAGGCGATTGTCAACAGAGGAAGTCATTGTCGAGTTCTTCTTTCCCTTTTTAAAAATACTGATGACATATCGCAAAACCTAACTCATATATAGAGGCACACATAGATTGATGTGGGGGCTGAATGTTAGCACAAGAATGCGACTGCCCATGCGATGGGCAAACCGTACATTACCTTCTTACCAGCCATGCACCGTAAAGCCTTCTGGATCGATCGAGAACGGAAAATCCCTTCTTCACAAACTCAGGCTTCACACTTTGCCATCAAACCGAGCGGCAGGTTGCATTACGGGGCAACCCCGGAGTCCATTTTCTGTACATGCGAGTAATAAAAGCGTCAGGATCCCGTGCTCCGGGATCTATTTCCCGCTCACCCTCTGCAATCACTGCTCGGATGACCGATTCACCTTGCTGACGCCATCATCGATTTTCAGGCCCTTTCTGGAGGGTGCGTGAGAGAAAGTATCGATCAGATGGGGATGATGGGGGATAGGGTCGTTCGTCGTCGAATGAATGTATCATTTCACCGAGGCCACCTTTCTCTCTCTTCCTCTTTCTCTCTCTCTCTCTCTCTCTCTCTCTTTATCTATCTCTCTCTCTCAATCTCTCTCTCTCTCTCTTTTTTCTTTGAAAGCCGCCGTACGCACTAACCGAGCCGTGCAGCAGCGGCATGCAGCCGAAAACGTTGTGCGAACACTACAAAACCGGAATGAGTTCGCGAAGAGCATAGGAGCGAAACCAACCGAAGAGGGGGTAGAGAAAGAGCGTAAGGAAGAGAACGAGAGAAAGAGAGAGAAAGCGCGGGAGAGAGAGCAAGAGAGAGAGAGATAGATAGAGGAAGAGACAGAGAGAGGCGGAGGAAGTGAGCGAGTGGAAGAGGGCATCAGACCACTGGGTAGAGAGTTAACGGGGATCCGCGCGCTGTTCGCCGGATACCGCACGGAAGTTATGCGCGCTGCGCAGCGAAGACGGGATAGGCGCAGGGTGTAACGCGGTCGGTCGGTCGGAATGAAAAGAAGTAATTAACCCACCGACACTGGAGCGTATTATGGGGCGCGAGAAGACAGGTACGTCGTGCGTCGTGCCAGCTGCTAGCCTTCAGTACGCTTTTAACAGTGGCCCCGACAGGACGCGCCAGCCGACATTTACGCAGTAGGTCCAAGAGAGACCCCAAAGCAACCCAGAAGAAAGGGAAATACAACGACAGAAACGGTCACAGATAAAGCAGCCACCGCCAGCCAGATTTCCAAGGTTTCCCCCGCCCACCGGCAGTATACTCGAGACATTTCGTGGTCATCATCCTGGTAGTAGTCCTACGACTTCAGAACGCGAACTTGAAAGTGCGCGCCCCCGCTGAATGCGCTATCCGAAAAGCCAGCCGGAGAAAGTGCGTCTGTGGCGTTCTCTGCCCGTGCGTGTGATTTGTGTATGTGTTTGTAAGGAAAAGAGTGTGATCAGGATCCCGGAAGGGTGAGCTGGAAAAAAGGGGAGGGAGAGGGAGGGGGGGCAGTGTGTGCAGTTTTGCTGTTTGTGTGCCTTCGTGCGGAACTGCAAGGAATTTTGGAGCGCGGGACGACGCCTTGCAGCTGCAGCAGCTACGATCGTTACCGAATTGCAGCCGAGCTGTGACGCTAGCTCAGCGTACCTTAGTCATAGGGGAGGATAATCAACCGCCAAGCGAAGCACCGGACGTGTCGCGAACCTAGTTGTGTAGAGTTGTGCCCGTGTTTTGTGGCTTCGTGTGACAGTGTGTTGCCTCCCGTGCGAGGAGCTTGCGGTTCGCCAGAGGAAGCAAAGTTGGGTGCACTAAAATCTTGTATCGTGGGCAGAGGAAAGGATAGACAGAGAGAGAGAGAGAGAGAGAGAGAGAGAGAGAGAGAGAAAGAGAAAGAAAGAGAGAGAGACAGAGAGAGAGAGAGAGAGAGAGAGAGGAGGAAACTTCAATTCAATAAAGAAGATTCAATAAAGAAGAACGTAGAGGTAGTAACAGTGCGCAATCGTGACTCGGGAGTTCGCCGGCAAGCGAGAAGAACAGAAGGACACTGGCGGAAGGCCTAGCCTAGCGAGCAATCATCAAGCAACCGTGCACCAACCAACCTTTTACCAAGCAAAACTGCGCTAAACCAGCGTCCGGCGGCAAACCGGAGATTCGCACCGTCCCGTCGTGCTTCTTTGCACTCATCAAAGGACCATCGAGCTCCGAGTTCCGCGTAGACAGGGCAGCGCCATGCGTCTGCACAAGATGGCCGCCGGCAGGAGCAGGCACACGCTGCTGGTCCTGCTGACTCTGCTCACCCATGCGCACGGCACATCAAGCAAAGGTAAGTCGTCCAGATGACTAGGGAGGGAAGGTGGTGAACGGGGATGATAGCACACTGGCAAAGGCTAGCCGGGGTACGGCGACGCTGCATTCCAAATTGCAGAGGATGCACCACGACTACAAGCAGTCCTCGGTATGTGGTGGAAAAACGGGGCTACGAAAGAAGTCCCGTAAGCTGTCGTTCCAGCATGACTGCGGTTTGTAGGTGGTATGCTACCACAACATGTTGTATGGGGTTTCGCTGTCGCTTGCTTTCTCGTACTCACTCGGGTAGGAAGAGGAATCTAGCGCAGCATTTCTGTTTGCTCCCGTTTGTTGTCTTTTTTCCTTTTTATATGTCCCCTCCCTCCTCCACACCCCACCCACGTGCTTCTTTTCTCCCGACCAGGCGACACGTAGGCCTTGACCTGGATACGCGAAGCCAGCTTTCCTCGGTCAGGTTTCATCCGGGTTCGTCCGTTACCAGACCACGCGAGATCCATAACGAGGAGGTTGGCGCGACATGAACCGGTCGCCGCAACAACCAAGAGCGACGAGAGCCTGTTTCAGCTTTCTCCAGCTCAGATCCATCACGCTCTGCTATATATACACCGCATCGCGCAGATATGCAGACCAGGAGGCATAGCCCGAACGGGAACATCCGAGAGATAATGAGCCGTAAAACCGCCGAATCGGAATGAAAACAAGTAAAAACCCGTTCTTTACACGGCAGGGTCTATCTTCTGCCACGGGGTTCTTCCAACATCCAAGTGCCTAAAGAGTCCCAGGATTGTTGGGCCGAGATCGTGTGCTGGTCGCGCATCGCTCGAGATCACCTCAGGCAGGCTGACGAAGGTGGTGATCTGCCTCGAAAAAGTATCGACCCGCGGCATTCACCGAACGCCAGAAGGTCCGAAGTCCGAGTCCGAGTCGAGCATGAAGCTGCAGCCACGGTCGATCCATACCGATGGAAACGATGACGATGATGATGATGGTAATCGCCAATTTGTCAACTAGCAGGAATGGGGCGTTGCCCGGTCCGTTCGATACTAACGGCGTCGCACGTATTGTGGTCGGGGTTGATTATGGTAGCGTTGATACGGTATTCCGGACCGCCGGACCATCGAGCACGCAGCAGTTCGGAAAATCGAAATCGTACACCGTCCTATTGGTGTGATGATGGAGAAAAAAATGCTGAAAAAACAACAGATGAACAAGAGTACTACTGTCACCAGAGGGTCACTTTCTCGATAGGCCTTTGCCTTCTCCGATATACGATTGAAATTAACCAAATCACATCGAAACCGAGGAGCACAATACTGTGTTTGTTGTCTGTCTGTCTGTAAAGGAGTTCAAACAGTATTCATTCGGCGTTGTTCTCTATATGGCCAATGTACGCGACGACTCCAGGACGCTCTTTTTGACAGTCTCTGGCACATGAACATGGACGACAATGTTTTCGCTTCTGCTGCCAGGAACGAACCCCGTTGACCCTTTTCTAATTTCTTTTCATAATATTTATCGATATTTCCGTATTTCGCGCCTAAACAAACGCAGCGTGTCCTAGCCCTGGCGTTTCCCAGCCTGCACCTGGAACAGCTTCGATCGGACATACACACACCTTGCCTGCCTCCTTTAATTGTGCCGCACACTACCTGCTCTCATGTAACCCAATTCCGGTTCCTTTCAGCCCGCGGGCACCGAGTTTCTCCTGGATGGCCGAATGCGCTGGCGCGCGCACACAAATCCACACACACGAGAAAAACCGGTGAACTCCGGCCAGACATACATACATACACACACCTTGCTTGCCTCCTTTAATTGTGCCGCGTGCCGCACACTACCTGCTCTCACGTAACCCAATTCCGGTTCCTTTCAGCCCGCGGACACCTAGTTTCTCCTGGATGGCCGAATGCGCTCGCGCGCGCACACACACACACACACGATAAAAACCGGTAAACTCCGGCCAGACGCCTTCCCTGCCTCCCCATCCAGTTAGTAAGGGTAAGGAGGCGTGCGCAAAAATAAGACACCAGCACGCTCCGGTCCCGTCACGTACCGTTGGCGTACTGCTGCATACGAGGGGCGAAGAAAAGAATAATAATAACAATAGCGATAGTAATAATGAAAATAGAGAACGTAGAAAAGAAAGGGAAAAAATCACGGCTACAAAACTCCAACGAGAGCGCGCTGTGTACCCGATTGCTCGAATCGGGAGCAACGGGAATTACGCAGCTAACGATAATGCTGTTTACTCTACCCGCAACGATGATGATGATGCGTGCTTGATGCCCGATGATGATTGCGGCGATGAGTTTGTACGTGTGTATGCACTCGACCAGGAGTGTGAAGGAAAGCGGCGGGTTCGGTTGCATCTGGCAGGTGCGCAAAAGTTACGATCGACTGTTATTGCAGGAATTGTGCAGCAAAACCGTACATTCGTGCCGCCAACCCTATGCGGAGTCCTGTCAATTGGAGTTGACTACTCCTATAATTGTAGATGGCACTATTATCAGTACGTTTGTCACTGTTATCAGTACGCACCTGTCGTATCGGAAGGCAACTCTCAAATCCCTTTTTGTTGACACACAGCAGCGGAGTCTGCGACTATGTAGAGATTCCACTGCTGTCTCCCACAACTTCGAAGACTGCGAGACGCAATACGTTTTTCCATAGTTGGACCAATGAGAGTAAAGTGTAATGCACATCTGTCAGTTGAAGTGTAATGCTTACACTGCAGATAAAGGATGTCAATTGTATTATACTCCATGAGACACGCTGTTGAGTGAAAAGAGTTCGACTTCTTTGGACACTGTTAGCATAAGCATGTGTACGTCAGTAAACGACAAGTAATAACAGCACTATTGAACATAACAAGACCCATTCCACAGAGCGGTACTGGGTAAAGCCCGCGATGGTTCTGCTCTGTTTTCCACCGTGTGCACCGTGTCGGTGGCGGTGGATTCGAGCGGAAGGTGGACGTGGAACGTGGTTTAGCCAAACCGCTAATAGTACGACGGGAACGCTAGGAAGGCTATGGTGCGCGAAAGTTTTCGGTCAGGGATTTTGAGGAAGCGGCGCCACTAGGCGGGCACCCTGGTTAGCCGGAGACTGTTACATCCATTGCTGTAGCCGGGGAAGAGGCAACCGGTCACCGGGTGGGTAGGTGTGCCTGGGGATCACCTGTTACCTGTTGCTGCTGTGCTACTGTTACCTTATCCATCTTTGGCTCAAATTTACAAAATAGGGCGCAAGAAAAGGAGAAAGGGAAGGAAAACTAGGGAAAACCAACCCAGCAAAAACAGGGGGAAAAGGAGCTGGAACCCATCGACGAGTAAACCACAGAACCATATGACGGGCCTCGTGGGCTCTTGAAGCCTAAAGCGGGGCGCTCGAAGTTCCGCAACACTTGCTGCTCCCAGCTTTCGGCTTGCACGGCGACTGTGTGAGAAGCAGCTGTACGTTGATGTTGTTGATCTCGTCGTGAACGTCGTGGTGTTCCGTGGTTTCGCCCGCGTAAACACAGTTAGGCTTTACGTTGGCGATGCGCGTGCGCGCGTGCCCGCGTACGGCGCGTTCTCTTTTCCACCGCGGTCATGGCACGTCGTGGCCGGTGCGCGACCGTCTTCCCACAGAACAGTGGGGCCATACAAGAGGAAGAGCGGTTGGGACAACTTTCACGACTCGGCGGAATACTGCCACCGTCGACGGAGTCCAACTTTACGAGCGCTAACACAGTCCGAATTTCTTTTACGATTTCTTTTCCGTTACTTTCTCTCCGCGCTGGTGGTTTGCGGGCGACGCTATGCCTGTGGTGGAGTTGGAGGAGCAGCACCACTTAATGGAGCTTGTGGCGAAGCATGGGCCAAACGCGTTCGCTTGCAAACATTTGCGCGTATCATAAGTGAGCTATGCAGGTAGAAGAAGTCAGAAAGAAATAAAGAAGGGGGCATAAACATGATAGGCCAGTGTCGTAGGCCTCATGGACTGTTACTGTACTGTTTGCGGCCGTGTGTAACCATTGTCAAGTTGTTTCTATTTTACTTCTTGGTCCTTTCTTCCACGCGGCCCTGGACAAGCACACACGCCAGGCAACCGGGCGGAAAAATCCCATCAACATGAACACGACCATTATTATGGGGGGGAATCGTGTAGACTCCCGTGTTCGATCGAGCATCCGGGTCCAGAGCGTTGCCGTGGAAAGGGTGGGTGGGGAGTTCCGGAATTTCGCGGCACTCCTGCCATCGGCCGAATGCAAATTCTGCTGCTGCCTTCCCCACACTTCACGCGCTCGACTGTATAGCGACCTGCGCCTTTTCATTTTATTTTGAGTTTGCGGGACTCGCGTCACTCTCGCTTTCCGGCGTGTGACGTTTTGCCCTTTTGTTCGACTCCGGCTCGCATTCGTTTTCACACAGGCCCACACCACTGGTACTCTCACTTTTCAGAACCCGCGATCCCGCAAGACCAAATCCCGAACACCCACCCACCACTACCCACCACAGGCCTCTTTTATCTCACAGTCCCCATTAGCGCTATCCCGTTCTGTCGATTGTAAATGTTTACCATCGGGAAAGTTCATTGTTTCGATCGTTCCTAAACATACCTATCCCATTCTTTCGATCGTAATGAAAATCGAGACGTCAAACGAAAACTGTTTGCAATTTTTTAAGCAGGGCTACTCATTAACCTCACAATCGAGACATTTTTGTATCCCATTCTTTCGATTGTGGGTTTTGTAAACTCTAAAACCTTTCGGCTGCAACGGAGCTGTCGAATGCGTGGCGATTTCGGTCTTTCGATCAATTTTTTCAGGTTTTTGAGAAACATAATGAACGAAAATAAACGCCAAGTGGTGTTAAATGTAAAAAAAAATGAGCAATCGAATAACAACGGTCTAGGATATCGGAATAACGGAATAGATATCAAAATGATTGAAATCAGAATTTTTTAACTTTATCCCCATTACCCAACAAGAAATGTCGGGAAATTTGGCCGTATATTACCTCATTTTTTGAAGGATGTGTGGATTTTTCAAAGCATCCCTACAAAAAATGTTAAAGGGCTATTGAAGAGCCAATGTCCGTATAGGGCCCGAAGGGAGTTCAGCCCGCGTAGTTCGTGTTACAGCCGGTGTCCCTTGACGTTCAGGTTTGGTGATATTAGTTTCGAATATTTTTGACTAAAATTACCCCTTTTTTACCATAACATTTTTTTCATCATACCTTTGGGGACGGGGTGGGCGTAAGTTCCCATACAAGCTCAAATACGGTATTTGTGAAGCAAGCTGGTACCGATAATATGTAAGTGCTCCAACCCACGTAGGACGAACTGCTTTTCACCAATTTCTGCGAACAAGATTCACGATTCAGTCTAACTGTTACTGGCGTGCTTGATGTGGGACATTCAAAAATTAATAATGTAAGTAAATCTAAATAAAATGTACTATTCTACACGATCCATAATACTTTTCTTTTATTTACGGCTTCTGGGAATACAACCAACAAGCACCAACAAGCGCATTTAGTAGAAGTAATGGAGCAGAATCCAGAAATTGCTAAAGGGAGGCACAAGCGAGGCCAGTGCAACATTTGGAAAGATGTCGCGGTTGAGCTGAATGCCCTTGGACCTCCAACAGAAGAAGCGAAGGATTGGAAAGTACGAGGAAGTGTTCATAGTTGTATAATGAAAATTAAATGTTTTAATAGGTGTGGATCGACATCAAACACAACGCGAAAAGAAAAATAGCTCGTATTAAAATAGAGCAAACGAAAACAGGAGGAGGAGGAGCATCGGTTGTGGCACATCTCGAACACGAAGTCTTTCTTGATTCCAATCCGGGACAGCGCGGTGGGGAAGGCCTAATCCAACAACACAACACCAATAATCACACCTGAAAAAAGCCAACACCTGCAACCCTGTCAACAGTTGTGCGTGAGAACAAGCAAATATTGAAAATTGGAGCGGAACTGCTAAGCGTGGAAAAAGAATTATTGGAGGTGCAAAAGAAATCTGTAGAACAAACAGTAACATTTCATTAATTGTTGGTGGAAACTTAAAAAAATAAAATATTATAATATGCTGTAAATAAAATAGTTATTATTAATTTAATAGTAGCATAGATATTGTTATTAGTAATAGTTAATAGATAAAATAGTTTCAAATATGCATATCTGTATTATTGTCTATGCTCATGTTCTGACATGCACACCGTACAATTACAATTTTTGCACATTTTTCAGGAGTGTAGTGCAATTGACGCGAACCTAACAAACAACGGAACTTGGTTTTTATCTGGATCTCTATTTGGCATGGTGAGCTACGGTTTGGCAGCGTACGGCGAGTCTGCTAAACAAGGGATTTATTAAACATGCAAAACTGAATAAGGATCGACAAAAATAGTTACCAGACACTTTCAACGCTCTGTCTCCGTTCCTCCATTTGTGCTCAAAGTGCCGAGATGCTGGGCTCAAATTGAAAATATCGTAGTCCGATCCACTGAACCTGGCATCCACAAAACGGATCATTTGACGATGATCGCATGTACTGGTACTATCCTTACCGGTTAAAAAATATTGTGTGGTTTTCTGTTGGCGCTATCAATCTAATTTGCGTCCCATCAACACACATCACAATGCCAGGTATGCCAGTCTTTTCGAAAAAATAGCGGCAAGCCTCTTGCTGTTCTTCTGCCGACATGTCCAATGTAATATTGGCAGGACACAGTGCCAACTCCATGGCGTCGAGTGCTCTGCTGAATATTCTCGAGAACGTTGATTGGCCCATTGGAACATAGAGTTCATTACCAACCGATGGTTGGTATGAGCCCTGCGCCAAAAACCTCAACACAGCTGCTAGCTTCTGACTAGCATGTATGCCTTTATAAGAGCCTGGTGCAATCGACGCTTAGATTGTGCCAAGTACGGCTCTGAACAATTCTTTCGTAAGCCTGAAATTGTTGATAAACCGGAAAAATATTTGATAGTAAATAAATCTCTGCGAGCGAGTTTAACTGTTTTCGATACTAACGCCTGCTCCGAAATACCCATGGGCGATGTGAAAACAACAGATTTACTTGTTGCAGGCTAACATCGCACAGCAAAAGGCTGTTCATGTTGAATGCGATTAAACTTAATAATCTACGTGAAAAACACGGAAACTCTGTTGAACCGTTCGTTATTTGTTCCCGTTTGCTAACTGCCAACACTTCCAACAATTCAAGATCCAAGAAACCGCTGAACTGCTAGTATCGGCTCGTCTCTCGATTCGATCCAACGTTGTCGATTTCTAGCATGGGATACGAAAGTTTCGATTCGATCGTAGACATGCTTTCGATGGTAAACTTTGACAAGCGACAGAACGGGATAGCTCCATAGACTCTTTCGTTGCCATTCCGTCCCATTATCGTCGTATTTTGTTGTTCCACGCCGTGCGTCCACCGGGCGAAGTACCCCGGCGGCGAAGTGGGAAAGCATTGAACGGGGGGTGGAATGCCTGGGCCCTAGGGAAAATTTTTCGTACCGAGACCCCGCCGTACGCTTTGACGTTTCACCTGCTGACATGGAGTAGGGAGTTGATGGATGGCGGGCGGGCGGTGGGAATAACTTTCACTCGTCCACAATGACAACACACAGAGATGGGTGTGCTTTTCAATGTGGTTTCTTGTTTTGTTTGCTAGAAAAGGGTGGAACGATAGAAAACGAAATCACTACCGCCGTCTTTAAAAGCGCCGGCCAAGGTTAGTCCTGCGTTAGTCCGCACCTGCGCACGGTCACCAAATTGTCACTACACGTCGATCGCAATGTGTGGAGCACATTAATTGCTTTCAGCCGATCGAATCAAGTGGTTCTCGTATCCATCCCAGCAGCACATTGAATATTTCGATTAAAGTATGAAGTTTGGCGTTTGGCTGCTTGCTGATCGAACGAGATAAAAACAAATAAAACTCTTTAGTCCTCGTAGCCCAAATGCTCGCAAGCATGTACATAATATATGTGTATGTAAGCATATACACATCGAGTATGGGTAGATAATGCCGTCAGGGCGGGAATCCGAAACCCATATCAATGCATTGAGCATTAAGCAAGGGTAGTCCATTTCGCAAAACATGCATAAGCTATAGCTATAGTACAACGAGTAAAGGGTCCGCACACCTTTGCCGCTCACTGCATGCACGTCCTGCTGTTCAACGTTCCGTGCCGCACGAGAAAGGGTTTTACTAATGACCAGCGTCGGTACAATGGCCGTAGCACAATGCGAACGGTCGGGATGCTCGAAGAACCCGGGATGGCCGCGAAAGTTCAGCCGTATAGAGCAGGGGGACTCGATTCGATCACGTGTGTTCTCATATCCTACAGACAGTTGTGCCGATAGATTCATTCAGAGACAATAGGTGTACACAGATGTGTCAATCAATGCACTTGTCGGAATGAATCGTGCAAGATGCACGACAACACATCGCACATCGCACATCGCCAAAATGGCTTGGTAACGGAAACAAGTGCTGGTTTCTTCGATCGTCGAAACCCATTTGTCTGACGGGCCGGACATCATTGGTCCGTTGTTGTGGTTTTACGTAGCGGGATCACACCGCGCGGGCCAATCATCAGCGGCCAATCAATTTATGATCCCACTAGGTAGAAGACTGTTAATTCCGGTTTTCACATCTCATGCCAGCGAGAATCCATTTGTTGTCGCTTGGGATTTCTTGCACTTGTTCATTCCCCCTTGTTACCCAAGAAATAACAAAGTATCGTGAACGAAATTTTGGGAGACGATCTGCAGACACTGACAGCTGGTGTGCGGGATGGCGTTTGGCGAATATGCGTGCGATGGCAAAACAGAATCTGTTCGATGCGCGTTTCCCACGATTCCGTTCTGCGTGCAAAACACTGGAATGTTCTACGCACGGCCCGTAACGAGCGTAGAAAACAGAAGGCTAATGCTCCCGAATCCGCCAAATCCAAATCCCGAACCACCCCGGATCGGACGGCGCAAAACGGAACGCCGCAAGCAATAAAAGGAAGCAAAGAAAAAACAACAACAACAGCTCCTAATCAAATGGTGAAATCCGCCCTCGTCGTCGTCGGCCCAGCGTTCGCGCGCACGGGAACAGGTTCCCTTTGAAGCGTATCTTTCACTCCGCTGGCTCCATCGGGTTTCCCCGACCCGACACCGGGGCGAGGAGGAGGATGCTGCGCCCTGCGCTCTCTCGCTGCGATCGGAATTTCTGAACCTCTTGCCACAAAGTCGTCGAGCATGTACCCGCCGTGGCGCAAAATATATGTAGGACATGTGCTGCTGCTGTTGTTGTTGTAGGGACTCTTGATCCTTTGGTGCTGTTGCCTCTCGGTGGATCCCCGGTTGTCGATTCGGGATCGGCGATATGATTTGTGGCTATGGTGTCGACTGATGCACATGCAATACAATGTTTGTTCCGATGCCTAAACTAATGCTCTCTCTCTCTCTCTCTCTCTCTCTCTCTCTCTCTCTCTCTCTCTCTCTCTCTCTCTCTCTCTCTCTCTCTC
>JAOEFI010012104.1:0-18885 GCA_034621735.1 Anopheles plumbeus | reverse complement strand
TTCAATACATCAAATTTGACAAACTTCCAAACGACAGGAGTTTGTGGTTTTTATCGATATGAAATATGAGCATTTGTTTAAGCATAGGAAAACAGGAGTTTAATAAATCTCCCTCTGGCTTCGAAGTCAAGATGCCGCTCCCATTCTGTAGATAATGCAATATGTCTCGGCAAATGTCAAAGGAGTGTGTGTGTGTGTGCGTTAACTTTTCCTTTTTCAAATATTCCTGTTTACATTCCATCTGATAGGGAGGCAACATTTTCCCCCATATCGACCCACGTGTGCGCGCGTGATCTGGAATTAAGTTTGCCGCGATGTACAAACGATTTACTCGCGTTTCACGTCCTAGCGAAGCCACGATAAGCGCACGAAAATCATCCACTTTTCCTTCCCTTTCCCCGCCACCGAAAAAGAATGATTAATCGCTTCTAGCAGTAACGTTTTCCCGCGCCAGTTTCTTTTTCGATAAAACCCGGACGGAAAATACAAAAAGTGCGGATTTTATGGCCACAATTGAGAATCAAGCTCAGCTCAAATCTGTGCCGCTTATATTAAAAAGTGATGGTAGAATGGAAAACTATCATGCTGTATAAATAATCAAAGTTAACAGCATGGGGTTGAAAAGAAAATTGTCACGTTACATTGTAACGAACTCTCTCGCGGCCCTTCTTTGACGAGAGAAACGATTTCTTTTTTTTTTTTTGCACCCAGCTTTTCACCGCTTTTCGCCCACAATGCGGGCACGCGTCAGCAGCGCCGTGGGCAGCAGTGCGACGTCCTGCGCACCGCAAAAACTACTTCCGAACTCCGCTCCCACCCGGAGAGGCCCCCCTCGGGATCCGGTTCCGGTTCCGGTCGTCACGTTTCGCTGCGGCGGCGAAATTGTTTGGATAGGAGTTTTCCGCCGAATATATATCACGTTCCGGTGGCCTTATCAATGGCAAACCAGCAGCATATTCGTCGATGCCGTTCGTCGCATCGCCCGCCAAACGGAGAATTCATTCCAGCGGGTCTTACGGGTGCGAGGCGCGCCCGGAGAGCACACATGCGTGCCTGCGGGTGTATACGTGCTTCTTCTGTCACGCGTGTGTGTGTGTGTGTGTGTGAGTGTAAGAGTGTGTGTGGATCAGTATCCAAGTCAAGGATAACGCAGTCATGTAAAATCGACTCCGTAGTTGTCGCACAGAGAGTCCCAGGGAGTCATCGTTGGTGGCGTCTCCGGGTGAGCCAAGACCTCGTGCTCCACGAACATCACCAAGGAATTGGATGGCTCCTGGAAAATTGTTTCAAATGGCATCACTGCGGCGGGAGTGGCTGCTGCTAGCTATCGGGAAGCCGTGACGTGTTGAACGACACGACAACCCGTCACGTGCAATCTGCCGAGCTGCCGAACTTGAGGTCGGTCAGCGTTTCGCAGGCAGAAAGGCTAGCCCTTTGTCCTGCAAGTGAAGAAAATGATGGTACGTCCTGCCGCCAGACGTCATCCAGACTTGCACAAAACATTTGAGCAATTTGTGTTATTCAGGTTTGCGAAAATTGGACGAAAGTTATGCCACCGACCAGAGCTCCTTGGAAACCGTGACCATAGGCGGGTTTCAAGCTGTTGTTTCAAGCTCTTGAAGAAAACTTTCCTTCTGATCGCAAGGATCCCACGCTGCTTCCGTAGTGGGTTCGTACCGCCGTTCGTACTTTAATACGGAACGGAATCCTTATCGACAGCTGCTTTTCCGATTGTGGGCGTGTGAAGGCTGCACAGGATCCTTAACGTTGCAACAGGAACCGGAGTGAGGGAAAACCGAAACCAGCCGTCCTTAAAGATACTTGTCTAGCTGGCGAATGGAGGGTGGGTGTGTGGTGTGAGTCGGTGGGACGTTTGGCGCACAATTTTCTGTAATTGTGCTGTGACACAAAATTCCTTCGTGTGACGACTCTTGCGAAAAGCAACATTCATTTGGCAGAAATGTCAAATATGGAGGAACGAATTCTCCACATTCCGACACAAACCCGTGCGATGGCTGGGCCGGGGGATGAATCATGGGGAGGCAGGGATTAAATCACACGCGGTAGCGGGGATTAGCAGTGACAAGGAAGCAAGACACGCCGGGACGCGGTAGTTGGGCGCAAATTTTCCGAGCAACTGTTTCATCTTTGGAAATTCTTTCCAAAGTATAAATGAAAAGAACGTTGGCACCGTAAGGGAACGGCTCTCGGGGAAAGCGACGGACATTCGCCCTTGATGGAAAAGTTCGTCGTCATCCCGTGCAGGTGCCGGTAAACGGAACTTCGTGCAAGCGGTGCTCGGGGCGACTAGTTAAACACCTAGATCTAAGTCTCTGCTCTTAGACCCGCCCACACACATCCGTCACAAAATTGCGATATCAGCCGACACTACGGGCCGGCCGGGGATACGGGCCGGCCAAATCCCTGTTGGAGTTATTAGAAGGCGCAAGTTTTCTCCGAATGGCAAATAACACTAAATACGGCTCACAACAGGCAAGTGCTTAACGAGATTTGACTTCCGGGCGTACTCAGGTGACTTCGAGAGTTAAATTGATACTAAAATAAATATTAAGAAACATCCCTCCAATTATTGGCACAAGCAAGTGTTGGTAATTGCAATTAAATCTACGCAAGTACTTGCAACGTTGACAATACAATTGAGCGGAAAAGCTTTCCATTGAAATGTGTCTACTAATGTCAGCTTCAATAAATGTCCAAAGGAAAAGAGACCAAAGAAAAAGATAGAAAGTATAATACAGCAACCTAAGCTACGAACGATTTCTCCTTTATCCAGGATTAATCTATTAATCAATGGCAGAGTTTTAACAAACTCTTTTCCTCCCAAAAGTTAGCAGATCTTCCAAGGCTGGACTATAGTTTAGCGTTTCAAAATGAAAAAAAGGTTAACGCCAATTCATCTATGTTCTTTGGTAGTTGGAAAACTTGTGGATCAACAAGAATGTAGGCGACACTATCGTCTGTCCTGATACACCGTTCGAGCACCAAAAATACTTTCCGGGATTCTGTTACACTTTGTTGTTACTCCAGCAGGCAAAAGTAAAAATGGATCACTGTTTTACAATGGCCAATGATTGCCGCTGTCTACTGACCCGGACTACAACACCGAGCGGTAAAATTTACTCATCAAGGTATAATCTGCTTAACCTTACATTAGTTCGTCTTTAATACAGGTTTACGCCTTATTCCAGTTCATCCATGTCCACGTTCTACTGTGTTTGTTTCTTCAATTAGAAGTCCTGGGAAGACTTGTGCGTCGATTTATATTCCATCATCTATTCATCATTCTCATTATGTGGTTACGTTTAAATCCGTATAACATGGCATATTCTTCGCAGCCAACAAAAAGCGCCACATATTACCTGTACCTCCTTCTGCCGGAAGCGTGACATCAAGTGGAGGTTTTTACATTTCACCGAGCGGTGAGCGTGTGTGCAAGAAAAACACTGAATAAAAATAAGTACCAACGGAACGTCAAGGATCTGCCCGGTGCTGTTGTTTAGCAAGGATGCGTTAATTAATTCAACGAGCGCGATTTTCCTCACAAAGCCACCGGGAGGAAAACCAGTACGTGAAACTGAAAGAAGAGCAACCCTTTGAAGGGATGCTACATCGTTGAAACGGTAAACACACACACACACTCACACACACATACAGAGTTGCCAACGATGTTGTCGATGACGATTATTGCATCGTCGCGAATGATCCCGATCCCTTGTTCGTCCTTTTTCTTTTTCTCCAGAACATTCATGGCGGTAGTCACGAGTCCGGAGTGTGCCTTCCTCCTCCGCTCGTTTGTAAGTTCATTCCCCTGCCCCATGGTAAAATAGAAAAACTGCATGCATTGAGTGGTACCGGGCAGAAAGCATGGAAAAACAAAACAGTATTACAACAGGTAACATTCTCGTGCATGTATATTACCACCATCGTCCACCGCCCGAGAGTAGGCGGAAGTGGAGTTGGGGGAAAGGGTAACAACGCAGGGGGAGTGAGCCGAGGTTTAATGTTCTCAAAGCGAGCGGAGGCCGCGGCGCACAGAAAATGCAACGGCTGTGTTATGAATATTTATGGTGGTGTTTCATGCTGTTAGGAGGATGGCGTCGGACACGTGCACAAAAAGGCCCACCACCCACCCATCACCCCACGCCCATATGTGCTCCACGCTCCATGCACCAGACTCGCCTATGAATGCGTGATGGGCAAATGAGCGTGTGTGTGCATGTGTGCCCGCTCGAATGAAACAGACTTTGTGGCGCGCCCTCGCTGGGGCGGATCGGATGTCAATATGCCAATGAATCGACAGGGAAGGAGAGAGAAAAAGTAGAGAAGGAAGGAATAACAAATAGCCCATTACTCGTCCGATGCAAAAAAGAATCGACGCCCGTGGAGAGAAAGGGGAAAGGTAGGCCATTTTTACAGGCGGGCGGGTTCGCTGCTGCGTGGAACGATTTGTTTCCGCGTCAAATGAAACGGTTTTACGGAGCACGATGTGGAAGCAGAAAAATAAGGAGAAGGGGTGGGGAAAGCGGTACGACACACCCTGGCAAAGCATAAAAGCGCGAAATCAAGAGAACTCATTTCGAAAATTAAAAATTTACTGAGCAATAAAAATCGTGTCAGTGGTTTTTTGTCTTCTCTCCTTTTGGTTTTTTTTTGTTGTGGCCTGTGTTTGATCAAAGTGCCGTTCCGCTGCGTTGACGCAACGCTTGACCTCAATATACATTCAATATGTTTTTAAATCCTTTCTGTTTCCATTAAATGTCCTTCCTTCACCCTTTTTATGGGAGACAGAGAGAGAGAGAGAGAGAGAGAGAGAGAGAGAGAGAGAGAGAGAGAGAGAGAAGCATGGGCTACAGAGGGCGAAACGAGTGAAAGGAGTGACGAGCTGACATTTGCCGGCAGGCACGGTATTCCCCACACCCGAAACTTTCACCTTCCACCACCACCACCCACTGGTGGGCTTGCAGCAACCGGTCCTCAGAAGCATGCACCCGTGCCGAAGTGAAAATAATATAAAGCTTATGTAATGAAATTTATGACCGTCCCGCTTGGCTCATAAACGCGCGCGCCCCAGGAATTGCAACAAGGTGCGAACGACTGATGGGTGTACTGGGAGCGATGGGTCGACGGGAAGGGATCTGGGGACGGAAAAGGCTTACAGAAAAAATTTACTCAACATCCTGGACTTTTTGGGAGCTGGGAGGAGGAAAAAAAAACCTCCCCATTTTTTAACACAACCAGACCCTTATGTCCTTCGGATGGGACCCTCTCGTCTGGGAGCGAAATGGATAAAGGGCGTAAAATGCAGGTTCATCAGAAGCGTTCCCCCAGAACGGCAACCTCGAGGAAGAAGCGCAAAAACAAAAAGCTCGACACACAGAGACGGCCAACACTATTTACTGCACCGTTTTCTTCTTTGCTGTTGCCCTTTGCCCAGCGGAAAGGTTGCAATGGAGGGACATTTCAGTTTTCCTAGCCTTCCGCACACCAACTTTTAGTTCACTTTTCGCTTTTGAATGGACTACTTCCAGGTTGGATCCAACGTAGTAAGGGTATGTAGGCAACCGAGGAGACGTAGTTTATTTCGTGTCCTTTTTGTTCTGGTCGTCCTAAGGGGGTTGGGAAGGTTACCATTTCATGGTACGCTAAATGTCATGAATTTTCTCGAGAACGAGTAACTCCTACTTATCATCTCCCCCGCCGCGACTGACCCCATCGTCGTCCCCCGTCGGCCCAAAAGCGATTGGAAAAGGTTGCGGGTCTAAAGAAGTGCCCGGCCGGGATGAGAACAAAAAAGAACCGAACCGAACCGTCTGGACAAGATGTCCTTTCCATTCCGTGAAAGGGCACGATGGGTGGGAAAGCCGGCAGGCTCTACGATCGGTTGACCTCTGGCGAGATGCGCTGAGTTTGTGATTTAGGGAAAACTATGGTCACCCTCCCCGGCCTGTGCGCGCTCTTGCCATTTGCTTCCATTTGTCCCTTCTATGCCAGAAAGGGCGCGGCAGTGATTCCCATTCATGGCACTCGGTCCACTTCCGTCTTCTCCCCGGGATGGGGGCAGAAGCAAGGGGGGGTGTGATGAAAATAATGGCCATCCACAGTGCACCAGCAGTATGCACTTGCAGTATTCGAGTGGC
The DNA here is from genome assembly GCA_034621735.1 of Anopheles plumbeus. NCBI lineage: Eukaryota > Metazoa > Arthropoda > Insecta > Diptera > Culicidae > Anopheles > Anopheles plumbeus. The sequence continues at coordinate 12,727 of JAOEFI010012104.1, read as the reverse complement.
GTGTAAATAGCTTCCGGCAGCAGCTTCCTGGCAGGCCCAGGACTGGCCAGGACTCACCAACCGACCAGCATTCCGAGGCGCGTCGTTGTAGATGTTCCAGCCAAGTTGACTGAACAGTCGCACAAAACGTGCACGATAAGACTGAGAGCAGAAACACACACACACACACAGCCATGGGGGTTAGTTTAAAGGGAATGTGGGGGAAAATTTACATACACAAGCATTCAGAAAAATTCCAGCAAGAGACAGTTATCTTTGGAAAAATAAAAATTGGCCCCGAAAGAGAGCACAAAGGGGTGAGAAATGTTTTCCTCCCCCGGGGATCCGGGGAGCTTACTTACCGTTGTATTTATCGAACGCCGTCGGCACATACTCGTGGATGAACCGATCCTGGATGTAGGACACTATCAGGTTCGTTTTGCCGACGGCACCATCGCCGACGAGGACACACTTGACATTCGGCGGCGGCTTCCCACCGGAGGGGCGCCGCTTTTCCAGCTTTTCTTTCGATTTGTCCTTTTTTTCTGCAACGGGAAGACAGTGAAATGAGGGAGATTTGGTGTGAGAAAGAAAATGAAAAAGAAAAACTAATAATCGAAGAACATTTCAAACGTTTCGAAGGAAAGACGATCGCAGATTTGATCATTTTCGTTTTCCGTCTTCGTCCTGTGGTTGAAGCATTTTCCGCTATGCGAATTCAAGCAATCACTAGATTGGAATCGCCCCAAACCCATGACGCTGTTGAAACCATCCGGTCAAGGACTCCCCGGTTTGACATTTTTCCTCTTTTTCCCGACCAGAACTATTTACTTTGAAGGTTCGTAAATGAATGTCAGCACGAGACGCAAACAAAACAAAGGAAAAGTCGCGAAACAAAACTTTCCATTGACGATAAAATGTGTTTCCGGTCGCGACCGTTTGTTGCGTCCTTTGAAATGCGTTTCGCACTCTTCCTGGAGCCGGTGGAGTTTCGAACACTGTTGGCAACACTGTTACAGCATTAGTTGTAGTTCGTACATCTTTGATGTGGCCTGCTGCGTGTAAAAGCGTGAGAAGAGAGAAGTGACGAAGGCGAACGGATATCAGGTCGAATGAGTGACAGCAACTCAGTGTTTTCCGTTTCGATTCCTCGTTCGTCCTGCCAGACACATTTTTCCCGGGGGGCATGCCCGGGGGCAAGGGCCGCAGGGGCACGAGCAAAGTAAAGGTCATTTTTGCAATCGAAAAACTTGTCCCTCAACTATGCAGACAGACGAGTGCACGAGTGCAGGCGGATTCTGTCCAATGGAAATGGAAAGAAAAACCGGCATCCATTAGCGCAGCGCGGGCGCGGGCCGGTGAAAAACCAGTCGACAAAAGAAGGTCAAACTTGTGCATCGCCGCGTCCCCGGCCCGTTGTAAAGAAACGAAAGAAACAAATTAATTTTTAAACTCTTTTTAATTTGTTCCAGACGCCAAGCACGACCACAACTGGCGGGAAGTGGGAGAGGACTGGCTGGACCCGCAAGGGGGGATTGGGGATCGGGAATCGTGCATTGCAACGAAAAGAATGTTCCTGCCAGAGCATCGCCGGGCCGGAAAATCGTTTAGCGAACCCGTTGGCACGTTTGCCCGTTCGCTTGATGGTCCAGATGTGGACCTGGGTTTGAAATGAATTTTCCATTTCTTCCCCCTCGACTGTGTGTGTGTCTGGTTGCATGGCGTCCAGCGGTGGCAACGGTTTGTGGTTCCCTTAGCCGACAGAAAAGGGTCGACCATTTTGGCTAATTAGTCAAAACAGTGTTCCGCTTCCGCCGGCCATCATAAGCTGCCCTGTTCGGTGCGACAAACCCGTTGGCAACCGACACCGATCGGTTTCTTCTGGCATTTGGCACATTGTTGTCGGGGGTTTAGCAGTCCCAACTTTTTGCGTGTTTTGCAGCCCGTCGTGACGTGGGCAAAGCCCATCAAAACGATACACTCTCGCCGTGCCAATTTTGACTTCGCCCTCCCCGTCCCACGTCATTTCCCGTAGAGGAATTTTCCGGTTTCATCATCATCCTTCCCGAGCAGAGGCGAAATTCATGGTCGAAGCGTAGCAACAAAAATTGTTTACCCACATGATGGACGTGACGGGATGGACCAGAGTGGGGTACGATAGCATAACAGTTTGCGTTTCAATCGAACCATTCCCACTTCCGTTTCAATCGGTTCGATAGAGTACGTCCCCCCTTCGATAACGGAAGACTCAATCTGTCGAGGTAAAGAGCTAGCGATCCGACAAAACAAGGACTAGAAAATACAAGGACAAAGCCAACGTGGTGGGGACGTCCGAAGGTGGCAATCACTTGTTCATCGAGTACACTCCCGGTTGGAACGTCGCGATAGAGGCAGTTGGGATGAAGCTCCCGCAGGAGCGAATAGACGATAGCAATCCGCAGAGCAATGTGCGCCTTTTTCTATGCAATCCAGGTGCAGGTGCAGTACAACTATTTCCGAATACCAGTTCAATTGCATAGCTTCAGGCGCGACGAAGACTGTAGACTGCAACCGTCTATCAGCCGCTTCACCGATGCATGTTGTTGAGTGGAAATTGTTCGTTTTTTTTTTTCGTTTTGTTGATGTTGTTTTGTTTCGCTTTCCTACGTCATCGTTTCCATCGGTGCATGCCTTTTCCGTTGGAGTGGAACCGGTCGGTTTCTGGTGGCGAAAGGATGGGCGCCAGCGAAACGGAAAATTGAAACAATGGAAGGGTGTGTGTGTCTGTGCCCCGTGCGTGGGGCTTTTGCACTCGTCCGAACGGAAAAGGGCGGTAGCCACGTTGGCAGCCGGGGAGGCCATGGAAGACGATGATCGATGGCCTAAGCGAATGGCTAAATTTGCATAATAATGTATCCTCTCCATGGTTTCATGAACCCTCCAGGGCAGTGCAGTCACCGCGACCGGGTACGGAGGACTTGCTTTCTTTTTTTCTTTTTCGTTTTTCTTTTTTGTGTAGCCCGCTTCCCATCCACAAAATCACGTTCCGTTTCGACTTCGGACCACTATTGGTACAGCGTTCTCTGTTTTCTCCTTCAAATGATGGCACCACCTGGTTCCCAGGGGCAGGCAGGCTTCAGTTTCAGGGTCAATTTATTCCTCACCGGCATTCCCATTGTGTCAGCAGCTGTGGGATGGTCGTTCGGAAAAATCCAGCTCGTCCGCCAGCGTGCTGCCACAGTCACAGTCCCGTGGAAAACGACAATAAATATTACCCCGAGCGCCGTTTCAAACGTAAGGCAAAACGTCCCTCAGCCCATCCTTTTCGTGGAGACCAGCTCATCGGACCGGTTCCAACGGAACGCCCCGAACGGCGAAGAAAAAAAAGGAAGCTTCCACCACCGATCAGACTTCTACGGTTTTCTACGTTAAAAAAACACCAATTTTTGTGACCCAGGGACGGGTAACGGGACGGGTTTTCTTCCACGTCAATGAAGTAATCCATAAAATTGAAGGAAAGCAAAGAAGGAAAGAAACTTCTCTCCGAATCCGGATTCTACCCGCATGGTTACGGAATGGCCCACCGTGAACCTCTTGCTAGTAATTGTGTCCTTTTTTCTCCAGCTCCTGCCATCGTGATGGCGAAGGTGAGAGTGTATAAAAATCGGATAAAATCCACAAAGGATGATGGCTTCTCAGGACGAAAATGGGGAGAAAAAATAAGGAAAACATCAACCAAAGCTCCCACCAAATCAAATCGAAGAAAAAACCGCAGAAGGAAGCGGCGTGCAGCAGCGTGCCGTACCGCCATTGCGTGAAATTCGCTTAGCAAGAATGATTTTTTTGTATTTTTTTTTGTTGCGCTCTCTCTTTCTCTCACGTTTGTTTCCCACAACTTTAGCCTCAAGGTTCTGCTGGCTAATACGCTAGGCAAGCCTGGGCAGGATTCCCTCCAAGGAACCGTCGGCCGCCCCGCGGTGGGAAAACGGAAACCGTTTGACCTTTGCTGCGTTATTAAAAATGTTATTTTCATTTCATTTCATCGCCTCCGGGCGATCGTTTGATGATTGTTTCTTCTCACGGCAAGGTCCTTTCTGCCGGATTCCACCACCCCGGCGGGGTGGCTTGCTCCCCATCCGGCTGCTGAGGTTAGCAACTTGAATGGGAATCGTGCGACGGAAGAACCACCCGAAGGCAGAATCGGGTGGCACCCAAATCCAGCAACAACAACAACAAATTGAAAGGGAAATCCTGTAAAGATTTTTTCTTCCTTCGCATCAAACCATCATTAGCCCGATATTTCCGCCGTCCGTAAGGCAACTTCCCACCGTTCTCGTTATGGCGGTGAACCAAAAAGGACCGAAAACCTGTTTTTTTTTTTTGGTATCTTGGTTCTCTGTTTATCGAGAAGGAAGCATTTCATTAATATCGGAGATATAGCCGGTACTTCCGGAACTGCTATAATCAACTGCACCGCGTGCTGACCGGAAGCAGAAAATCTTTTTTCTGTATAATGTCCTCTTTTTTTTTCGCCATTGTATATTCTTCCAGGCCGGTTCGATATTGCCGTGCCATGTCCTTCCTTTTTTCCGCATCGCCCGGTTCGCACCATTCGCATTGCAACCTAGGCACCCTTTTCCCTTCCGGTGGTTGCTTTTTCATGATTCTCTAGGAAACATTACATTACACGTCGAATCCCAACTGAAAGCTAGGCGAACAAGGTATGGGAAAATCTTTACCTAAATCCATGGGAAGTGGTTCTGTCTTTCGGGCATGGGCTCGGAAACTGCGATGCCGTCGATGGGCAGCTGTCGTCCTGAACGTTCGCTCGAAATCGGTTCTCCGTGTTTCCGTCTGTCGGATTTTCGGTTTTCCCCTGAAGTCCTTGAATACCTATACCCAAACGGGAAGCTGCAAATAGGTGCCCAGCTTTCGAGGAACCATGTGTGCCAGTCATGAGCCCTCAAATTATCCCAAACCCAACACCTTTCATCGCCCTACTTTCAGTGCAACGAAATGCAACTATTTGAGTGCATCTCGGACGTCTGGTTTTCCTCCGGTGCACAGTACGACAAAGGCGGGACAGTGACTTAACCGAAACGAATTCTACAAGATCCATTAACCAGGATATATTGACAAGAAGGATGAGTTTTTCTTTCATCCGGATTATGATAAACTTCTATGCAGAGCTCATATATTTTTGTTTACCATCAATTCTAGATTCATTATATGTTGTTAGATTGACACCAACAGCACTCCAAAACACGTTCATACGCAACGTTCTTTGAAGGTCTATAAAACACACCACATTCAGAACAGACGACAACAAACGGAGACGGAAAATCAAATGTCCATCAGCTTCTCAGTACAAGTTCCACTGTGCAGCGTGGAGTGTGTGAGCTCTCTATCCGTCGCACGAAGATAAATAATCCCACACCGAGACGCAGTGTGGCTGGGCATCGCTCCCGATGCCGCTCCGGACTCTTATTCATCCGGTGGTCATTTTCGTCCGACACTGGATCGACACCGCGCACCGAATTTTGATTTAAGTGCTTCGCTTGAAGCGTGCCGCGTCGTCGACTGAAGGACCGTTTCTCCCGACAGGCTCCGAACGCAGACTGTTGCCTGCCGCCAGCTTGGCCGCTCAGTTTACGTCCATGTCCATTTGCCTAGCGATTTTCTGCGCCCTGGCAGAACAAGAGAGAAGCTGAGATGGATGAAGGAAATAAATGGCAAAAGCGCAACACCCACGTGGGCCAGCCAACTTCCAACAGGCCGATCCTCGATCTTTCCACCGACAGAGGCCCGCGGTGAAAAATGCAACTAGTCTATCCGGGCCGGTCTCCAAGGCCCATTTGCCTAGCACCCCACCGGACCGTCCCATGGCCACCACTGCGGAAAGCGGGATTACTTTCTTCCGTTCCCTCTATTGCGGCAGACAACGACGCCAGGAAAATCGCCAGCACTCACTCCCATAAACAACCCGGCATCGCGAACACACCAGAACACGGTTGGGTCCCAATCGGCGAAGAATAAAGTCGGTCCACAATTTGTCGTTGTCGCGCAGATGGAAACAACCCCCACCCGGCCGGTCGCTAGCTGATAACAGTTTCCCAACGCAATACACAGCGCCACGGCGGGAAAGTCACTTGCCGCAAAGCTCATAAGCTCCCCGGCACGGCTAAAAAAAAACGTTCCATTTTCACCAGCCACCCCTTGGAACAGCGCGGCACAGTGCAGCTGGAGCAAACCGACGGGAAAGGACAGCGTCGTCGTCGCAAAACTTACCATTCTTCGCTCGTTTCGAGTTCTTCTTCTCCTTGACCAGGGCGCGACGTGATTTTTCACTAGAACTAATATCACTGCTGTTCTGTAATGAGAAAAACGAGGGGAGAAAAGAGGGAGAAAAAATCATCATTAGTTTTCCTGTGCTGCACATTGCATCCCTCACTACAGCTATCTCCCACTGTGCGACCCCAAGCGGCTCCACCCCGTCCAGCGACCACTTCGGTGGACAGCATGCTTTCTCGAGTTGATTTTTTTTCTTTCTTTCTCTCACAGACAAATGAAGCAACATTGAGTTAACCCTCCGATCTGGTCCAGACCTTCAGCTTGAGGACCAACCCTGCTCCACGCTGGTGCACCCTTTTTTTATTTCTTAGAAGAGAAAATGCGTTTACGCACACCCGGCGACACAAGACTGGCTAGACCTTGTGTGAGGTTCGCTACACCCCAGGGTAGTGTCGGACTCCTCCGGGGGAGAGACTACCGACTAAAAACTCTTCCAGCACTAGCAACCACACCGACCCTTCTGCTACCGTTGGGGTCTGGCAGGTGTCGGGGGACTTTGCTCCGTGACATGTCGCGCTTGCAACACTCTCAATGTGGAGCCAACCGCAACAGCGACGGTACTCTAGGTGGTTTCTCATGGGCGAGGCCGGGCCTTGTGTCCTCTCCCACCTATAGAGACCCATCACTGTGCCGTGTCTCCTCTTCCAATAGGCATGAGACCTATTCGGCTACAAGTAGCCCGCCGAAGTATGGACCGATCATACTTCCGTAGACCGACAGGCGAAAGTCCTTTGGCACTGCCATCGGCCGGACGAAACTGTGGCAGCCGCGACTGGAGTACCACACTCACACTGTTTCCGGACTCTAGGAGGTTTTTCATGGTCGAAGCCGGGAATTATCTCTTCTCCCACCTGTAGAGACTATCCACAGCGGCGGATCTCCTCTCTTACTGGCTGAGAAGCCCCCACATTGTAGGACGATAGCAGCTACAACTGTTCAGGAGCGCTTACGCCGTACTCCGTGGTTGATGGTCCGGAGGGTATGTTCCCTTCCTCCATACCTCCGGTCCCGGGGAGCGAAATCCCTCCGCATCCGGCCTGTCTTGATTGGCTGCCCATCGGGCATTACCAGCTTGCACCACGAGGAGGTTCAAGACTTGGTCTTCGCAAGCCACGCTACTGCACCCTGGCGATTGCATTGCGACTGTTTCGTTAACTCACTCGACTCCACTGCCTGGTTGTAATGAGTGCGTCGCTGATCGTTGGTCAACGCGCTACTGAAACTGAAACCCTTCGCCCTGAAGACATCAGTCAATGCATGTCTTTTCTTTTTGGAACTTCTTGTTCTGCGATTTTTTGTTTGTTGGCGACACACGCGATTAACTGATAAAGTAGCCACTTCGAAAGTCAGTGTCCCGTTGGTTGTTTTTTGGTTTGTTCTTCCACACTGGTCTGGCGGCTGAAACATATAACCCTCAGGTGACGCAAGACACGACGATGCGTCCAGTGAACGTGACAGGATTTGTGCGCTATCGCGGGGAAGTAGAACGAAGATAAAGCCCTCGGAAAAAGTTGCAGACGAGAATTATTCACTTCAGCTAATTTTCTTTTCTTTCCTTCTTTCTATCTTGCTACTGTACCGGATCAAGTTGAGTACCCTTCCTGCCAAAAGGGTGGCTTAAAAAAAAGATGACTGTACGTTCCCCGAAGAGACGAAATTTGTTAATTGATCCCATGGCAGACCGTGTTTAATGTAGTTTCGGTTTGAAGGATAGGGTCGGATGGGAGACACATTCTTCGTTTAGATTAAAGATAATGAAAAAATGAAAATATAAGACCTTTCGAAAGTTCCAGTACTGAATGTGCGAAATTTCTGATGCAACAGTGAGTAAAACAAATAAAATATTTCTTTTCAACGTTGAAGGATTTCCGTTGTTTTGTCAATTTTTATAAGGGGGAAAGTAAATTGCCATTTTATTGACAGCGTCTACACAATTTTTCCCACTTTGCCATTCATCCGAGCAGTCTCTGGAGTGCAAAATGCCTTTCCCAGACACCGCTGATGGAAATGGCTTTCAAGCTGAACCGAACATACACACACAGCCTTACGGTTGAAAATTGGTCGTCATTTTTAACGCCAGCGTAACCACAATCCCCTTCCTAGGTTGCGTGGGGGTGGGAGGGGTCCATGGGGAGAGAAGAACAAACATAATATTAAACCCACTTCCCGTGTAATCCCAATGGACCCACTGCTGTGTGCGTACTACCTCACAACTCATACCGATGCATATGCGCCCTAACGAAGCGCAAACAACAATGCTCCACACATGCGAATGCCAGCGAGCATAAGAGGGACCCCCTTCGCCTGCGTCGCTCATGCTCGGGTGGTCGCAGTGCGGTTGGTTTCCCTCCTACCACCACCCGCCGTGGGGACCATTTTCCTCTCCTAATGGTTTTCCTTTTTTTTTCGCCCTCGGTGTACATGCATGCATCAAGTACTTGCCACACCGCACATACTAGAGATGCAGGCATAGGGAAGGTGTAATACACTGGCGCATACCGGCGCATGCATAAAAGCGAGTACACATAAATACTCCGGCGAAGGTAAGTGGTAAAAGAACTTGCCTCCGTGCCTTGCTGCCTTGGAACCTTCCGGTTTCCGAATGCGACTAGGTTAAAGCTCTTGAAGCATATTTCATATGCTACGCCTGGCACCGCGAGCCCCCTTGCAACCCTCGCTGCTGGTCCCGGGGAGTTAGATGTACGACTCGTATTTGCACTCTCAACCAAGCATCGAATGACCTTTCGCAGTTCTTTTTTTTTTAATGGCGCCGCTTGGCGCGCTTCGCTTGATTCCTTTACTCCATTTTCAATTTTCGCACACCTGAAATCCTTCATCCGGTGGCGCCACCGAGGATGGCGCGAGTATTCGGGTTCATTCCCCCGCGGATATGACGGAACATTTCCCAGCAGTCGCCCCAGCCGCCACCTCACTTGAAGGAATCTTAAAACCCTTGGCAATTTGCGAAAGAGCCTCCCGAGTGCGTACTTCACAGATGTATTTTCAAATCAAAGCGTCGTGCAAAGTGACTTCGTTAGCTGCTCTCGGTCGCTGCACTTTCTATTGTGTTGCGTGGAGCGACCGGAGGGACTTCAAACGTCGAATCGTCGAGCCCTGAAAAATCATATTAGTTCTACAATTCCAAGAAACGGCGAAAGTGTCTGCTCACTGCCCGTTCTCAAAAGTGATACTTCAGTGAAAAATTCTCATAGGTGAATGTTTTAAATGCCGATGGTTTTGGTGCCATTTGATTTTGGTGGTCGTTGGAAACGAATACTGAAAGATAAAAGTCCGTGGAACACGAGGGAAATACGGCACCTTGTGGCAAAAAACATCCAAAACGTTTAAAGATTCAAAAATTAGTGGATTATTTTTTGGAATAAAGGATGTTCTTATTACTTATTCCGGGCTCGCCTATTTTGTGATGAAGCCAAAACAAAAGGTAGGTTTGCTGCTAAATGCTGCTAAAATAGTGAAGCGAGAAGTGGATGATTTGTCTTCAGCAAAGTCTCAACAAAACGTAGAAACAAATCTGGTAGATCCAACAGCTAACACCCTAACACACTTCAATTGCACAAAACTGCTCCGCTTTCTTCCATTGCAGACCATATCATGTCATAAGAAAAAGGCCCAAGTTGCAGGGACCTACTCAGCTTCGTCTTTGAATCGTGTATATTTATTTTCTTTTTAACATTTAGTGTAGGATCCATTCAAATATATGCCTGAATAATAATAATAAGTGCTGAATCGATGGCGTTTCGAATACAAAGTGTTATCAGAACAACAGATATATTTATTTGTTGGTTAACTCTTCTTCAACACAAATAGATTCGCCATGACCGTGCCTGGAATGGAAGTAATTAATGTTCTTGAAACGTGATGCATTAAAGTCGAACAATGTCAAATGAACTAGAGATAATATGATATCAGCGTCGCACCATTGACTCACATTCAGCTGCACTGCATCTCTCTGTGGAGTGTGCAACTGGCAGCGAGTGCGCTTATCACAATCGACCCGGAAAGCCGGCAGCCGGACCTTGCGCTTGCACAATGCACCATCGTCAAGGTTGGTTCTTCCAGCCGGAAGGGCGAAATGCCAACTTCCCGATTCGCGGCGCGATCCTACCGCTCGCCACAACAGCCAGGGCTGGCAACCGATGGTCCGGAATTCGAAACGGGGCATCGAAATGGAACGTTCACACGGGTCTCGGAAGCCACGCAAGCCAACCACCCACGCACACAGCGCCCGCAACCCCACGCCGAAGAAATGAAAGAGTGGTGGTTTCTGTGTGTGAAGGAATGTCCATATTCCAACCGTTCGATTCGATCCGTGCCTCGGTTCCCAGCACGACGACGGGGGCTCGCAAATCGAAACGGTACGACTCCGGGAGTGCTCATGTATGTAGATGCTACTCCTGCTGATGATGATGACGATGATGATGATGCGTGCCGAAACGAGGCTTCTTCAATGTTGTCTATTTGAAAGAAATACCTAGCCGCACAAACATGGACGCAATGCCTTGTCACACATACTTCCACCCCATCCCCCGGCCAGGCGTTGCTACTTTCGCGGACGACAAACCCAACATTCGCCACATTGTCGAGGCATTTTTCTCCGTTTTTTTTTTTCTATTCAACTTTTCCTGCAGCTTGAATAGCCCGTACTCCGAAGCCGTGCCGCCCACCGATTTAACCTTTCTGCTTCCATTTCGTATTGCGAATGTGCCTCTACACGTACACGTACGGAAGAATCAGTGGGCTACGAGTGCGGGTATGTATTCTATATGCGAACACCCTGAGATGGTGGTTAACCAGCACCGGCATCACCGCCGTCACCACACGGAAAACTGTCGAAACCACACAGGGTCGTCTCTTTACTCTTGGTTCCCTCTCCCTCCTCCATCTCGTTTCCACAGCACGTTTCGATTCAGAAAAGGTGGCAATTATTTAGAAAGGATCTGTGTCACCGATGGACACACATTTCTCGAGCCCCGAGGCAATGCCCCGCAGGACGTGCAGGAAGGCGACAAACCGGCCTTCATCCAACAGGAAGCCCGGAACGTGTCGTCTCGCCCGTGGAATGGTTGAGACAAAATGTCCATTAGAAAAATTACCAACCTTTCCGGTCCATTCATGTGGGAAAATGTGTCTGAGCGACTGAGCGGTGTTTCGGCAGAAGAGCCTCGAATGCACAATATTCATTCTTTTTCTGGTTATCCGAATTTGCATTCATCCTCTCCATATTCTCTGTAGTTGTTGAGGTGTGGGTGAGAATTTATTTTTGCGGCAAGAGTCCCCAACGATAGAGTCCGCCCTTTGAAATATAATATTTCCCTACAAACGATGGAAAGATTTCGTTGTCCTGCAGTTTGATTAAATTTCCAATAACACCCGTCCCACGTAGGACTGCGTCAATTTGTGTCGCATCACAGGCGTATCCTTTTACTTCCCTCAACACGCGATGCGTTCATTACATTTGCTGACTGACGTACGGTATCGGATAATGGTTTACTCTACGTCGGTTTGTTTTACCGCTTTCGAAGAAATCGGAAATTGCCGTTTTCCTTTAGCCGCGAACGCCTGCCAGGTTATATTTAAATGCATGACCACTTGTAGTACTCGCACATCGAAAACTGTTCGCTGTTCCGGAAATAGGTCAACCAACGGGAGGACCACCGGACAATGACGATTCTGGCGAAAAATGGCATCGTTACATTGTGTGTTAATTAATTTCCGCAATGAGCCAAAATGCACTACGCCGAACTTGGCTACTTCGGGGAATTAAATTTTGCAGGCCAATGTTTCATTAGAGTTTTCAACCAACCACGCATGTAAACAATCGCAATAACGAATTCCCGATTGATTGGTTGATTACAGTTGGTACCTGTGGTAGAAGTTCGTGGAACAAGGACTTTTTTGGAACGAAGAATTCTACTATGAATTTCATATATTTACTGTATCAAATGTTCTGGAGCTTCCGAGTTGCAAATTTGTAACCGTATTTTGCGAAATTATCAAAGGGTTTTATTCACATTGAAAATGATTGTATAAGAGAATGAATTGAATTGAATTCAAGCGAAATAGTGCAATCAGATGAACGATCGATTATTGATTTGTTGAAAGTAATAACCTAATTTTGTTGTTACCTTTTATTTGCCTAAGAAAACATTGTCTGGAAGTTTATTAGAAAACTCCAATTAGTAAACTCATTAGGCGGGGAATAGAGCGCTTCAAAACACGTCAAAACACGACAATCGGCCCTCATTAGGACGCGACAAGCTCACGTAATGCTGCCACGGGAGCAGCTTTCACAGAGCCATTCGTCGAATGGCGTCGCACCGACTACCGCGAGCGAACGAACGGAACCATCCGACCTCGCGATCCGACCGCCGCCGCCGCCAAACACCTGCCAGCAAAA
>JAOEFI010012047.1:0-23168 GCA_034621735.1 Anopheles plumbeus | reverse complement strand
TGGCGGGAACCGATACTCAGGACCTCCTGCTCCCTGACGTATCGGTTGGTCAGCAGTGCCTGCGCCTTGATGGCTGGCACATGTAGGTTGAGCCCGCCTCTTACACGTGGGAGGGCCATCTGCTGCAGCGGTACGCGGATCCCTCCAGTGCCACTCCAGAGGAATGACCCAATCGTGTGAGAGACCTTGGCCAGGTCCAGTTGCCTGGCGCCACAAACCGAAGCAACGAACCATAGCTTGGGCAGCAGGAAGGTGTTCAGCAGAACTACCTTCTGCCCAAGGTTCAGGTCTCTCACACGATGAAGCCACACGAGCTGCCGGAACTTCTGGATAATGACATCCCAGTTGTTGCTCATGGCCTCGCGGATGTTGTTGCTGAACAGTATCCCCAGGAGTCGCAGGCGCTCCTCTGTGCGGATCCACGGGATGTGGATCCTGTTCGCTGGTGTGTTGTGGCCGATGTCCAGGGCGACGGTTTTTTCTACGTTCAGCACTGCCCCCGAGCAGATGCCAAACGCCTCGATCGCCGCTCTCACCCGCTCGATTTTGGGATGGGAAATAGTCACCACTGAGATGTCGTCGGCATATGCATTGACCAGGTCGTCCTGATCGCAGCAAATGCCTTCGAGTCTAGTGATGAGGGGATGGAGGTACAGGACAAACAGGTGCATGGATAATGGGTCGCCCTGTCTGACGGAGCGTTGGATAGGAAAGGGAGAGGAGAGTTGTCCGTTCACCAGCAGACGGGAGCAGGACCGCTCTCCAATTTTTCTGAGAAGCCCCACAAGCCGTGGATTGAATCCCAGAGAGTCCATCGTTGTCCACAGGAAGTCTCTGTCGACGCGATCAAAGGCCTGTGAGAGGTCGAAGGAGACCAGCTTGCCACTTAGCCTTTTCCTCTTTAGGTCCAATATTCTCTCCTTAACAGAGAGAACAGCCTGGAAGATGTTGCGTGGTCTGTTGCTACACTTCTGTGCTGCCGAGATTATCCGCCACTTGTCGATGATGGTATCGACACGAAGCTTCAATACTCTCGACAGCAGCTTGTAGTCCGTGTTAAGGAGTGAGATCGGGCGAAAGGAGGAGAGACCAGCTGAGCCTCCTTTTTTTCGCACGAGCACGATAACCCCGTCTACGAAATCCCGCGGAAGCTCACCGTGAAGGGCCTCGTTCAGAACGTATCCGAGCTCCCGACCAATCACGTGGAACGTGCGAAGATAGAACTCTCTTGGAATTCCATCCGGGCCCGGGGACTTCCGCGAAGCCGATTTTTTGATTGCATCGAGGATCTCACCTGCGGTGATTTCATCCATGCAATCATTGTTGGATTCACAGTCCTCCGGAATTACCCGCCTACAGGTAAAGGTGTCGTCTGTTGGTCGGTCGTGTGTCGGGTTGTTGGAGTATAAGTCCTTGTATTGTCTGTGTATGTAGCTTGTGATCTCCTCTTCCGTCACAAGGCTTAGCCCTTCGTCCGTCTGGAGTCGGTCTATGACAGTCCGTCTCCTCTCAATGGAAACTTGAAACAATAAAAGAAGTAAACAATACCAGGGATCGGATTTCATACGGTTCGGAACTGGGATCATGTTTCCGGATGTTAAAATGGACAGACATTCACCTTTTTCAGTACTCTCTTTACGTTTTTTAGTATCGGAACACTGACATGCTTTACTATGAACCTCTTATCACGCCACTGAGGTCCTTGAATAAAACAGAACATTGAAGAAATGTTTGAAGATGTAAGAAAAGTTGTGACCAAACCTTCCCAAATGTGACGTTCATCATTCCCGAGGGCATATTCGGTCACTGGTATTGTGTTGTGAAATTCAGTTTCTTACCTGGAAAAGAAAATGAAAAGAAATAATTAACAGCCTTTTCCCTTTTCTATTCCCCACGGTTCGAAAGATAGCCCTCAATTATATTTAATAGCTAGTTCATTTCATAGTTCATTGTTCAGTTCGCATGGCTGCAAGTAACGATGCCGAATGAATTGCGGAAATCGATCTCAAAACACTTGAAACGACAGTTTGCAACACGACAACAAGCTCTCGAAACTGATCTCGGAGCTCTCTTGTCCCCAGCAACACAATCGAACGATCTCGCTCAGTGTTCCGCGTTTTTTATTCCGACGTTCCCGGCGACGATCTTGTGCTGCTCCTTAGCGTCGACATTCTTGTCTGTGTTCCACCACCACCACCAGCACCACCACCGTGTCAACTCTGAGTCACCTCTGAGGATCGGTCGCGTTTTCCTGCAAAGTGGCCTATTCGACACCCGTGCCAAGCCAAGCCCGGGAGGTCTACTTCAGTTTACTACAAGTAAAACAAAAAAGAAGGTCCCTTGCCATCGGTTGCCACTCAAAACCAGTTTCCTCAGACAGTACGAGTAAAAAAAAAAAAAAAACAAACTGAACGCGCCTTAGGACCGGTGATATTAATTGCTAAATCATTTACACCACTTACAACCCCTAATGGTGCAGGTTCAATTAAGAGCGGAAAGGAATGGTTTTGTCGTTAGGTTTTGCCCGCGAATGAAGGAGTTGAACCGTGTGCCATGGGAAGCTGGTCAAATATGCACTGAATGAACCCCCTAATGAGAGGTTTCGTTCCTTAAAACCCGCATCCTATTAGTGTGTGAGCTTCCCTCAGCAAGGATGGCTGTATTTGCGGCGGTAGGCGTTTGTATAGCCCTCATTAGGGCTACACATTATTATCAGCACAATCAACTGACCAGGTCCCAGGATAATAGAGATTGGCAGAGAAAGGGAATTTGCGTCGGTTAGTTTATTTAAACATTCAACAGGATGTCTTTCCAAGTGATCTCTTTTGCTTCCCCATCACTTCCTTCAACCCTGAAGAGAAGATTGGACTTGGATGGGCACGAGCGTTGATCGTGACCACACCGCTGGTCACTGTCAAACCAGACCGCGGTCGGTTTTCAAGGACAGGTCAAACGGGTCGTTTATGAACCACCAGAGAAGATTGAACGAGGAAGCAGTTCGAAACGGTGGCAAGGGTGGAACAGACTGGTGCCATTCGGGAACAGGAAACAATAATTATTGTACTACCCCGTCGCCCCAGGAGATCGCACACAGTGACAGCGAGAGCCGGACGTAAATCCATATCGAACAACGGTGCAAGCGACCCAACCGATTCAACAGCCCGACTAAACCCACGGCGCTTTGAGGCGCAATGTGTTGACAATGAACGACAAGCAGCAGAAGGCCGTTCGTCGCTTAACGTGTCGCTAGCGCTCGTTGAAGTCTTTCGTTTTCGAAGCTTATCGATTGTTCTATGAGTGATTCGTTTCCCCCCCCCCCCCCCTCCTGCTATTCATTTTTGGATGGTGACGGCGAAGATCGGAGCGTTTCCTGCCGCAAAACCATGGCGGTGTTGCCTTTGGCGCTCGCTAAATCGTAAAATCTTCCACCATTGCCCGAGAGCGCAGCCCAAGCGTGTCCGAGCGACGTCAGGGGAAACCTGTTTCTCTACCTCGAATTTCGAGGATGAGCATCGCCGCGAACCGGTTGACATTTTCCGAGCGCTGGTTGCGTCGATCGATTCCGGCAGCCACGGGCGGCGTTTGCAGTTTGCTCTGTCCGACCGTGTGCGTGTGTTTACCAACATCGCGCGGGGCAAATTTGCATATCGCCACCAATGGTTTCGGTGGTTCGGCGTGCCGTTTTTGTGTGCCTTTCGAACGAATTGGTGTGGTTGTATTATTTTGTGGTAGAACCTGAATGTTTGGGGGGACTAAACAAATATTTAAAAAAACCTCGGTTGAAAAAGATCATCTGTTCGTCATCTCGGCGCTGCATTTGACGCTTGATGGAAAAGAAATCGTACGGAACAACAACACAAAGCCCCAGCAAAAGCTTTCATGTATAAACACTGAAAGCATTGTTCAAATTCTGCACGTATTTAATTTTCACCACAAGGGGGCGGGCGGGTGGGAAATCTTGGCGAAAGTTGTGCTAATCTGTGCATCGCTCGAAGGCGTCGAAACTTTCGTCCAGCCGCAGCATCCATGCTCGAAAGCGTAACATTACCCACCGTCATTGCGCCGCCACCGGAGGAGTAGGGTGCATGTTGTGCTCACGTTTCCACAGCATCTCCGCCCCCCCCCCCCCCACCTGGGCTGCGAAAAACCCCGCACTCACAGCTGGATTACAGCTGGGCAGTGGCAGAAAAGAAATCGAATGTGAGCGATCGATCCGATTGCGATCGGAGCAGTTTTCCGCCGATCGCGATCCGCCGAAACTGAATGGGAATGGATGGTGTACCGCAGTTTGCCACCCATTTTTCCGCCTGCTTGGCGTGCGTTCCGTAACCACGGTGTCTCGAGGCGGTATGCGAGCGTGTGGCGAGCCGTGGCAATGGCAACGGCAGACGCGATCGAAACCGAAACCGAACGAATCTCAGGGCTGGTGTGGAAAAACGAAAAACTCGACAGACCCCATGAAAACTGGGTCGAATTTTACGCCTATTGAACGTGCGCCAGTCCGCAGCACACTGGTAGCCGTGTGGGTGCACTCTGGAGGTGGTTAGTTTTGTGGGCCGATGGAAGAAAAGGGAGGCTTTGCAGCAGATTGCAAAGAGAATAATGATAAACAAAGCAATAACAAAAGGGGAAAAAAAAACTACCACCCTGGGGGCGCTGGTGAAAGGATTAGAAAAGTGAAATACTGCACTTCGTAGGAGCGCCGAAAGAAAATGGACGAAAGAAACGCCCAGCACGTGGCGTTGCGTTGGGAGATCTATTTGAAAAGTCGGTGAAATTTAATTCACTGCTAAATGTTTCCACATAGGAATTCCATTCATATAGATGGGAATGCTCAACCTAGTCTCTAAGTTCAACTTTCCAGTTGCTTTGAATCGTTTCGTTTTTGTTTAAAAATAGCAAATGTCCATTTTCAAAATGAAGATACAACAACAACAACATTATCTAAAAATGTATTTGGTTTGAAATGAGAATCATTCATTTTATTCCATAATTTTGTTGAAAGGTATTTGAATGCCATGAAACGAAACATAAAAATACAATAACATGAATGTTACTACATACATGTACTAAATGCCATCGAAATGCATTAGGGGCCGGGAAATATCATATAGGATTGATTTTCCAACATTCATAGAGCCGTTACTTAATGTGACTCCATTTTTGAGGCAGAAGACAAGGACTTTTAAGATGTTTCACTCTCATGTTGAGAGTTAGTCAAAAGAGGCATCGAAATAAACTTGTTGATGTTTAGTTGTTCTGTTGTTGGGCTTCTGTTTACCAACAAAGGATCTGTGTCTGTACATAATGTAGGAAGCAAGAAATGCAGACCCCATAGGACCAACTCGAAGCCAGTTTCATTTGCCAAAAACGGGGCTTCTCCACTACGAATGGCCAGTGCCGTACCCGTTTTCTTAGCGCCGCTCGACAGCTTCACCATTTAGCCCGTGGTTGGAAATTACGCAAAACTCCATCACCGCTTCGGAGCCTTGCGTCTCTCGTTTTCTGTTCCGCGTCTCCGTCTCCCGCTGCCTCTTTCTCACTCACGCGTGTATTCTTTCGCCCACAACTCTCACTCTCTGTCTCGCTAATTTTGCTATCGACGTTCGGAGCGTTTCCATGGACCCATAGTCGTCCATAGAAAATTATGTAATTTGCAGTTCGAAGCCCCCGGGGGATAGGTGGTGAGGAGTAACGAGACCCCGGCGACCAATGCTGCATCTCCACGAGCGGGGCGACGAGACGGGACACACCATTTTACCATTTTCGGCAAACGACAATTGTGCGACTGCGTACGTAAGCCTCCCCCCAAGAAAAACGACGTGATGAGGATCGATTGATGCACCATAACGTGTGTGTGTGTGTATGTGTGTGTGTTTCTTATACACACTTCATCGCATCGATCCAGCGACGTATCTGATAAGGGGACCACGTTTGGGAGAAGAAGCTGAGAAAAGATGCATCGCCATCAGCTGAAGATGGGAATCTAATTTGATAAGTAAAGATAAAAAAGCATACCCCTTCGGCGACACCTTTTTGAGTCCCATCTCGCATTTGGGGCTGCGTTGGTTCGGTGCGTCAATGTGTGGAATGAAAAAAACTGAAACATCCTTGAACGGGAGATAGTGTCAGCGCGGGCAAATGCGGGATGGTTGAGAATGTTTGCGCGTTGTATTCAAATTGTCTAATTAACGGGCGAGCTTTCATAGACCCCTCCCCCCCCCCCTCCCCCCACCCGGAGCACGTCCACAAGCCTACCAACCTTATATACCGGGGGTGGGTCCATGCGAGAGCAATTAAACCCACCCCCTCGGGTTTCACCCACCAGTACGTTTCACCGGTAGTTACGAACACAGCCGCAACCGATCGGTGCGATAAGTTGCGCCGTTCCATGGGATATCGCGCACTCAACACCACCCCACCTTCGGTGAAACCTTTGGTCCGTCGAGGTCAGCCATCAACTGTGACCATGTTGGACCACTCGAGAACGGTCTCTCCCTGAGGCTCGTGGTGGTGCTGGTGGTGGTGAACGGTGGTGAGTACAATAAACAAATGAATTATTACCAACGGGGTTCGACCGGGCGGCCGCCTTCCCCCACCGGGCTCCCCCCCCCCCCCCCCAGGGCACGAACGTGCCTTTGCGTCTATTGTTAAATTAGCACCTGAGCAGCATGAACTTCAACGGCCGAGCCATTTCCACAAGTATGCTTATGGTTTGGGGGTTGTTTTTTTTTGTTTTTTTTTAGTTGAGTGGTCCATAAAGGAAGGCACGAAAAGTAACGATATCTCGCGACTATCTTGACTCCATCCGCCCGTCCTTTGTGGGCCGGGGCGCGATCGTACGTGCAATGGTGCTCGTACGAGAGGTCCAGAAACCTACTTTTGAAGGGTTTTTTTTTTTTGATGGGGCGAAACCTAATTTCGCTTTCGAAACTGATCGCGACAATGACCAAGCAAATCCGAGCCACGCACTGGCCCCGCCCCACGTGGGTGTTGATTTTGGGGGCTCTGTTTCACTTGTCAAACAGGGTATGCACTTTTGCACTTTCGGTTCGGTTCGGTTCGCTTTCCTTGTCGCCAGCAAGGCACGAGATTATCGTGGAAGCGAAATTGAAGGTTTGCTACGCACGTGGATCATGCTTTGAGTAGTGTTTTGCTTCTGGAGCTCCATTTTGATGAAAAGTGTTTGTTATTCTGTTTTTTCTTATTTGACAGCAGGGGTAGGTGCCTACTTTGTTTTGTAGAAATTCCGAACATTCCCGTTCGTTCCATGACTTTCTTTCCCCAAGCTGCTCTCTTCCAAAATATTGCCTCTCGGCATTTTTTGTAGCAAAATCAAAAATTGCAGCAACTTTAATGGGGCGCCTAGCAAACCGGTTTTTGAAAGAGAAAACTGTGCTGTGCAGTGAGGAAAAACATCTAAGGAGGGATAGACTAAGGAGGGACAGGAAAAAAAAACAAATGGCACACAACCATAGACCTAAAGCTTGTGCCCACCCAAGCCCACGTAGAAGTGATCACCTACGAGGAACCTAAGGTAGTCGAAGTAGTAGGGTCGGATAGTGTGTCGGGTTCTACTATTATTTTGTCAGAGAGCTGTCGGTTTGGTCAGCCGAATTCCTTCACCGATGCCTACGCTAACACACACACACGCGCTCCGGTTTGCATCGAGAGTTCGAGTTCGCGTTCGACATGTGTATGTTGCAAACGCGACCATTGCGCAACAGCTACTGGCCAAAGGTGCGGGCTTCAGCCGATTGACAGTAGATAAAAACACGCCAGCACACGGCAGTGTGCTTCAGTTTCTGGGTCTTTTTGCTTTCTTGTTTGCAGAAAATGTTTGCTAGAAAGAGAGGGCCAGAGAACTAGCAAGGTAGCGCCAAGGTTTGTCCAATGTTTCCAATTGTATAGGAACATTTTTCGAACGCAATACATTTTAGATTTGAGAAATAAAATACACCTTATGCTGCAATCAGGTGTAAATAGCAGAAGTGGTTGATAAAAGTGCAATAAAAAAAATAGAAACCCTGTTGAAAGTGTAGCTTTGGTTGTGGCAACTTTTCCAGTATCCTTTTCCCTTCAGAATGAGTTGAATTAAAATTATTGATTCGATAATTACAAATTTCTTTTTGTGATTCATTTCATTATTCGAGAACATTCGACAGTCGGCAGCCTCAGCCCCGCCAGCCACGCCAACCCCTACACCCGCTCATCTCGAAGAAGCGAAGAAAAACCCTCAACTCACGCCACGCATTATTAAGCCGTCAACTGACTGCGCGGCTTCGCCTCCAAAGATAAATATCTCGTCTCGCCAAGGTTGTGATTGGAAACCGGTACGTGAATCGAAGGAGGAGAGAAGGATGGAGGAAAACTGGCCGCACGCGGAGAAAACATTAATTAACCGCTTCCGTCCGCCGGCGCGTCGAAGGATCATCCGGCGAATCCATTGACCGATCGGCGGGCCGGGCGGAGGTTGCACCGTTTAACGGCGTCCGATGCTCCGTCGTGATGTAGAGCAAAAGGAGGATCTGGTTTCTCTCTCTCTCTCTCAGCTTCGTCTTGTGGGGTGGGTGACCACCCCGTTCGTTTGTGAGCGCACCCGGAATCGGAAAAGCGTAGCAGCTGCACCGGAACACTGGGCCGGAATAACGCAAAACGACACCAGCTTTCCATTCCAGCGGGCAAGACATTCAGATGTGAACGAAAGCCAACGAAAGCGGCCAGCCCGGCAAGAGGGGGGCGGGCAAAGTCAACACAACATAAAGAGGAAATCTCATCGAGTCCGACGCCTGATGTTGTGGGTTCCAGCAATAGGAATGGGGAAACGTCAAGACAATCAGTTCGGTCCGTGTGTTGTGAACCACCAAACGTCTCTAACGGGCGTGTGGAAAATGTGTGGGAGCAAGGAAAAGCTCACCCACTTCAGGTGCGGGTGTGCTTGAGACTTTACTTCCCAGTGTTTCACGGGCCGCCGTCTGCAACATGCATAAGTAGACAGCACACGAATTTGCAAACGATCCCAAAACAACTAACAACAGTAGAGAGATCGCTTGGTAAACAAAAAGAGAGAAACTTAGAGGAGGACAGAGAGGTAGAGAGAGAGAGAGAGAGAGAGAGAGAGAGAGAGAGAGAGAGAGGGAGAGAGAGACAGAGAGAGAGAGAGAGAGAGAATGAAAAAACAAACGGAAAACGAATCGCGCAAAATGCGACACCGCGAAACAAGCGACCGCGGTTCGCGTGGTCGAGACAAATAAAAGGTTATGGAAATAAGCGGCAAAAGTGGGTAGTAGGCAGGCTCCGACTTCGACTTCGACAACTCCACACCAGCAGCAGCAACAACTGGGCGGCGCGCGCCCCTTTGCGGTGGCAATGGAAGAGAAAATAAGACCCGTAAATAAATAAATGATCCGTTGTCCATGAAGCCATCGGTGGATGGGTGGGGGGCAGGCAGGCAGGCAGGAGGCTAGAGGAGACTACCTCACCGGGCGTACGGGGAAGCAGAAGGCCAAACAAGGGACCGCCGCGGCATAGCCAGCTGGACAGCTTTTACTTTCTCTTTCACGACTGAAACGAAGCCGGGGAGATGCGACTTTTTGTCGGGAGGGGTGGGTTGTTGGGGATCCGGGCGGTTACGAGGCCCGTTTTGGGGCTTCGGAAGCCATTTGCCGTTCGCCGTAGCATTGAAGCAAAAGATGGCCATTCCAGAAGACAAGGTTACGGAAAAGATCGATTTTCGATTGGAAAAATGATCCCTTAAAGTAAGAACAATCAAACCGAGCTTTAGTTGCAATTATTGTCCGACTTTCAGGTCGTATTTCAACCCCACAGCCACGAAACATACGATCGTCGATCTTGGACGTTTGATTTACAATTGAATAGATTTCACACAAACCCAACCCGTTCCAAAACAAGTTTTCCTTATTATGGCTTCCCATCACTGTTCGCTGAAGTAGTGAAAATAGTTCCGTTATCCAGCGTTTAAAACTCATGATTTCTTTCTCTGCTTTTCTCTCTCTCTCCTTCTTTTTGTCTCTCCAACTGTTTTCCCACAAGGTCACAGGCTACCGTTTGGCGCTATGGTGCTGCTGCACGCCATTTTCGATTCGCCGTTTGATTTCCCACGGAAAATGGAGAGGGGAAAGCTTTCCAACCAGCAGTTCCAACGGAAGTGCGATCGTTTGTGGTGACAAACGCCTGGGTGGGGGACGTGGTGCGAAGCAAATTCGAAAATGGCAAGTGAACGGAACGCATGAATGAAAAGCGGGCACTTCCATTTCCAGGCGCACTCGAACGAAGAGAACCCGTCTAGCCCCGCGGGTGCGCTCTCTCTATTGGTGAGATAAATTTGAAAAACGAAAGGAAAAACAAAGGGAAGGTAAAAAATGACTATCCACCCCATTTCAGGCTCCCAATGCCAATGTGCGGTTTAACCCCCCGGTGCAGCTAATGCCGGTAAATGCTCCTAATCTTTGAACGCGCGCAAAGTTCAAACGCATTAGCATTCAAAAGAGCCACCAGCTGGGGGCTGGAAGGTGGGCCTCATGCCGACCGAATCCATGTGCCCTTCATTGCATCCGGTAGACCGTCGGTTCACCGCCACCTCAATACCTCGCTCTCAATTAGTGGGGGTTGTATGGGTAAAAAAAAACTCAAATTACGTCTACGGTACGGCCATTTTTACGACGATTTTGGCTCACTTTGTGATTTGAACCGTTTAGACGTTGAAAGGTTTTTCGGTCGTTTTTTGTTGTTCCTCCGAGGGATGACAGAACTAAGTGCACGAAGAAAAAAATAGTTGCGGTTCTGCCACTCCAATGGTAATTGACTTGCGATTTTTGGGGGTGGTGGGACACAGTTATCACAGCAGGTAAAGGGTTTCAATGGTTGGCCTAGACGTCTCCATTGAATTCGTAGGACCCGCCGGCTTTTCCAACCGAGTATCATCAATTCAACTTCATTTCGTTGATCAACACTTAGTGTTTATGATGACTTAAGAAATGCTTCGGAATGGCGATTACTTCAAACCGAAATAGAACGCATCGTGGGGAACGGCAGGACTCATATCATCTGTCGTGTTTCCCTTGGCATTTGCGGGCCAATTTTCCGGCTGCTGCTTTTACTGCGAAAAGGGCAACTCAGAACCGACCGGCAATCACTTGCGGTACTTGCGATTAACGCATCGACACCGCGCTGCAGTCGGCTGCGCCGGATTGCAGTTATTTGCAGTGTTGTAAAACATTAAGTGCAATTATCGGTCGGTCGGAGGCAAGTTCCCCCCTCCCCCGAAACCACCTAACTGTTAACTGTTGGGATGCAGGTTCGTCTGAGTGCAACCGTGTGAGTGCTGATTTGGAGTGTATTCAGTGCCGCAATTGACCCCAAAGAAAGACCCTAAAACACGAACTTGCAGTTGTTAAAACTGGTGCCTCATTTTCTTGGTTTGTTAAACTACTGCCAGTAGGCGGCGCGGTCGTATTTCGCTGGCCGCTACATACTTTCTTAAACACGGATAAAGAATGTTCCACGCTGCAACCTTCACGACGCCCGCTTGGTTCGTGTGGTTAGCTAATTGGGTAGAGCAAGAGAAGAAAAGGGCACCAGACAAAACATTGAACAACTGGAAGAAGAAAAACAAAAACCTCGACAGAACTGCAGCCACCACTCAGGCGAGCCGGGCCGAGGCCCACGGAAATCGAACTTGAGAGAGAGAGAGAGGGATAGAGAACGGGCGAGTTTTCACGTCCACGAAACGGTGCCGCGCGGCGAACGTTACTGGCATAACGGTGACGACGATGACCAGGCAAGAGAACTGCACGAGCGGCTGGACTATTTTTGTACTCCCCCGTCTCCGGCGGCAAACAATTCGCCACTGAGAACCGCCCGAGTAGAGGGAATGGCCGCCAAGCACTTCCTCGACCCGACCGAGAACAAACGGAATCCATAATTACGCAAAAACGCTCAGCTATTTGTCAGCGCGGCATCCAATTTGTACGGTACTGGGCCGTGGGACAACGGCGTCTTGAAGGCATTGCACGGCTCAGCCGAAGAGAAACCCCGGTGGCAACCGTGGCGTGGCGGAGTAGAAAGAAAAACACAATGTTCTCGTTTGTCGTCGTCGTTGACGTCCGAAAACTCGCCAGCTGGCTCCGTCCCCTGCGGTGTGCACTCCGCGGCGACGTGCTAGCATAAATTTGCATACTTATGCCGGGTGACTTTGTTCAATCGCTTCATAAGTAAGCTGCCACCAGACGACGTCACCTTAAGAGACACAAGCAACACCGGTTGACCAGCAAGGTTCTGCAGAAACAACCGTTCGACCGAACCGAACAACGTCGAACTGTTCAGTGTTCGGGCCGCTTTACCGATGCAGAAATATTCGTTGCTATCGATTTTGTTATATTAACAGACATTTTATATTCTAGTCACGTGTGTCGATGGATTGATTCGCAACTCCGGTCAGCAATTTGTTGACCATGCTCGTAGCACGTCCACTACGGAGTGGATTTAATAAATAGTAATTTATTTAGAACAAGTTTTACGAGCTTTATATTACACCTAGGGCTAATTACTTCTCCACAATTTCTGGTAAAGATATCCCCATTTTTTAAGTGATAAACCTTATTTCTATCGCACATTTCATTAAGCATATTAATCGTGTTTTAGATACTAGGTTGACTAGTCTAAAGTATCTTGAAAACGCAACGTTTGACACAGGGGAAGACAAGATTGGTGACGTCACGTGTAACGCATGCTTGGATTGCTTACTTCGAGTTAAAAAATATCAAACGCTTTTGGGTACAAGTCCAGCAAGGTTGGAAATTCGTTGTAATGGAAATTTACAACACTAGCCGATTTGGTTGAAATGAAGAGGACAGCGCGAAGGAGCTGTCGATGGGGGAACATTCTTTTCAGATACAACGATAATCCATGGCGGAAGAGCCACGGGGCCAAGAATTGTTGTTCATTAGGTTCTACTTGCATTCAATAAAACATCACCTGACGAATCGTTTACCATAATTACTTTGCGGGTGAGAGATACAAGCATTGGGACCGAATCGGTTGCGGCCAGACGGAGGGGGCACATAAATCACGTGGATTTTAAAAGCCTGTCTCGATTACGCGACTCGATATCTGATGGTGAGCTCTTTTACTGTTTTCTCGCTTTTGAAGCAAAACCCGCTTTTGCAGACAAGCAATAATTATTGCTTCAGCCGGTGTCACTGCGCGGTGAACCCGGGTGGTCGCAAACGAACACCAGCGTTCCGAAATCGGTGCTTGATTATCCTTGTTTTTGTCGTTGTGGCGAGGAAACATAACATACCAATCTAACTCGACCCGCTCGAGGCAGCTTTGTGCTTCCAGTGATTGCTGGGTTATGCTACCGGCAAGGTTGGAGGAGTTATGTTTTTCGC
This sequence comes from Anopheles plumbeus, assembly GCA_034621735.1. Taxonomy (NCBI): domain Eukaryota; kingdom Metazoa; phylum Arthropoda; class Insecta; order Diptera; family Culicidae; genus Anopheles; species Anopheles plumbeus. Next base: position 9,756 of record JAOEFI010012047.1, on the reverse strand, counting down.
TCAGTCGTGTTGTCCTTTTTGTATGAAGGATGTTAAGTTCATTTTACAGCACAGTTCTTTGTCCATATGGAGACGGATATGGATGGATGGATTTTTTTTCTTGAAAACGGTTTCTCTCATCCGTGACTTATGTAAGAAACTTAGCTATGTTCGCGATTAAACCCTATCCCATTAGTTATGTTAATTTTTGTTTTTAATTTGTCAAGCGATGCTTGAGATAATTTTAAAATGCCTATCGGCATCGTTTCAATTGGTATTAAATACATTTTTACATACATACATATCTTGCAGCTGCTACTCACCATTTTAGTAGAATATTGTTATCCTCAGTGGCCAACCAAACACACTCGAGACACTCTAGGAAAAAAAAAACACTTTTTCACTCTTTCGCCAACGGGATAGTTAATGATCGCTCAATTATTGTTCTGTTACTGGGGAAAATTGCTGTAAGATGAAAACGGTTCGTTAGTGTTAGCTGTGGTAGCTGTGAAATCGTAGACCTTCTCTTCAAGGTCAATGCACGGCGTGTATGCAAATGTTCGTGCCCTGGCAAAAGGCACTGAACCCCCCTGGCGAAGCAGCCCCTCTTTGGTGCCTCTAAAATGTGTGATCTTTTGAAACCAGTTTATTAGGCACCGAAAAAACTAGAAGGTTCGTGTCCTCTACACGCATCGATGTCTTACGTTCGTATAACCTCGCCCAGGTGGCTCCAAACCTTGACTAACGAGTGGCTTGGGTCTGCGCTGATTGCGATCCCGTGCCCTCGCGCTGACATGATTGGGAAAAATTTTAACGCATCCCTCGCAGCGGAGAAAAAAAGCAAAAGTGAAAAAGTAATTGAATAAACTGCTTAGTATGCGGGTAGCTTGAGCTGACAGCAGACACACTCACACTGATACCAGGGGTAAGGGCGACACGGTGAATCCCCGGAAGAAAGCAGGGCCGGATTTGAAAACCTTTGGTGAAAGTTTTTCTGTGTGGGAAACATTCGCACCATTCCGCGACCCGGTGGAAATAATAGCAAACAGCAAAAGGTCAACGGTTTTTGTTTGTTTTTCAACGATCCATTGTGATTTCCTCCGGAGGGAAGGCCAACGGTGGAAGTTCGCAGTTCCATTATGTACACTTCCAGTATGATTCTTCTGCTACTGGACTGGGCACATCTGCAGGAACGTTGTCGAGTTTATGAAAGTCCTTCACAAATGTCTTATCACTTGCCGCATATAATGTGTCTGCGGAGGATAAACATCACACGTCTGGTCGTGAATTGTACAGGTGTGGATTTTTTTTTCTCTTTTCATTGTGCTTTGCATTACTCCGCACATTACTTTGCACGTCACGAGACACCTCGTGCTACCGACCCTATGCGGAAACAGGAAACCTCGATCAAGGACTCGTTCGCGCGATCGCTTTTCCACGCGTGTGTTGTGCACACGATTTCGATTTTATATTTTTCCTCTTTTCAAGGCCTTTATGTGCGATCGTTGCTCTTCATACACTTGGTCACTTGATTTTACCACCCCTGGGAGGCACGCGTAGACACAATGGGAGCAGGGATAAGGTTCTTCGCGCCGCGGCGGTTTTCAGAATAATCTTTCTAGCGTTATGTCCTTGACGGGAAACGTAAAATATGGACTCCAAGGATACGGAAAAACACACTACCAGAAGGATTAACTCGGTACACTCGGGGAAAAGCCTCCCAAACTCGCTCGCTCGCAGCGGAGGAGGAAAGAAAAGCTGTCGGTATTGACACAAACTATGCGCACTAGGGACTGATTCGAATTTCGTATTTCATAAACTTCCAAGCCGCCTGCTCGGTCTCGGGCCCGAGGCGGGGACCGCGCTTTTCGCCGAGTGGAAAGGCGCACCGATTTCATTCGGGTTTCGCGAAACCGGCCGAAGCCAACCGCGATCGTCGTACTTCACCATCGACGGCCCCTGTGGTTCCATATCGAAATGTTAGGGGTGGTGGAAGTCGGGCCATAAAAAAAAATCACAACGCACCCTGTCGCGATCTCGCTCTCGCTATCGGTGGCTCTTCCATCTCGCTTTCGCTAACGCCCTTTTCGAATCTTTCGTTCCGCGTCGTCTTCGGATATCTCTTACTTCTTCAACCTCGCGACGAGACGGTTTCGTCGCCCTGGGTACGTCTTGGTTTGATTTCATGGTGGTGGAATGCCCTTCCCTCTATCCTTCTCCTTTTCTGTCCTCTTCGGCGATCGGTCCATCGATTGATCTACTCGATTAAGTGGGGGCCCCAAGTGGAGGGGTCTTCGGTGGAAACAGCTCCTGCAACCTCGCCGTTTCCTAACTGGTAGTGTTGATATGGTGATGCAGCGGTTGCAGAACTGCTCGCTGGTTCGCTCGCTACGATTGTGGACCTAATTTTACGCCTGGCCACCACTAATACCAAAGCCGTTAGTTCTTCTTGAGCGTCCACCAATACCGTGACTGTTTGCACCAGGTCTACTACGATCGATGCACGCCTGGCGACTGACGACTACTACCACCGTCATCATCATTATCATCATCACCATCATCGTGGCAGAATGAACGTAGTGCCTCTCGTGACGGTTGCAACATGTTTTTTTTCTTGGCCCCTTCGTGATGGAGTGCACAAGCCAAGCCGCGAAGCTCTTAACCAACTCGCCACGGCCTGTGACGGGTTTCGCTTGGCGGAGCTGGTTTTGCGAACGCGAGTGTGCTCGAGAAATTGAGCCACAGCCACCTAGAGCTAACGGATCGAACAACGGCTGCCAATCAACGCCAGAACGTTGATTTTAAATGGAAACTGTAGGTAACTAGATCGAGCGAGAAGGCAGCCGGCCGGCTGGCTTCAGCTGTTTTTTCTTGGGAGGCACAGGATTTGAAGAAAGGGGGTGCTGAGTATATTAGTTGAACCTTCCAGTGGTAGTAACCAATCTATTTATGATTGATAACTTTTCAGTATCAAGACAAACATTTATTTGAAATCAATTCAATTTTATACCTCATTCTTAGAGTTTATTTCGTCCTTTGATCCTTTGGTCCTGATCGGTATCTAAATATTCATTTTACGATCGCTACTTAGAGAAACTTTTCTTGAAGTGATACCCTCTATTGCCTCTACTCTGAGTTTCTAGGCTATTTTTTTAATGTTCTTTCCATGTAGCTTTCCTTCACACACGAGGCCGTCATTACCTTCTACGATTTATATGTCTCTAATTCCTAGCATTCTGAATTGTTCTTGATTTCACTGTCATTTTTTAGATTTTCTATCATTTTCCGGCACGGTTTGTTTTGAGATTGTCATTCAAACCCGTTTTCATCGCCGTTCGTCCTAAAAGTGTTACAAGCGCATCAACGGAGGACGGACCGAAGGCAGCCAGTTCCCAAAATGGGTCAGATGGTGCATCCGACCACTGTCGACCACACCAGACGCTGACCCACAAATGGGCCGCTCGCCCCCGAACCGTTTCCTGTTTCTAGCCGTCCCGAGCTCATCCGGTTTGTGGCGTCAAACGCGATCGGTGCATCGTTGCGATGGTCGCCATGCAGCGCCTTCGTCTGTGCCCGTGTGGCTAGAAGAAAGAGAAAATGTGAAGCGATTCTATCGCGAACCGGTTGCAGTCCGGCTTGCGGATCGGTTCGTATCGTTCGGCTGCATGCAATGGGGATGTTTGAATGCAATTTTATTTTTCTTCATTCAGACCTGTGACGAACCGATGAATGCCGGACGGAAAGTATAGCAGCGGATGGCAGGCCTCAAGAATGTGACATGATAAATGTTGCCCGGCTGCAGTGAGTTTTATTTCTTCTGGGACGGAAGGCTTGGCCTCGATATTGTAAATAAAGATTCAATGTTGGAGCAGAAGCATAGGTATTAGCCTGAACGACATATGTAAGACAGGGAGCTAGATTTTCTTGGAACCTTTTACTACACTATACTACATGAAACAGAAATCTCGAATGAATTTTAAATTCAATTTTATTCAGTAATATCTCATATGAAGGAGCAACGGAGCAGGAGACCTGAAATAAATCTATTCACTAAAAAGCAGCGCCATCATTTAATTAAAAAAAAAAGGTAACGCCTTCCACGATTTGTTAAAAATCAATCAAAATCAATAAACCTGGTGTAGCGGTCACGCTAAAACCGAACCTTTTTCCGAATGTCTCTGAAGTGCGGCTTTTTCCAGTCGGCGAACAACTACTTAGAGGTGGAGTTCGATTTTGTGAAGCGTTTATGAGCGCTCGGACACCATCAAAATGCACACCCTTCACCTGACCCCAATTCCGGCCTGCACGGAGCTGAAGCATAAAAGCATCATACATGTTGCAGGCCCATGTTGGAAGGCTGTTTGATTTCTGTTCCTCACTTCACTGTCGTGGCAGCCTCGTGCTGACGCTGCGCTACTTTATTATGGTGTTTGCTAATCGGAACGGTCAATATTTAGCAGTGGTCACTGCATACCACAAAAATGCTCTTTAACCCATGTCGAATGATAAAAGAAACGTAATGTCATCATAGTAAAGTAAAGCATCGTTTATTATGTTGTTCGTAGTTCTCTTAAATTTTCAGAATCTATAAACTAGATATCACTAGCAGTACTGTCCCTTTAACAGTACATATGTATGCACATGTACTTGCAGAGATGAAATCCACTTGCGACACTCGCATGCCTGCCCTTACGTAATCCGTTTTTCAAATATAGGTGAACGATTTCTTTCTCGATCTCGCAGCTACCGAATGTCGGCCAGATTGTTAAACTCCCATTGCCTCACGCTCCTAGACTACGCACGCGGAGGAAAACCCCCAAAGTACTGACGGCCAGGCTGTAGCTGGAGTTGTTTCCATCCATTTCTATTGCCTGTTACGAACCGATCAGGTGTGGGATGGATTTTTTTATTTCTTTTTTGGTCATGGAAACCGAACGCCAGGGGGCTGGTCAAGAGGATTACGTGTTGACAATTTTGTGTGTGGCTGTGTTCCATTTGGGCAGTTTTCCAACGATTCGCAGGCTGGTGGCTTATTTTGTTTTCGCGATTTTTTTGGGGGCTGGCAAAAACTGTCCATATAGTCCATCGCCTACTACACACCTTCATCTTCGTGTTTGCAAAATTTATACCGCTTACAAAATGGTAGCAATTAAACGATTTTTTATTGCTTTAAGGAAAACAAACGGGTGATATAGTTTTTTTTTTATAGGAACGAGGGAACCATGAAGCTTGAGTTCGATATTATACTGACTCTCAGATGTCCTTGTTAGCTATCATGCTGGCCGACAATGTTGGACACTATGTGTCCCCCACTTTTTTTCACACATGCCTAGCTCCGACTCGCGGAAAGGTGTTGAAGATATTCAGGTCACTGTGGGGAGTATGATCCTTTTTTGCTTTACTCACTACCACTACTACATGTCATTAATTAAATTCCTTGATCGAGACCGGAGGTCACTTGTTGCAGGGCTGCACAGTTTTCTGCATATAATCGTGACCGCAGCATCATCAGCCGTTACTTTGTTCCCGCCGTGACGCGCTGTGACATAATCGGGACGAATAACTGGACCATCAATCAGGCCTGGTGTGGCCTGGTATGCGCCGCTACTCAGTCGACAAATACCAACGGTGCCTAATTGCCACCCAGGGGTGGTGCGGTGGTTTCAGTTGCTGAACGATGGGCAATTAGTGCACCCATCCAATCGGGCGGGCATCTTTATCTTCCCGCCCGTCTTAAATGACGCCCGTGTGTGTGACACCTGCTGCGTGGAGCGGCTTCGTCTACCCCGCCCGGGAGTCGATCATCCGAAGGGTTGCTTACATAAGTGGCCAAACGTGGGACTCACCGGGGACCGCAATAGTTGTGATACCAATCATTACCGACCGATGTGCTTGACATTATGTTTTCCCACTTGCTGCGCCAACACCCTCGTTGGAATCGTTTCCGGCTTCGAAGCGATCGTCTGCGCCGGTGTTGATGCCAACAGCAAGGAAGCCATCCGTTGTGTTTATGGGGTTTGCGGGAGTCCCGGCACGATGGGAGTTTGTTGATTTATTTTTAAGCAAACAACCAACCGACCCGACGAAGGCTGAAGGATGCGAAGTGTGTGATTAAATCATCGTGCCATCTTCCCTTCACGATTGGATAATTGGCGTTGAGCGATGGCTATTAGGTGATGGCCGGCTCGGCCAAGGAAGGTGGGGGGATTGTTTGATGCGCAAGTTAGCAGTTAACATAATTGCCTCCGATGATCTCGTTTGACCCTCGAACGTTTGACGTGAGTTAGGGGCAGCTTGTTTGTTAACTGTATCTTCCCAGTCGGCGCCGTGACGAAACTGCAACAAGCTTCTTCTAGATTTCATTCTATTTTCAATTATCTTCTTAAGCAAACAGGAATTGACGATATTTGTGTATTGTTTGTATCTGTTGGGCCTATGTTATTCCCCCGCTTCGAATTGTACCCGAACTCGGCCATTTCGAGGAGATTCGTAACCAAATGAGGAAACAGGCTTGACACGCCACGTGCCTTTCAACCAGCTGTGACCAGAATCGAAAGTAAAATCGAACCAAGCTAAAGAAAAGGTAGAAACGCGCAAGCGCAAGAAGCAGACTAAGTGGCACTTTTTTTTCTACGACTTCGCTCATTTCGAGGGTTCCCTTGTGCGATAGTGTTCCGCAGTATATGTGCGAGTGTCCCATAGCGGAAAAATAATGTTTGCGGCAGCTGTTGAAGGAAAAGAGACCACAACGATTGGCTCGGTTTTTGGGAGGCTTTCAGGCGCACTTGAGCGAAAAACCAGAGCACAAAGTTTTACTACCAACGGGATATATGTTTCCCTCTAATACTGCCCCAGGTTGGTGCCGAAACTCTTAGTAGTAAAGCTACCACCACCATCTTCGAGCGCGGGACGTTTTGCGGTCCCTTCTCTTTTCGGTGCCGAACCGAGAGCCTTTTTGCCCTTCGGTGCCCCCATGCCAGCCCCCGTGAATGGTGCTGACCGAGCGATTAATCACCATCGAATCTGGTCGGCAGCAGGAGCAGGAGACAACGGGCAACGGGCCGGACGATTATACAACACACATACATTACGTGCTGATTTAGAACTAGTTGGGGGTCTTAACTCAACTGCAAAGATTTAATCACATTCTACTGCGCCGGGGTCTAAAGCGTCCTCGCAGCAACTGCTTGTGGAAGCTGCGGGAGTTGTAGTATGAGTCACGATGTTTGATGCTTCCTGTTGGTGGACTGATGCAACATTGGTAACGCAACTAAGTTAAGGAGTATTGAAATAATCCCTACTATAATGAGAGGAAAACACCTGGATGATATTCTATGCAAAGTATAAGGATTTTCAGACAATCCATATCATTAGGATGAGTTTACCAACTTAAGATTCAGCTCATAAAAAACTCAAGACATTTTTTACTTCCCATACGGGTGAGTCACCTTAAACTGTGCAAATATGAAATGAATGACCAAAACAGTTCATATAATTATGTCACTTCCATACCAAACCTCACACCCTCCTGTTGTATTTGCTGATGGATCGGTTGCAAAAACATAACTAATTGAATGTGCGAAAAAGAAAAAAATGGGCCAACACTCTCCAATCCCAAACGGTTCGGTTTCGGATTTACATAACGAGGGCTTCGTTATGGAACCGCGTCGCTTGCGCCGTGTTTCGAACCACGTCTGTCCACGCTCTAGATCGCTTTATACCTTCTACCCAAGGGCCTCAGCGGGAAACAAAGGACACCGAAATGTACCCGTGGCTTAGTGAGCCATACTAATGATGAGATTATTACCTTTAGTTTTCTCTACTCTACTTCTCTGCCCTTCATGTGCAACAACTAGTCCTCCGGTGGAATCGCTTCTCGACGCGGGACAGCATAATGTGATAGGGAGCCACAGCGACTAAAGCTCGCCGATACTTCGAGCCCTTCAGCCGTCCTATTCTTTTCAGTCAACCTTGGCGTTCTACCCACACTCCACTCGAACATGCCACCTGACAGAAAAAAAAACTAACAGTCTCCCCAATGGTAAACGATCTCTACGTCATGAGGTTGAAGGGAGTTGTGGTGCTCGCCATGAAAACCCGTCAAAGCGCGAAAGGATGCGACCGTTGGTGTGCGCCCGCAAAGCGACGCACGTTCCATTTGTATACAAAGCAAAACGAGGTAAGCTCACTGTATCGTTCGTTGTAACAAAGCCTCGCCTGACAAAAGCCAAGCGTGGATTGGGGTGGGTTCGCTTCCAGTCGTGCTGTTATCAAGAGGTGTCTCGGTGTGGACATTAGTTACGGACAGTATCACGTCATGAAGGGACGGCGTGAAGACACTACTACTCGAGCAAATTATGCTACATTGCTGGACAGGGTGGGAGTGTGCTGCTGTGTGGGAGCTGTGGAGTATGAAATCCAGATGCTGCAGATTTCCAGCGGGAAGTCAAAGAAAATAGTTGGTTTTGCATGATTATGACAGATCAACTCACAACCAATGAGCATGAGAAAACAATGTCACTTGTAGAACGCAGTAGGCTGAAGCATAAGGAAAGCGGTTCCATGGAGAATTTCGTTTCTTCGAATGTTTACGATCGAATATCCTAAACTAAACGTTCCCCTTTTAAATAAGGCTAGTATTTACTGGTGAGATTAAACCTCCTGCATAGTGTTTTCAAATTCCCTGTATGAGATAAGCTCTTCCATATACGAGTAAATGTTTCCTCGTAAGAATCGAATGGTTTGGATGGATTTTGTTGCTGCAATGGAATTATCTTTTCAACAAATCGAAAGATTAATCTTTAGGAGTTTTTTTTTGCGGTGCCATTCGCTGATTTTCTTTGGAAATTTTGCTAGCTGGATTTATATGGATGTCATTTTCATGCAGCATCTAGTCTGTGGTGGTTAAGTAACCAACGACCTGTGACCATTCCGACAACAACAACAAAAAAAGGCCTACAAATAAAACGAAACCATGCTAACTGGTGTCGCCTGTTCAATTGGCGGCTCGGTTAACTCCTGCTATTTTCGGGGCCGATTCAGGGGCACAAAAAATAAGGGGAATCGATTCAGGGGCCCTACTTTCTGACGCTTGCTCACACTGGAAGAAGTATAATTTGTTGCCTTCTCGCTTCCCGCACTACTACTCCGGTCAACTACTACGACTCCTGTTGACTGTCCTTGAGACTTTCACCATTGCCGGACGGCGGTGTTCTAGTTTTCGTTTTCACGTTGCACACTCATTATCAGTGGAGCCGTTCGGGTTGCCATTTTTTTGCCCACCTCGGCTGACGTATGCAACGCAAAGTCCGGTGGCGTAAGTTGCCAGTTTCGGTGCGACAGGCAGTTTAGCGGTACAGCTTTTTCACCGCTTTTCGGGCCTGCCATGACAGGTCTCTGGACGGCGCGACGACAGAACCTGTTGGCCGTCCTGCTGGCGGCAGGTTCGACCGAACGAGCGGCAGCATAGACTCAGCATAACGGCGACCGGCCCATGCATGGTGAAAGGTTAGTGGTACAAAATGGATTCGGGACACGCGTTGCAGTGGATTATGTCACACATCGGCAGTGGAGCAGTGGAGCAGGTGGCATTGATTTGGGAGAATAAAAGAAGGTATACCGCATGCGGTTCGGGACGACTTGCGAAGGAACTGGAGCGGTACGAATCCTTTCTGGGAAAGTTGTTTAAAGTACAGTTAAACCTGTATGGAACGCGTCACTGCAAAGAATTTCATGTAACAGTGATCAAAGGATCCCCATTCCCTGGCCTTTCAAATA
>JAOEFI010012029.1:0-12937 GCA_034621735.1 Anopheles plumbeus | reverse complement strand
CATTTTTGTAGAATTCTCTCCGAAGGATACCGTCTCAATAGAGGGTTGATAGGTTTTATTTTTATTTATTTTATAATGACTTGCCGGCACACATGTGTGTTCACATTTTGTAACGATAATTTAAAATCCCCTCCCTTGCACCTTCCTACCAGCTGCACCCACACACACACACGCCAGGTGGGGTGATTTAAAAAGTACTCAGTGCAAGCACGGGTGGAGTGTAATTTATTTCGTAACGAATTGCGCCCACGCTGACATCCGCGCGGTGGTGAAAACTGTGGCAACTGTCAAAATGATAAATGACACGCAAGGGAGGAGGATCCTGCTGTTGCTTCGTTGTTTTCCTTTTTTGTTTCTTCTTATTAGTTAACTTGTTCCCACCTGCAACCATTGGCAGCGCATTCCGTGACCGGCTGACTGTGCGCCCCACCACACACCCTTAATCACGTGTCATCCCCTTTCCATTCCAGTGTCGTGTTTCGGGACATTACTCGAACCCGTCCTCGTTTCAGACCTCGAAGCGGGTGCAGTTGCGTTTTTCCACCCCAACCGCACCCGCCACCCACCCAAACAAGTTCCATAAAGGGCACTTGTGTGCATCGACTCTGGATGCGGCTCAGTAATTGACAACATTGACGGCATTTGAATGGAGCTTCCGGCTGTGCCTCGCAGCTGTTGCTACTTGCCGAAGGGGGCCGGCCCTTTGGAGAAGGAAACTGTTGCAGCTGGTAACCCCTTTTTCCGGAAGGGGTTTTCCCGTCTCTTCGTTCGCTGTCGTAATTGACACCATGTTGAACGGTTCGCGTGACTGCCGGCTTTAATGCGCGTTACATTCGCACATTTGCAAAGCGAGCAGGGAGCACCACTTTTTATTAAAACTTGCTACACGTTATTGTTGGAGAATGGACCGTTCAGTTGAATGTTCTGTTTAGTAACTGTCTGGGGCCTTTTTGAAGCGCACGTGATTGAATGACTGAAATTGAAAACTGGCTCGTGATGGGTGTTGCTTCCATTTGATAGTTTTTCCTTTTTTGTTCGTAAACGGGGAATGAATTGTGAGACATTCCCACCACTCTTGATCTGTCTTGTGATACCATTGGATTTTGAGCTGAACTATTTTATTAACTGCCTAACAGTTTCATGACAGTCAAGAGTTGATCTTTCACCATTATTTCGTTTAATTTAATTTAATTTATTATTATTTCCTGTCTGCCATTTGGGGGTAAACAAAACTTAAAACTAAATTTCATAAAAATTCATAACTTAAAACACTAAGCTCTGGCAAATGGGTCGAGTATGACCCAAAGCAACAACAGAAAACAAGAGAAAAGGATAATAAATAAATAATTAAATAAATAACAAATGTTTGCCGAAAACGCAAGGCACTTAGACTAAGCTAAACCTAATAACAGAGCTAAGTGAGACTTAAGTGAGATTTAGCGAGATCCTGTGACAAGAGACGAATCATGAGGATTAAGAGGGAGACAGAGGGGAGGATTAACGCAGGATGATGTGGAAGGGAGCGTATATACGAGCAAGGAGAGCCGGCGAATTGAAACTCCCCAGGAGCAAACCAGCAACGAATGGTATCAATGCTGATAAGCCAATCATATTCTTCACTAGTTAGTCATCATCATATAAAAAGAGTTTTGTTGGGTAATAGTTTTTTACTCCAACACCTTAAATCCCGTTCCGGACTTTAGCTTTTAAATACCTTTTGTCCAGAACCTTCGATGTGATTTGATGCTTCCGAGTACAGTGTTTATCTGGAAAAGCTCTACACGAAATCATGATGATAATAACTGGTAAAGGTGAAATCGAAAACATTCTCTCAATAAAATAAAAAGTCGGTAATCTAATAGCCTTAGGAACATCATATCAAGCGTAACGGGTACACTTACCTACTAATACCGACACAGGATCCGATCAAATTGGTGATGCCCTTAACGCACACTCCAGTTGGAATACGCAATCGAACAGATTTGCCATGCGAACGAAATTCGCCTGCACACATGCGAAAGCACAAGAAATTAGGACCACCAACCAAAGGGATCGTTTCCTGTCGCGAAGGGATAAGCGAGCGGATGCTTGAGGGCTGGGAGCGTAGATCCTAGATGTCATTATGGCAACATACTGTTATTTAAGCATTCCCTTTCAGCATACGTCCGTATGTGTACCAATGTGTACCGATTTCCTACGATTCAACGCCGGTTGGCGTTGAAGAAGCAACAGTTGAAGTGTGTGTTGTGGAGGGTGCTCCAGCTTTCGATTGCCCGTGCGTGGGTAATGATTTCCCAACACGGTTGATAAGTGTCCCCGTCGCTGGTTTAGGGATTCAAACTCAAATCGATTGAATTCTCTGATGGAATGACATGTCAAAATGTGTATTCCATTGTGAGACACTTCCCGTTTAATTCGAGCAAACAAACGGACGGAAAATGAAAATAAAAACAAAATGTGGAGGAAAAATGCGCTGGAAATGTTTCACTCCATATGATCCTTTCGCCAAGAACTTATCGCTTTTGGAGGATGGAAACTCGGCGACCAGATGTCTCGATGAACTTCGTCCGCAGTCGCTACAAATACGATTACACACCCATTTTCCCACCGGGACGAGTGTCAATCGCTTTCCACACATTTCCAACCCACCCGGGGAGGATTGAAGGGCATTCACCACCACCACCACCACCACCAGGACGCACGGTTCCCACGGAATTCGGCGACCGGTCCCAGATTGAAGAGGGTCGTTTGAAAACTGACAAAATCCCCGAAATGAAAACATACGTTGTAATTAAACTTTATTGCTCTTTTCGATTATGTTGACTCCGCAAACACACACACACACACACACGGACGGCCGATGTATGGGTGGGGACCACTCTGGCGGTTGCTTCGTCGATTATTAGGTTTCAGTGAGTTTTGTACAAATAATTAACCTTCGCATTAGCAATATAAAGTAAAGTGGCGGTTTGACTTTTTCTTTTCAGTTTGGGTGGGTATATTTAAACTTCGGAAAAGTTGGAAAAGCTTCGCATTATCTTATTATACTATTATTCCTCTACTAAACGTTAAGTTCTATTTAATGCGTCTGACAGGTTCTGATCTTTGCTTTCGAAACTTCTTCAAAATGCAATCAAAAATGTGTTTGAAAAGTTTTCCCAACACTCCCACCGGCGCCCTTGAAGTCGTTGGCGTTCCCACCGTTCCTCCCGTCGTGTCGCTTCCCACCGTTCCATCGCAAGTCATCCCTTGAGCTTTTCTTCCGATATTTGTAACCAGCAGGCAATTAATTTCAATTCAAGCGATAGGTCTCTCGTTTTGAAGTTTCCCCGTTCAACTTTTTCACACATCACATCGTTCGGCGGGTGGGGGGTAGGTTTTCCCGGGTCACTAATAACACCGCGAAATCCGTCGCCATCCGGCAGTCGCTCGCTGTGTGTGTTTTTTTGTGTGTGCGGTGTTGGTAGATGTACGGTGCGCAATAAAACACACTGCGCTCTCGGCCAAAAAGTGTGCCTTCCACCTCCCCCCCCCCCCCTCTCACCCCCTATAGCCCTGCGACCCTTTTGATCCTCAGGAGCGTAATGCGAACGCTAATGCTCGGTGTGTAAACAAAACCACCCGAGCCACCGGAGCGGCCACGTCGGGGCAATATTTTATGATTAAACTTTTGGACTCCACTTTGGGACGCGCCATGATTGCGCGTTGTGGCGGACGAATTTTTCTTCTCCCCCCTTCCCCGACGGGCATATCTAAAGCTTCGGGCTTCGACAAAATAAAACAAATATGAAAACGGGAAAACTGGCCTGACTTTCGCAGACTGGCAGACGAGTATCAAATTGATGGAAGGCAAATTACATACCTCGCGCCGAGCTGCGCAAGGGAAAAACGACCCGCCAATAATTTATTCATACCACGGTGGGCAAAGAACGCACAGATCATAATAATTGCAATTATGATAACAGTCATAATTCGTCATTATGACGGGACGGGTTTTTTCTCCTTCAAAGTTTAGCGGCTTTAGCGAATCGGAATAGATCGCAATCGTAGCGTGCTCTGAATTGTTTGATCTGGTTGGGGTTGACTAATGCTATACATTATTGCGATTCTAATCCTGCTAATGTTATAAATAATGAATAGTTCTACAGATAGCTTCCATATGCATAACTAGTTGGCTCATAGCCATTTTAGCATTTCTTTTCTAATTAAAGTATTTATTTGTTAGGAGTGTAGCCTACTTATAGGCGTTTGGAATAGGGAATGTAGGAAATTGGCCTACGAATCGAATCCATGAGGAGTAACGCATTATAGTATCTCAGTTAGAATAAGAATAAAGTAAACGAAAATAAAATTTAAACATAATCGCTGATTACCAATCGAACCGTAGAGTATTCAACATTTCTTTTCTATTTAAAGTATTTAATTGTTAGGAGTGTAGCCTACTTATAGGCGTTTGGAATAGGGAATGTAGGAAATTGGCCTACGAATCGAATCAATGACGAATAGCGAATTATTATTTCTAGGTTAGAATAAGACTAAGGAAAACGAAAATACAATTAGAAATAAATCGCTGATATTCAATCGAACCGTAGAGTATTCAACATCGCCGTTTATCACAAACATTAACACAAGCACCAAAACAATCTTGCCTGGTTGCGTCAAACTTTGTCAAAAGCTAAATAACTTTTTCCGTTAGCTGTCAAAATGCGAAACTTTGGTTTGACAGCAATGATTATACCCAGGAATGTTGGAAAAAAACCCCTTTGATTGATATACTTGAGAACCCAAAATTGTATGATAATTTAAAATGATTGCACCATTTGCTCCTCGGGAATCCTTGCCCACGATCCTTCGTGTGAAAAGCGGGCGTAAAATTTGGTAATCGCATCCCAAAAAAAAAAACAAGGAAGGGGAAATTTTCCACTCAGTTAGGCCGGGGAATTTCGGGGCGAAAAATGTGGCGACCGTGAAGGCCAGATCCAACGTTAAAAGCTTATTTGCATTCCAACAGCCATCAGCTCATCCTCCCACCCATCGCTCAACTGCACGCCCCATCTCTCATTTCCTGCATCCGGTCCGGTGGTCGCTGAAGGGAAAACCGTCACCGGGAAAAGCGGGCCCCGCGATAAGCTCGAGAAGGAGCTGTTTAGTGTATATTGTTTCTGTTCTTCTGTTTTTTGTTTTGGTTCCATTCTCCTCCCTGGGCCGGCGAGGATGTCCCCTTGGAATGCCAACCCTAGATTCCGGCGAAGGGATGGCGATAGTCGATAGCCCGGACCACAGCAGTACCAGGGTTTGGCGCTGTTGATGAGGCTTAAGTCCGCAGCTCGGCGGAAGTGGCCGACTTTCATTCGAAACATTCCGCAGGCAGTAAAGTCCCCGAGTGGCTGCGGCTTTTCTATTAAAACTTTCGCCATTCCGCGGTAACCGGTCCCATTGAGTGTGTATTGAGTTGTCCTTTCGTTTGCTTTCTGATCGAAGAGTCAAGTGTTCCTTCCCCTACACCCGACGTACCTGTGTGGGTTCGTGTGTCTCATGTGACAGCATGGGAATGAGTTCATATAAAAAAAAAAACCCGATCCTAATGAATACATTGTGTTGTGTTATTATTAGTTTTCCAAACATCCCGAAATGAGGATAAGATCCTCCGATGAATGGACAGTTTGCTGTGTCTTGTGTTTTATAGAATTTATATGTGTTAACATTTGGAAGTATTATATTTTTAAATCACAAATATAAAATTAATTGTTTGGTCAACTTTGCTGAATTTCATTTGCTTCCTTCTTATCTATAATTCTTATATTCTCTTTTCTTTCCAGGTAACTTACTACCCATTCCACTAGCGAGGGAAAGAACAGCAGAGGTGAGTTTTCTGGAATTTGAACATGTAACAATATATTTCCGTTGATTGCACAGTCAACACAGAAAAATATCTCCGGGAAAAGCGAGATTACTTGTGTATTGTTTTCCCCTTAGACCTAACAGAGGAACTTTATCCTGTTAGTGGTTTGTTTTGCCAGATAGACAGATTTTTCCCGCATGATTCCTTTGAACAAACCACATTGAGGTGTTTCGACTCGTCAGCTTTTCGTTCGTTCGTTCGTTTGTTCGTTGTTTCGGTCGGGGGGTTGGCATTTCGGGCATGTTACACGCCGGACGATTTCCTTTGCCTGAAGCACAAACCGTGTCCTGCGGGCGGAATCGTTCATTCCGCACTAGTGGAAACGAAAATCGTGTCCATCGTTTCGCAAATGTGACAGAACACGTTCCGTAGAACATTTCGCAACTATTTTCCCGGACCCGCCATGGAGAGTTTTCAGTTTTGCGACATGCATTAGTTGGTGAAGCAGAGCGGGAAAACTGAATCTAGGGCCGTGTTCCATTAGTCTTCAACGGGAATGTGTTGTGAAATAAAAAGTCAGTCTAGATTTATAGCAGGACGAAATAGTTCCAGTCCTCCCATTTTATCCAGCATTTTATCCAAAAGGACCGAAAGAACACTCTTTCGGTTTAAGGTTGCTTCTTTTCTAATTTCACCTTTTCATTAATCTTAAAAAATCCATCGTCCTGCCACGTGCATTGCGGCACGTAGTCCCATTCCCTTTGATTAGATTATCGGATGGGACCCAATAGAGTGAGCCTTTTTCGCTCGCATTCCCGATCTCCTTCTTTTTTCTTCCTGTAACGGACAACGGGAAACCGTGCAATCTTCCCCTTTTTTCCGACCTGGTCCCGCTGAGCCCGTGAGGGTATTTGGGTGACCTTCTCGGACGGATGGCACTGCGAAATCCTGCGAGGCCAATCGATTACACCCCGTGAAGCTGGCGGAAAAATGTGGAACTTTTCCCCGTCCCTACTTTTTTTTCTCTGTCTCTTTCGTCGTCGGAATTCATTAGTGTTACTACGTGATAAACCGAGCCCCCGCCGCGGTGGGGTCGAGACCCCTAGTTCAATCATCCCCATCCGCAGGCCCACTCACTCGCCAACAACTGCAACCGGCTGCCGAGGAAACCGGGCCAGTAGGAAAATCTAATTAAATAGTTAATTTTCTGTTTTTGTTGCCTCACTCACCCCTGCTCGGGTCGGAGTTGTGAACCGAGAGTGCAAAGGCATTCGCCCAAGTTGCACCACGCTGACGATGTTTATTTACTTCTTCCTTTTTTTTTTGTCTAAAGGGTTGTGGAAAACTGGAAAGGAATTGTTTACGTTTTCGTTTTCGAAAACTTGGTTTCTTTTGCAACGGAACTAATTAAAAAAAACCCTCTGTTAAATCCGCTTATCCGGAACAACTGCTTTCTTTAAGGTCATTTTAGTCAACACTTTAAATGTTCTTTGTACCACAAATCATTGGAAGTAAGTGTTTGGTGGTTTGTGTACACTTTAAATTATCGAATGGTGGAGAGTTCTATTTAAACAATTTAATTCTCGACAATGCCATCGAATGGCAAATTAATGTGTCGGGATATCCTTATTTTACAATAGATTTAAATTGAAATAAACAGAAAAATCCAGCCCAAACTTTCCCTGTCCAAATTATATCTGCCACGCTGTTGTGTCTGCGCTGAACAAGGCATCCGAATGTCTCGCGAAGAAAATCCTATAAAAACGGCCATAAGCCTCGGACGGATAAGCACCATATTGAAAGTGAAAAGACAAATGGCCGCACGTGTAACGGCTTCCGAGCGTTCCCGGCAGACGCATGGCCAGCGCCGATAGCACGCATGACGTTTCGTGTTGCTAAGCGTCGCCAGGCGAAAACCGACACCAACACCAGCGCGCTGCGTGGTATCGGACGGCATACGGCAACGCTCGGAAAACTAGATACTGCTAATGTTGTGTTACAATGAAGGACGGTACGTGCCGCACAATTTATAGTTGTCACATGATGTCCCTCGTACGGCTGCTCGTTCTTTGTCCCTTCGGAATGGTTTAATAACTTATTACAAATTAGAGTGGTTTTTTTAAGGATAAACGTACATTAGTTTATTCCGTTCTTAACTAAAATTTCTATATACCAAAAATCATTCATTGAGTGTGAATTATTTGAATTGAATTTGATGAGGACGAATATTGATCTATCAAATTTGGGTAGTTAAAGTTTGTTGAAACTTTTCTATTGTATAATACATAGGTTTGACATCTAACTTGCATGTGCTTAGAACGAGATGACGTAAACTGACACTTTCTTCCTCCCACAAAATTCATTCTCGCTAGACAGACTCCTCGCTCCTGTAGGAAAGAAAATTGCTTTCTGGCCGAAAAACCCGAGACCGGTTTATCATTCATCAAATGTAAATCACACCATAAATCGCTCAACGTTGGCCGACACTGGCTGACGCCGCATAGTTTATCCGGCCCGGACAGACCCTTCCATTGACCTCTCTCTCTCTCTCTCCCACCTCCAAAATGGACAAACGTTGTTCTTTCCGTCCGTGAAATTCGCCGCGAGAAAACGAGGAAAAGGTAAATCGGAAGACTAATGTCCCTACGGTCAGATGGCCACACGGTCCCAAAATTTGTTTCCACTTCCATCAGTCCCTCATCCCCCCCCCCCCCTCCCCTCGGGGCGACATGGTGTTTCCTTTTCGCCACCTACCGGGGGGCTCACTTTATCTCGGGTCAGTGTGAAGTAATGTCAATCGGACGGACGAGACCCCGGCCTCGGCAGGGGATCTGCAAACGGTTGGTTACTTTCTTTGGCTTTTCTGTCCTCATTTTACTTTTTCCTCCGCTGGTAAATATTGATATAATTGATGGATTCCCGAAAGGTACTGACGTTGATGGGAACGGCCCGGGGAAAATGGATAGCCACCATTAGCGGGAACCGATACCGGGCACCGGCCATTCGTGATCGTTAGCAGCTGAATGCTGATGCCGTGAGCCACCGGGCGCCTCCATATGGTGGTGGGCTACCAGGCGCCTCCATATCCGGAACATTCTCCCCCACCGGGTAGTGCCGACTAATGGTGCGAAATGTATTGTTATGTTATGGGACATTGTTGGACACATGTTTTTTTTTTCTTTCATGTTTCCCCCCCGTAATTTGCCATCAGTGTTTAGAATAATAGCTTACGGTTAGCAATATGGGTTTCATGGTCGGAAGACAAATAACAGCAATTTGTATGTTTCAAAATTGTGGCCATTGAATGGGATGAAAGTGCTCTAGTTGAGAAAAAAAAAGATGCTTAAACATTCGTCATTTCGTTTTGATATCTAAGGAAAATGAACAATATGCTAATATTCGTTAGTTACGATGTTTTTTATACTTTTTCAACGTGTTTAGTTTTCGATTCATCATTGAACATTGAAATATTTCAACTGTGTGATGCTCAAATGCAGCCATCATATCATCACTTCGTTCGTTTTTATATGCCTTACACGCCTCCATCAATGTCCCAATGTCCTTCCAACGGAACGGATGGAAGTTTTCCATCCGCATCGTAATTGGACGTCACTTCTCACCACGTCCTCCTTTCAATCCATGTCGATCAAATCGCTCCAGTAGGATGTAATTCGACGTAAACTCATTAATCCATGGTGCAGCTTTTCTTTGGCACCGTTTTATTTTCCCAACACCCTAGGGCCGCTTGAAGTTGGCTTCACTGCAGCAAGAAATCGGTGTAAGGGGTGCCAGAAACTAGGGAACGATAAACTTCCCGTCCCGATGTTTTGTGGGACGAATATAAATTGAATAAATCCCCTGTCTCGCCATGACGGGAGCGGAAGCTGTCCTTCGGTAGGAAAAGGATAAAGAGAAGCTCTAGCTGCACCAGCTGGCTGGCGGACGCTCCTAGAGTCCAGTGATGATTTGCAGCGTTTCCCAAAAGCCGCACGGTGACCAGACGGTAGTTCAACAAGTGTCGACATTGGACGAGCGTGAAAACCGGCGCTGCCTTTCAGCGAACGGTGTCTCAATTTATCCCCTCTCGGTATCCCCTTTTCCCCGTTCGGTGCAACGGAGGTTCCTAGTGAATAGGGTGATGGCTTCCCCCCCCCCCCCCCGCACCGCCCCACACCCTTTGAATGGAAGCATCCGTTCGGGCACTTCATCGGCAGCAGTAATCAATTAGTGGCGTAGTCACTCCGTTGTCAACAAGCTTGAAGCAGCCAGAACGATGGATTCGTGATTGATGAATATGGAACAGGGAGCGTTTCCGGATCCGGTTTCTCGGGTTTTTTTCTTGCCGTTCTAAAGGGTTTTCGTTTTCTTTTCTTTTCGTTTCCACATCGAAAAGCAAAATGTTATCTGTTCGCCTAGTCCTGTATGGAATTTGGCCACTAGAATGTGTTCGCCTCGAGTTGAGTTTACACTTAGGAGCCTATATAGTGAGTAAAATGCTCCTGCAAGTGCGTATCGGGGTCATTTTATACAAAATAAGGCCTCAGAAGGCTTTTTTGGATTCAGATTCCGAGAGAAGGATTCAGATAATGGCTTCTCCCTAGTCTTCACCCGAAGACGCAGAGATGATGTGAAAACATCTGAACAGTCCTCGTCATGAGGTTTCATACGGCCAGCCCTTCAGTAAAAATAGTAATAATAATAATAATAATAAATGTCTCAGAAGGCTTTTGTTTTAAATTGTGTTACAGTTTTCCGTACAAAATGTTAGATTTTTGCTTTTATTTCAAGCTTTCTGTTTTGATTGTTTTCGGTTAAGTTATACAATTCACTTCAAGAAACTTTCTACCTTTCAATACAATTCCGTGTTACGAAACAGTTCTACCACACGCACGTAACGCACGTGAGTGAAGAATCATCAATATTCGTTGATAGTCCATCGTCCATCACCGGATTGGAGCACGGAATCCGATTTGTCGGCACGGGGTTTCCTTGAAAAGCGACGACATACGAGCCACACACATGTATCTCTTTGTACTCTTTACGGACACAATCTTTACGGACTGCCGATTGGTTTTTTTTTTTTTGGTTTTTCGGCCAGCGGTGGTTAGATGTGGTGTGACTGGAAGTAATTGTCCCCACCGTGGGGGGTCCGGGCGGGTGCGGATGCGATGGATGAAGCCCTAAACGTGCCCGTAAGCCTTTGATCGCTGATCGTTGACGTTCGCCAGAAGAGGCCAGCATTGAACCGAGTTCAAGCCGGAGACGGGCACGGACAGTGTGCTAACACCAATAAAACCCACCCCCGGGTCCCGAGAAAGGGTCCCACGGTTCGCGTGAAAACCTAAAAAAGGTGACTCCGGTTTGACGACATGCTCCCGGGTACCTCTCGAACAAAAAAGCTCGGGGAAATATATAAAAACCGTGACCGAAAAGGAAACCCGGGGATGAGGTGTACACGATTCCGGTGGCTGGGGTTTTTCGGAGAAATTCGCGTGCCGTGTACGGGCTGTCACGCAGGGTACCTGAAAATTTAATCAATTCCCAAACCGTCACCGCGCGCCCTTGCTTTAGTCTCCTCCTTCTTCGTCGTCCCACCCCCCGGCTGCATTTATTGTCATGCGCATACCAATGCCTACTTGATGTTTAATGTCGACCCTCTTCTCTTCCGTCGAATGCCCAAGGTGGGCCCAAGAATGGTATCAACTCACCTTGCCGGCATCTCATCCTGCCGTCACAGCCACCCCACGCATGTCCCCAAACCCTCCTGGGGCAAAGGGTGGCCTATGATGAGATGGGAACGCATCCGCGTGAGCGCGTGGTACTTAAACCGAGTACTTATCCGAGAAGGAGGGTGAAATTCCTACGAACGCGATATAAATAAACTGCTGCCTAAAAACCTGTCCTGTCTTCTCAGTCCGCAACGGGCGGATGACGGCTTTTTTGTTTGTTTTCCGTTTGGCACAACCTGCCCGGGGGGAAAAACAGGAAGGTAGCGGAGTAAAAGCGTGCCATACCAGAGGGCGGAACGATTAGAGCGATTTATTTGCACCGAAATTTACGCCTAGCCAGCATAATCCGGCCAGCATGATTTCGTCCGCCAGTGACGGCACTGGAAGAGATACCGAGAGAGATTGTTTTCCGGCGAAAGCATCAACAGAAGAAGACGAAGGAGAAATCCTGGCCCACGGCCAACGTTTGATTCAAAATGTAGCGAAATGTAGCCTAGCCTAGCGGGAAACGCGGGTGGCGGTGCCATGAAAGGAAGGGGGGTGGAGGAAAAGGAAAGGGAACAATCCGAATTTATTATTGCCCATAGCTTTTCCGGCTAACGACTCGCTGCTTCTAGTGGCCTGCAATCGACAAGAAAGGAATGGCGCAGTGGATATTTCAAACCCCTGGCGATCCTGACGTATTTGGGTGGGGGTGTCGTGATAATGCGACAGTCTGCCAGCTGTGGGGGGTGGGTGGTTTTTCATACCTTCAACCCCACCGGGCTGCCGGGCGTCTTCGCTACTTTATCGGGTTTTATATGCTGCGCCGGAAATTTCAATATTCCGAACGGTTTCCCACCCACCACCCCCAAGGAACGATGCTTGTTCCGTGCTGGCCGTGCTAAAGAATGAATGTTGGTTCCATGAGAAACATCAAACTTTTTCGCCAGTTTATGTGCTGGCCGTGGTCCAACAGAGGAACCTGCTTTTAAAGCGCACAAGGAAAAAAAAAAAAGATGACATTATGATAAAATTATTTCAATTCACTTTTCGATCTCTAGCAACATTCACCCCGGGTTGCCAATTGGGAAATTTTTCCCATGAATATTGGCCACCTTTTTTCACAGACCCATCGCCAATGATACTTTCCACAACTATTTCTTGTGTCTTTTTCTTCGAGTTGGCTCGGATAGAAAAATCGGGAAAATGTTTCGTTTTCTCGATCACGTGTTTCGTAATGTATTTTTTTACCACCCCCGGGGGGGTTGGGTAAATTTAAAATTCATTGAAAATGTCTCCGAGGAAATATGGAGCAGCATGGTGGTTCACGACGAAAACAAACCATTTGCGAAGAACGAGCGAGCGCTGGAAAAGCTTCCGCGGC
>JAOEFI010011999.1:0-23236 GCA_034621735.1 Anopheles plumbeus | reverse complement strand
AGAAGAAAAACATGTTCCCCATCGAAGCCGTGCAGATCCATTACTAATGAAGTGATTCGTGGCGGTTTTGCCTTCCGTCCGAACTCTTTCCACCGCTCATTACGGGCTTCCCGCTCGGGGACCCCTAGGTTGGGATCGGGAATGTCGATTACCAATGGCGGTGGTCAGTCGATTTTCCCGGGGGCACCACTCCGGTCGGTGGTACAATAATAGAATGGTTGAAGGGTGGAGTGACAAAAAAAAATGAATGAAACCACAAACAAATAAATACATAAACCACACCGGAAACGGTTCCCGGCCCGTCCGGGATGGTTCTCAGCCGAACAAGAAGTACATTAGCGGCGTGGTGGAATTCCAATTCGCCCGCCCGGAGACCGCCGGAGACCGGAGCTCTCATGTGTCCCGAGTGCTTGAAGCCGCGGCGTAGTTCCGCGTACTCCCTTTGCCGGGTCCCGGGCGTTGCATATTCATGTGGACGGGTTCATAAATAAACATTCGCCACCCGACATTGTGTTGCCGGCTGGTTACATAATTTCCGATATTTTCATGTTCACTGATTCCCTCGCCGAATTCGCTACCTTTCTTGGGTGGGCCGCCGGTGGCTTGAAGGTTTTGCAGCAATTGCAGCCACGCCGCGTGGATTAACACGGAAACGGTACGATGCGGGGTCAACGATTGGCGATGGTGCTGCTTTAACAGAAACCCACCTGACTGCACACGGTTCGGTTGGGTTTGGCGGGAGACTCACGGATCGAGAGGGAAAGGGGGAGGGAAAGAGACAGAGAGCCCTTCATTTCCGGCAAGAGATGAGAATGATTTCCGCGTTCCGGGCTGCGATTCCGGAATATTAAAGATGGTTTCCGGGTACCTGGCCACCGGGATCTGGGCTCCTGTATTCATTTCCCAGCCAGTGTTTTGGGTCCGCGCTTTCCAGGCGATGGCGAATGTCCTTTCGCTGGATGGACCCTCGGAAAAAAAGGGGTTTCACGGGATTCACTTCTGGAAGGGTTCACACGAGCAACTGAGGCCGTGCGCGCCCTCTCTTCATACCCAAAAGGTGCTTGGGTTTAGTGAGATGGTATGTCTACTAATTAATACCACAGCCTACGCAAATTTTCTCTTTATTATTAGCATTTCGCCCCAACAATTCGGTAGGCTTTCGACGGTGTGTTTTATTGCGTGAGATGAAAATTCGCCGAAAATATGTCCGGAGTACATCTTCGCGCGGGAAGCTCCCGTTGGCCGGCGGTGGGAAAGTAATTGGGTCACCGTTCTGAGAAAACATTTGAATTTCGTTTCGTTTGAAGACATTTCACCAACACCTCTATTTCATTTGGAGTGATTCGTGATTCCGTTCCACGAATCTTGGCAATGTTTCGTAAGGGAAATTGACTTTTCCAATGATTTGCGTTTTAGATTTTTTAAGGCGATGTTTCTGTACCATCGCAGTGATCGCATTTCAATTGCAACCGATATTTGATTTCGAAATGACGTACATAGAACTTTTGAGCCTTCGGGAAAAATTAACTGGAATGGAAATAACATTATGACAAATTGAGATTTTCGAGCTCGAGACCATCGTGTCATCGAATTAGATGATTGAGTGTGGGTGCAATTAAACGGGGAACAATTTCATTACCAACCAATCAAACTTTACACCATATTTTTCCATTTAGATGGAGATTTAGATGTTAGATTTTCAAATCTGGTCAAAATTATTTTCCTCCTCTTATTCATTAGCTTATAAAACTTGTTAATTTAATATGGTAGGTGCTTAAAAACTGAATATCAAGTAATGTTAAAACATCTCTTGCTCGACTTTAAAAAATGGTAGCCCAGCATTTGGATCATAAAAAACTCTATATTGAAACCATATATGAAACAACCAGAACACCGAAATTTACTGTCGGAAAAACCATCAACAAGAAAATGATGAGATGAGAATCCACCTTCGTTGGTGCGATTGTGAGATTGGCGAACACTCACGCGTACCGTAAAGGGGAGCTGAAAGGAAATTTAAATACTAAAATAAAGCTGAAACTGTTATACAACCCACCGATGGTAGTATAACAGTGAGTCTCCCAGAAGGAAAGTTCTCGCGAGTTGCCCGGAGAGTATCGGCACCGGTGAGAGGTAAATGAGTATGAGAAAATGTGACCAAACGAAGAGAACGAAGGAGAGCAAAAGAGACAGAGAGAGCGAACCTAACGAAAACAGAGGGAGAGTATAGTGTGCTGAAGTGTGGGTGAGCAAAGGCGCGTTCTAGTGGTAGAACTTTCGTCCTTTCGTCCTGTTGGCGACAGTTTCCGGGAACATTGCATCGTCGCTCACGTGAACGATGAATACGAGGGCGGTGTGTATGACATTTCGATTTTCCTTGACTACTAGCATCGCCCACTGATCTGTGATCTAGTGAGAAATGATAGTGGAGTCATCAAGCCTCCCAACCCATGCACGTTATCCGTTAAGGGTAGGAAAACATTGTAAAACAATTTAATCGGAAGTTCGTCTGGTTTCTGCTATTGTTTATATAGCGAACGTACCGTGAGAGATGTGTCAAAGCGTGTGTAGTTTTTCTGGGAAAAGTCAGCAAAGCAAATCTGAATGCTGTAAACACAGAATTTATTCTTAAAAAAATTCTCCTCTCTCTCTCTCTCTCTCTCTCTCTCTTGCATATTCTCTCGTAACAATTCTCGAAGGGGAAACATGTGACTTCACTGTGTACGAAACGTGCGTGCAGTACTAGAGTGTTGTGCAGGCTCGCTCCCACTCCGGTCACTCTGTTGTCATTTTTGCCATTTTCGAAAACAAGGCTCTCTCTCTCGCTGCTCTCCACTTTTCGTGTGTTTTTCGGCCCATGAACGCCCGAAAGCTCCAAGCAGCGTTCGTGCTCCACTACCACACGGAACCGAGCGGCTCGTGGAAAAGCGTGCTCTTTGCCGAGGCGAGATTTCCCAGCA
This sequence comes from Anopheles plumbeus, assembly GCA_034621735.1. Lineage (NCBI taxonomy): Eukaryota > Metazoa > Arthropoda > Insecta > Diptera > Culicidae > Anopheles > Anopheles plumbeus. The sequence goes on along the minus strand of JAOEFI010011999.1, from coordinate 20,276 downwards.
GCACACGGCAAAACCGAGAGAAACGTGAGAGCGCGAACCCGCTGTTCGAGTTCGGAGGAACTGTCATTCTGCACAGTTTTTCCCCGGTGTAGCATAGCGATGGAGTGAAGAAGAAAAAAAAAACGTCAAGATACGGTGGAGCTCGAAAGGATCGGCCCGACGGCAGTCAGATTGTCGTGTCCGTTCGTGGTGCGAGCGTGTCCTTAGCTACGCCGTCAGTAGGGATCCCGGCTCGTACGCTGCGTTCGTCCGCGTATATAGCGCGTTGCGTGTATGTTGTGTCCCGTGTACCACCGGAGACTCCTCCGGAGCCAGCGTGTCTTGCAGTGCGAGTTCTCGAAGAAGTATACCGATTGTGCAGCTGGTTAGTGGTGATTCCTTTCCCATTGATTGTGACTTCTTGCACCGAAATCTCACTGGGGGCTTACTTTCTTTCGCCCACGTGTGTTTCGTGCGTGTGTGTGTGTGTGTGCGTGCGTGCACGTCCAAAAAATAATAGAAAACTGGAGCGAGAGAAAATTCACCACGAACTTTTCCAACCTCCAACCCTGAAGTAACGGCCGAGTGCAACGAAAGGGCTTGGCCCAGTGTCCCCGGGGGTACGTGATCATCAGTGTCATCGTCCCTCGTGGGGCAAGGATTACCAAACCGCGAATGGTACGCACACGCAATTAGTGAACTAGGGGCCCTGCCCTCGAGCAGAAAACGTCCTTCAGCTTCCGCCAGCCAAAAGAACGACCGTTCCCGGCGGGGCGTACTCGGGCCGGGTGTTTCCCGGAGGGCAAGTTTTCCCAAGACCTCACCGCCTGGGAAACCCATCCATCGGTTTGGGAACCAACGTTTGTCGTGGCCGCGCCGAGTGAGTGTGTTCGTGATCACACCGGACCGGATGTGAATGTGGCTGTGTTGGTGCTTTTTGGGGGTGAATTCCAGTGTTTATTCTCCTTACAACTATGTTGCGCTCGATGTTTAGCTCCGTTGCGTGGCAGTGGGTGGTGTTTTCCGCACGGAAAAGTAACAACAGTTTCCACCGAGTTTCCACGCGGCAACCAGACGGGCACCGTGTTTTCGTCGCGGAATTGTTTTTCGCCATTACGGTGTTTAACCATTTTCGGTAACCCGAAAATGAAAACAAGCGCAAGCGACCCGCTTTCCAGTGCTGGTGACGTTGGTGGTGTTGGTGGTGTACTTGCCCAATAAAACGAAACAGCAAAAGAAAGGCGCAAAACAAAACAGGGCGAACCGTACGAACGGAAACGGAAATTAGGCCCTTCCTGCAGCTTTCTGTCGCCGGCGTTCTCAACCCGGCCGTTGTGTGTGTGTGTTTGTTTGCTGTGTTTTTGTGCGGTGATTTCGGTGGCCTCGACCTGAACCTCGACTGAAGAAGTTGCGCCCCAAAAATGGGTGAAAAAAAACCCGTATCCTTCCGGTTTCCGGTTGGCCAATGAGGCCGTAGCGGGGACGGGCGGGCATTAAGTGATGTTCATTAGAAAGAGGGACGACGGTTGCCGTAGAGATGTCGTTAACTGGATTACGGTGACACGTTTCCGAAATCTTTCGAGTTTGTTTTTGCTGGTGTTTTGAGAAGAAAAAAAAAACGGAGAATTTGAGAGCTTTCGAGGGAAAAAGGATACAGTGGGATGATTTTGGAAACGGTTGTGGTTTTTTAGGTTAGGCTTTTTTTTTCACTATTCGGCAGCAGGAGGTGGCACCATGTGTGGGCTTATTCCCGGACCGGGAAAGCACACGGACGAGTGTGTGATTTTTCCGATGATCAAAATGGGAAGCAAAACAGCTGGCCGATCCGCAAAACCATCCAGCCGTGGCGAGATACACATATTGCCGTAATGCGAATGTGAATTCACACGTGTACCGAACGATTCTGGTTCCCAGAGTTAGTATTTTTTTTGTCTCTTCTACGACATCACAAACTTTCCTACGGGGTAGCACAGCGCACAGGCGGTACGAACGGCTAGAACTAGGCCGGGAAATGGCTAGGCCCCCGGCCCTTTTCTTACATCGGTGAACGGTTTAACAGACGCGCGATTTTGGCAGAAACCCGAACCCGCCCGACAGGCGGCAAAAGGATGACGGGAAAAAAAAGAACACACTGAGGCGACACGCCAAAGAAAAGCGCCCTGTCAGGCAGAATGGATCGAATTAAAAAAAAAAACACAAGAGATAAAGGCAAAGGAACACCACAAACGCCAGAGGAAACGGAAACCGGGCCAAACGTTGGCGTGCGGATATTAAAAAATGTCTTTCTTGGCCAGGACAAAAAAAAGAAGAGAACTATTCGACCAGTTCAGTTGTTTTAGTTTTGCAATTTAGTTTTCCACCTTTTTTTCTTCCTCCCCGTTGCTATTTTTGCCGCCTGGCGGGGGTTCAGGGCTGGGCCGGTTTCCTTTTTTTTTCTCTCTGCAAAGATTGAGTTGGGCTGTTCGCTGTATAAAAATAGAAAAAAACACAAATTGTTTCTCGTCTGTCCGTTTTGCCTTGTCACAAGTTTTCCCCCACTTCCCGTGGAAAGTTTAAGCTAAACTCCAAGAAGGAATGTTTGGTTTGAACGTTTTAAGTTTTTGTGTGCGCCTGAGGAAGAGGGTGGGAGCGGCGGGCCCACAAGAAGGGAGGCGACCCATCAAAAAAGCCTTTTTTGGAATGCTTAGAAGTTGATCCCATTTCCATCACTGCCACCACCACTGTGCTGGCTGAGTTTTCCCTCATTGCACCGGGCTTTCCGGGGGACGGGTGCGGATATGAAGGAAGTGGGATGGTCACTTTGTGTGCCGGTGACGAAAACAAAGCGTCAAACTAGCGCCGGAAGAAAGTGAGAATTGTGGCGAACACACAAGAACACGAGAAAAAGAGAAACAGCAGCAGACAGACCGCCGGAAAAGCCACAATTGTTGGTCCCTTGGAAAAGGGCAAACAAAGGCGGAAAAAAGGATCGCTCGGTGGGAATGACAAAAGTGAACACCGATGCTGAAGAATGGGATTCGGCAGGAATTCTATCTCCACTCGATCCATGCCCGGAGTGGCGATCAATCCGCAACCCTCGTCTTGACTTGGAGGGGACTATTTTTATTGTTGAGTCGATTCGGTTATTTTATGTTCAAAATGGCAAGCTCATCCTCGAACCATGTTTTCTGCAGAACAAGAAAGGGATCCGACGACTCAGGAGAGAGAGAGAGAGATGGTGACAGAGAAAAAAGAATTACATCAATCATAACCCCCATGCCGTCGTGGTGTAGAAGTTCAGCGCCTACTCCAAATGCGTGTAGGCCCACTCGAAGACGTGTGCTGAAATTTCCAGCCAGACTTCCACTTGGGTCTCGCCGGAGTTAAGTGTTCCCTACGCAGCACCTAATCCGGATGCCGGCTTCCGGGCTCGTAGGTGTGACGCCTCTAGTGGGCGCTCGGTCCTCAACTTCCTTCGGAAGGAGTCTACAGTCTACAAGTAATCTCCCGTCTCGTGACTCGCGTTCCGGGCCTTATTTGCCACTTTGTTTCGGAGTTTCAGAAAACTGGAAGTTTTGCGCCACACTGGATTACAATCGCAGCCGGCCGAGGGTGGCGCTGGAAAATTAATTCCCCCCTTTCTCTCCGGGGGCCACCAGACCGGGGCTGCTGGTCCCATGTGTGGTTGTCAACTCTCGACCATCCTCTTTTATTTCCCCCTTTTGTACCACCAAGCAGGATGCTTGACGGTTTTCGACAAACACCCGTGGCCCCACCCCGTAAGTGCCTTCCGGTGAAGTTGTTTGATGTCGGATGTTGTTTGTGGATGGTCCCGGATCGGATTCTTCACAGAGGTCACAGAACAGAGAGTGTGTGTCTGCAAACGTCAAGTGATTCCGTCCGGGATTGCCTTTTTTTCTTCCACCTTTCTCGACGTCCTCGAAATGGCTCGATGATGATGACGCTTCGATGATTAAAAACAAACACCGAATATGGTGCTCCATTGGCCGCCTGCTGCGGGATATTATCTCTCCGCTAGATGGTGCGCCGTGGCACCCGGTGCGGGCTACTGGGCCTCCAGTCGGTGTATTGTACCATAGCAAGATGGTCAGATGGCATTTTAGATACGAGTGAGAGAAACGGTGTCCTGCGGGGTCCGGGAATCCCATCCCGTGGACCAGTGTTGTTTTACGTGACTCCACGAAAACTAGATGCACCTCGGCCGGCCAGTTTTGTCGCCCACATGCCCACATCCCCGTCCCGTCCACCCACGAAGATAAAATAATTAAAGATTGCCTACGGTGGTGCACCGTCACCGGGCTCACGACGAGGTCGTTACACCGAGCACGGACACGGCGACCGGCGTTTCGTTTCGCTAGCACACATCCTGTACTATAAATCTCTTCCGCGACAAAACTGGGACCCTGTCGGGTAGCTTCCGGACGAACGCGTGCAGGATGGGTTGTGGTGGGGATCACCAAAAAAGCACAAAAAGGTCAACTCGGAACGATTTCGACCGCAGGATTAGAAGCCCACGGGGAAGTTGGGACTCACGGGTACTCACACACACACCCACACACACGCTGGTAAATGGTATTGAATTATTTATGGTCCCCTCGCTCGCCCCAGACCGCTGGAGTCCGTTTCAACTCCGGTCCTTGTTCGCCCCCGGTGTGCATGTATGTGTGTGTGTGTTTGCCCTGGTAAATTAATCATTGTTCCCACGGCAATCTGTCAACGGGGGGCAAGCTTTACCGAGCAAACTGTTCGATTGGAAGCCGGGGATGGCGTATAATTCGTTCATACGTGTTTTTGTTTTGATTGTCCTATTTAAATTTCCACTAACCACGAGACGCTCGGCAGGCATTTTCATTCCCCGCGTGACCAGCGTTCCAAGGTAGCAGGAAAACTTCCAAAATGAAAAACGTCTCTTCGCTCTCGCTTCTGTTCACCTTCGGAAAACAGCAGGAAAAACGGAACCGAAGACCGGATGGTTTTGATTTATTTTCTTTTCTAATTCGTTTCCATTTCCAATCGATTTCATTGCTTCGCTCTTTCGTGTTTTTCAACATTGTATGCTATTTCTTTTTTTTTTCTTTTTGCAGCCCCCCTCCCGAATAATGTGTGTCGATCGATCGGCTTCGGCTGCAATAAGAAGCAAGTGTTGAAAAATTGAATTGTTCCTCCATCTGTGTTCTTCTTTCGCGCCCTTCCCCTCCCCCGGGGAACGTGCTTCCCCCGCTGGCATCAAAAGCTCATCGGAAATATAATCAAAAAGGGAGAGAAAATGAAATGAAACGAAATGAAATAAAAGCGAACACATATTAGTGTTTGCAGTGGAATGTACAAAATATTGATCCCCTTCGGTGCGCCGCACCGGTGGGAAAGCCGTGCGAGAAAACAAATGGAAAGCGTTTGAAGAAAATCGAACCGCACAACAACGGCGCGGCGGGGGCCGCGTAAATATTGCTTCCCGCGGGAGCAGCGTGAATTCGCGAGTGTTTGTGAGTTCGTTGATTGCTGACCGTTTGTTATTCTTCGTCGGCGAGAGGCGGATTTGTGCGTCGTACGTTGGTGAATTCGTTACGGTGTTTTTTTTTCTTTCTTCGCACCATTGCGTGGTTGCATTTGTGATCAGGAATATAACAAAGTTGGAAAAATAGCGAAAATACTCACCCGACCCGACCGCAGCAGCAGGGACGGTGGAAGACATTTTTCCATCATCTGACGCGTTCGAGCGGATCGAAGGAAATCGATCCGGGATCATAGGAAGCGTAGTTTCGCTCCTCTGCTCTAAGGACGACGCGTTCGGTAAGTCTGTTTGTGTGTGTATTTGTTTGTCTGTCATTGTTACTTGCCTTTCCGGAATGGTTTATGTTTGATTCGAATTTCTGCACTCGCGTGGGAAGCACATGCAATTGTACATGTTGTACCATGATCTTGTAATAACATCATGTATCTGTTATTTTATTCAACTCTTATGGGATGAATGAGTGGATATTAAAAGAAAACATGTATGATGGGAAAGAAAAAGATGCAAGAGGTTCACTGCGCGTGGGATTAGACCAACAAGTGGTCGAGTTTGGCCACTTATGAACCATGTTAGGATCAATATGCTGTTGAACTGGATATATTTTTTGCCGTTTCTTATCTTTAAGAGATCTTAATTTTTTTAACTAACTGTACTAGTTGTCTAACGCTAATATAAATACACATTAAGAAATACAATAATCTTGCCGTTCGCCACTTATCAAAATGAAAAGAACTTATCAACAATACAGAGTTAATTCACGCAAAATAAGGAAAAGAAGATAACTCTCAATTCTTTACTAGAACAATAATCTGTTATTCAATAACATTGTCAACTCCCTATCGAAAGTAGGATTTCATAAACGTTTAACAAACTACCCTTGGATGTAATGGAAAACAATGTAATGAACGAGTTGCTTTTTCATGTTCTTGATAAATTCATCTTTCGATGTTTTATCTTTGTTTTGGGAATCGTTTCATATCCGGCCCAGCAAGCAGAAAATGATGGACGATACATCACATGATGTCATCCTGTTGAAGAAGTGCTTATCAAATCCATCCCGGAACTGACTGATCTAGACCGATGGTATCGGATGCCAATGATAAATGGTTGTTTCGAAATAATTTTGTTTTTTTTTTAATAACTCTTATCTTACATCAAAACATGTCACGTACTTGTATTACTAATGCCAGTGAAGCGAAAGTGTAGTAAATTTATCAATCCCAACTTTTTCGGATGCTCGTGAGCTGTTCTAAAATTAAAACAACTCGCAACGTTCCCTGCGCAGTTGAAAATCCGTTGCGTAAGATTCCAATCTTTCGTCTGATGTGGCCTTAAATTGATCACGACCATTAGGAACACACCGGACAGAGGAGGAAGGAAACAGAAATCCCCGTAGGGTGATTCACCTTCATCCAGTTCTTGCCAAATCCAGAAACCCGGAGACTGATACGTTCGACTCTGCCGAAGCCATCATCATAATGATTAAGTCAGCATACTCACCGACGGGTGTGCCAAAGTCAACAAGGATACTCGGATCAACTCGGACGGCCGATGGACGGGAGCGCAGTACATTATCGGGGCTTATCCAAACAGTGATCCTGGTGGTGTTACCGAAAAGAGATGTCCTCCCAATTGACTCTGCCGATATCTCATCTCGGGCGTGTTTGGTCCGAGAGACGAACCCATAGCCCACACCCGAAAAGGTGGTCGGTTGGTCCAATCAATCACACTGCCGGGTACCGGATCCCGGTCGGGGCACTCTAGGAGGTACCTTTGGATTTTCCCGTCAGACCGACCATGCGTGCGTATGCGAGCCACAAACTGTGCTATTTGGGAACGCTGTACATCTCATCGCCCTCAATTCCCAATCTGAAGAACGTCTCCTTCTCCCAGCAAGACCTTTTTTTATCGTGAAGGGAGAATCGATAACTCCAAAGACACGTGGAAAAGGATAGACATCTCCTTCTCTTTTTCTTTCCTTTCCCATTTCTATGACGTTCCTTTCTCGCCCCCGCGCGTAAAAAAGTACTTTAGATCAATCCAGTTCCGGAGCCGGTCGATTTCAATCCCGGAAAACCGGTCGGATGGGTTGGTACTTGATGGTTCGATTCGTCGGACCTCAACCCTCACATATCATGAAGAAAACTCTCACCGAGCGAGAGGGGGCCCTCCGTTGATCGGGTGGGGGAACGAAAATCGAAATCGAAATCGCTATCCTACGCTGGACACAAACATGGGGAACGGAACGCTAAACGAAATCCGAAACATCTTTCGAACGGCCTACGATCTGGTCGAGTGAACTCATCGAATGTGTGGGGCATTATCGTAAGGGTTTTCCTATGTCTGAAGGCGAGAGGGACATGAAGCGAGAGAGAGAGAGAGAGAGTGAGATCGTGAGGCAAACCATCCAGAGGGTCACTGTTGCTGTCTGTCACGGCTGAACGGACGATTTAACTCGTGCGCCATTATCGACCGAGTGGCCCATTCCCGGTGGAGAATGATTATGTTTTATTTTTCTCTCGCATCTTAAATAAACATGTCCAAAAGCTGTGAACTTGAAGAAGGATACTGTGGGTGGAAGGGCTGATGGACAAGCGTTTGCAACTTTCCGAACTAAAACAATCTAAACAGGTTATGGCCTACATAGAAAATCATTTGCCCTTGTTTATGTTTTTCTATGAAACACAACAATTCCCAATGTTCAATCAATTTGTTTATCTAAAATCGAATTGTATTCATTTGCATATAATTTCAATGAAATATAATTCAATTCCAAATCGTTATGGAGCCCGCCAGTGGCTCGTTAGCATGAACGAATGAGCCCAATGTCGGTATAATTAAACTGTTGGTGGACTATGTTTGTCCCTCAATAGATCGGTTTGCGAACAGCCATATCCGCCGGATTGAAATTCACAAATTGAAGTTCACGGTAAACACGGTTCCCTGTGCATACAGCCCGGGCGTGTGGACTTACCGAAAATGACTCTTCGCCGACCGCGCGTCGCCACAAAATACAAATACACGTCCGGAAGGCATCGTCACCAAATAACCAGTAATAACCGCCCCACCAATTCCACCCTAGGGGGGTGGGCAGTGATGTGCGTGCACGGCATGTGAATCGATGCCCCCGTACGAATCTTGTTTTTCTTTGCCCTCTGTGCGCCCTAACCGGAAGTAGTTCCAGCACCATGTAGGAGTTCGCGAGATTTTCCCGTCAACTCTGCAAAGAAAAACGAGTCTCCATCTAGTCAGCCACGGGGGGATGCCTCCGGCAGATTGACGACGTAGAGGCCTATTTTCTGGAGTGCGTATTTCACGGAAACCGCCCGCAATGGAATCACATGGACGTCAGCAGATCCCTTGTGGGAGATGATCCTCGTAAAACGGGTTTTTTTTCTTCATCCGGTTCTAGCCTGTGTCCTGCTAGTACACAAGTGTGGTAATGCCAACTTCCGTTGAAGCACTCGGATGACGTCCTCAAAGACTAACGGTAGCCAATTGTTGCGTCCGTTCCGCAGCATACCAAGGAACTGCCAGCATTAGGAGTCTATGGAACTAGCCGAACCAATTTCGACTAGCCCATGTCCTTGGAGCTCTAGGGAAACCGAGTGCCGCGTGAGAAAAACGGGCGATACAAATGCCTCCCGGGCAATGGCAGTAGGTTGGGCTTTGGTCGTTCTACCGGGACTCACTCTCCTGCACGTCGTCTTTCGACCGTTTGTTTTTGTCTTTGGCTTGCACCATCTTCCAGTTCATTAGCCTCCCTCCTCCATCATCGCCGGCAACGGCTCCGTCAGTTGTTTGCTAATGCAGTTCGGCCCAACTAGAGGAGCTAACTATGCCACTCCCCGATGAAGTGGTAACTGCGAAATTGAGTGTCTCGTTAGGGCACGGCACGATTGGCAGACGTTTTCGTTTTCGATTATGGCGAACGACGGCGTTAGGTGAATCGATAAGTGCGCATTAGTACCGCCGCCGGTGGTGCCACACGAACAGATCCACCGATGTGTGTCTGTGTGAGCGCCGGTCGTCACAGAAACTTCCCGAGGTTCCTCAGTACACATCAGCAGCGGCGATGCTGTGCGGCGATGGAACGACGTGCCGGATTAGTTGGCTACGTCGCTTTTCCGGTGACTAACGGTGCTGCACGGTGGCACGCAACCATATGCTGGCATGCTGGGGGTGCGTACGTTGCTCTAATCGTGCCGCACGATGCGATGAGCGTCGCTTCATCATTTTAAGGCCAAGTCTACGCTCCGGAATCCAATTGTGGTGACAAACAATTTCTTGCCAAGCCGCGTCGGGTAGCCCATCCCCAGCGGGAAAACCTAGACTAAGACGCCTCCCGCATTTGCTTCATTTGGCGTGCGATTGCCCTGGTGGGCCGTCCGTTCGTCGGCGTGTACGCACCGGGGATTGCCCGTCCCGAAGGAAAAATCCTTTCCATGCGCGCTAACCGGGCCCCCCGGAAGTGTGGGTTGGTTGGTTTGTTAGTTTTGCGGACGGGGCCTCCCGGTCGACGGTTCGCTTTACCGAGCGGAGGAAAGTTGCTTCTTTTTTTAAACCCTCCGCCACACCCGTTCACGCACGTGCGACCCTACGGTGGTGAGAAGTTGATCCTGCAACTCGTCCGGTAACTGTTTCATTTTTCCACAGCAGGCGTTGAAAAGCGTACCCACATGCGGTGGAGTGTGTGTTGCTCGCTCACACATTGATCTTATGTGTGCAGACTTTCATCCCTCCTTCCTCCGCGAAAGGAAGGAAAGTAGCTCGATGACGCAGTTGTGTGCAGCGTCCCGGTTCTGTGGTAAAGTTTTCAAGTGCCTTCACCGAAGTATGAAGCAAAGTTTACTGAAGAGTTTCGTAAAGAATCTGCTCCACCACCCACTCGAACTAAAGAATGTTTCATTTATAAGTGCTGAAATAGCGGAAAAGGATTTGCTCTTGCTCTGGGCAAGGTGTCTATCAACAGCTCGTATGGTTTGCATGCAGTTTTGTTCAAAGTTTATCGTGATCTTTACTTGCAGGTTTTTTGATAGTTTTTAATGAAAGGAAAGGTGTTAAGTAGCAAGGATGAGTATCATCTTTCATCATTTTCATTGTACTGAATTGTTATGTAAATGATCATCAACACAGTACGATCCTGAATTAATGTTATGTTTATCATACTAATGCTATAATATGAAGAATTGGTATGTATGCAGTTAACTGATCTTGTCATGAAAATTAATTTCAACTTGTTTGAAAATATTAATAGGTATTATTAGTCAATATTTTATCAACTCAACCGCTATGAAACCATGTTTGGCTGTTGCGTTTTCTCTTCTTCTCCTCGATTTTGAGTTTGTTCCGGTTTTCATTTCAACATTTAATAACAACCTTTTAGTGATGTATATATATTAGTTCCTGTTTCATAGATATGTTTCGTTTACTCGTATCAATCGCTATGCAGTAACGTTGTTTTATAACACAAAAACCAATAAACATACATTTACGATGCATCAGCGGAACGTCTAACCAACTCCATTCATTTTAATTATTATTTGAAAAGAGACACCGCTTTCGACGGTCGATTTGGTCATCGGTTCCACAAAACCAGATGCTGAAACCGGCCTAAAACTAGCACCAACCCATTAACGCTCGCATTGCCGCGTGACCTTTGCACGACTCGCGCGAACATAAATTAGTTCACCATTTTCACCGCCGACATCCGACTGCCGGCCGACTGCATATCGACTGCATAAACACATCGGACAGCATATTAAAAGCCCCGACTGCACCGTGGGGGTGGCAGTTGGAAAACTATCACCACGGATTTGCGTATGCCGGACTCCGGACTGCGTGAGTGTGTGCGAATAATTCCACCATAAGTTAGTGCCACTCCATGCGCCCTACGCTGGCCTAGATTTCATTTCATTCGGGAACAACCTCCCCCCTTCCCCCCAGGCACGTCACCGTGGCTCGTGGAAATGTGAGCCATTTTCCCGCAAACCCACACGAAACGCACAAAACGCGCGAACCTTTTCAACCGGAAAGTGGAGGTTTGCTGTTCGTTCGCACTCGCCTCTACTACTGGCCGGTGCTGCCTTTCGGGTCGGCCACAATGCGTCCGACAGGCACAATGGAGAAAGGGTTCAATAATTTTCTCCGCACCATTCCATTGCCCAGCAGTTGGCCCCGGATCAAACGCACGTTTTAAAATGAGCCTCTTTGCGGTCGGATCGCGATTCACCGCCAGTGCTGCCAGCGGAGCAATTCAGCGCACCGCCGCGGGTCATTCCCGTCCCCTGCACTGACCGTTGCATACAGTGGGAAATTTATTAATGCACCTATTGTGTTGCTGCCAGGATCGCTGCCGGGCAGCCGAGCTGGCGTTGATGCTATTTCTGGCCCCTTCGTTGCGATGGCACTGGCAGCACTGGTCTTCGGCGTCGATGGGAATACGGTCCAGTGCGCCGCTGGTGCGAAGCCATCGCAGTGGGCGTTGAAACGAGGCCCGGCTCGATGCCTTCGATTGGTTGGAGCCGTTGTAGCCGTTCCAGGACGCAGGAAGTGTTTCAGGGCACTCGCTCGCTCGCCACCTAATGCTCGGTGGGACTTATGGCGGCTTCGGCCAGCCTGGCCGTGCTTATCGCGATGGTGGTATATCAGTAATTACCGCTAAAAGGTGTAATAAGATTGTGCCAATCAGGATCGTTCTTCTGCTAAGGACCAGGTCTTGGATGACTTACCTCACGGTGTCGGGGTGACTCACGGGATGATGGATGAAGTAGAATCGTTTTGTTGATTTGTGGAACAGAAAACAAAGGGACAAAATCCAAGAGGTAGACGAAGTCCTTCACTCCATTTGTGGAAGATTAAGAAAAAGCTCCATGTCAGTTTCTTTAACAAAAACAAAAACGAAAGTTCTCGATTTGATATCAATGTATTTCCTGTTTCTTTGACAACTTCCTGAAAATTATTCTGCTGCTGGACGGACCCTTTATACGCAAGAAGCAATACTCAAAACAAAAACAAAAAGAAAACAGAACTCTTATGGTTCTTCGTGTGGTTTTGTCCTTAATTTTTCCCGTCCTCATGGGCAGCTTTAGTGTTGCTTCCAATTTCGGCGTTTGGCCACACAACCAAACTGATGGATTATGCCGTGGTGATAAAACTCGGTTATGTTCATGGGGAAAATGGGGGAAAAACAGAAAAACTTCCCGCCCAAGAATCCCCGAAGAGAATACCAGAGAATAAAGAAGACAAACCGCCATTTCGCACAGCGAACATGTGTCAAAGCGCGTACAGTGACCTCATTTTCCGGCTGGATGCAGGCTCGCGGAACGCGCGTTTGGAACGCGCTGGAAGCGGTGGGGGTTGAACCATACTCTACGATTGATGGTGCAAGGGTAAAAAGAAAAGTTTTTGGACTTTTTTTTCCTACTTTCCCACTTACAATACATCGGATTTGCTTACTTTCTTTGCACGACAAATATTTCTCCATCACAATTTTATGAACCAGGGACGACTAAAACTTCTCACTGTCTCTCTCTGCGTCTCTCTCTTTCTCTTTATACTTCGTTCCATAAATAAACCCACACACATACGGCGACGCGCGGTTGAGTTTTCCATCGAAATGGTTGTGGAAGCAAATGGGTTCACTTTGTTTTCCGTCCTATCGCTCTGCCCGGCTCGTAGTAATAAAAGCAATATCGCTAACCGACATCGTTGACCGACCCGTAATTTATTGTGCGAAGACGTACCAGCCGGACGACAGCTTGTTTGTTGGTTGTCGTAGGGAAGTTCCGGCTTTGCTTTATGGTCGTGTAGAGAATGTGTACGGTTTATTAGTTGTTCGACGGGCGGGGTTTGTCGTCCTGAGAGGGAACGGGTGTTTTCCCCTCCTTTTTGGTTCAGATCATTATCCGAGCCCGATGGTATGGACCCTTCGGATGGTGGTGTGCAAATGAAGTCGATGTAGATTTCTGTTTTCCCTCGTGAACGTTGTTCATCTCTTATTTTCCATTATCGTTACCCAATGGATTCCTTTTAATTTTGTTTTGCAGCTCGTTGAAATTGAAAATAAGCTCCGAAATTGAACAGATAAAAAGCTCATCGGTAAATAAGACGCTATCTTTTTAAATTTTCCATTCCTTAGTCTTTCTTCCTGCCGTTCTTTTGATATCTTTATTCGTCCTTTTTCTGGGTTTGGCAAGACGAAAGAACACCATCCGAAAACAGGAAAGCGCCCATTTTCGATTGTTTAACGAACCGAAAAGGCTTTCGCGTGACTGGAACGATTTTTGCTTCGGGGCGGTTTTGCCCAGCCATTCGTGCCTGGGTTTTCTTTGCGTCGTTATACGAGTGAATGCTGGAAAGCAGCCAACCACCTATCGGCCGTGTTTGAACGGGAAAGTTGGTTTCTAGGCACACTTTGAGCGCGGAGCAGAGTTTAAATCGGATGCAAAAGTTGAACATTATGTACCTTAGCCTTCGAATCACAATTTATTTTCTCTCCCGTGCTGTTCACACTGCGTTTCCCTGGAGGGTGTTTTGATTACAAAAATTATGAATGTATAAAATTTTGAATATTAACAAATCGCACACGACTTCACTTTTAGCGAACACAGTTTTGAAATCAACCCTTTTGAAGACCTGAAAGTTCATTTCGAAAGCATTTAATCAAATCTGGTTGAAACAAACTGTAACTGTAACTTAATATGTTCAAAAACAAACAGTGCCGGAGGGAAGCATACCGAATTTTTAAGCATGATCGTTCAGTTCTTGTCCATGAGAAATAAAAATCAAACCATTTTTTACTTTTAATCTCGAAGTGAATAGTTGAACTGCTGAACCTAGGGAGGTAGGGGTAAGAGAACCTCTCGAAGAAAATGTTTTCCACTGGAAATTTTTATTTTTCAGTCCTGCCAACTGCTTCGTGCATAAAATTCGCTAATCCCTCTATTCGTTGAAGTTTGTTATGGGTTGGTGTTTTTACCGGCGTAAAAAGGACAGAAAGAACTTGCCTCGGAGTTGCAATGGGCAATTGGCAACTGGTACCTTCAAATCAAATTTTCAAATGCGAAACAAAATTATCCTTACTAGGTGCTAGGGTTCTAATTAAATAGTTCTAAATGCTCTACTGAAGTTCTTGTATTTATTTATTTATTCTTACTCGTACTCTACAGCGTTTGCTTGATGATGTGTATACTGAAAATTCCATAATGTTATTTACCGAATCTGTTCAAGATTCGTTATCCACTTCAACATAAGAATGAGTAGCCTGCAACATGCAAACTCATTCGATGTTATTGCCGTTAAAACTCATTCAGGTGAACGGGAACTACGGATGCATTGCAATTTCCGTGCAATTGCCCTCGGTGCTGGTGTTTCGTTCGTCATTTAAAGTAATTATTGTGCGGTACGTTAACCGCAAGGTTATATGTAACACTCCTGCTGCAACTCCTGCAAAACTCCTCCACCTTCGAGGTGTATAGAGCGGATGCGGTTCAAAGGAACTCACGATACCGGGGTGAAAACTGTTCGGATCTCGGTGAAGAATGCAACTGAGGGAGGTGGTAAAATGCTGCAAGGATTCAATTTTCAACCCTTACCTGGTCGGAAGATGCTGCTGTGGGCGACCACCTATGCTATGTATCGAAATTGTGGCAGCTTGTGCCTCGTGCCTTAAGAGGCTTACAGGATTACAAGGATTCAGCCGAACGATGGTTCCACGTGCAACATGTGCAGGTAGGATTAAACAGCAACAAAAATGTAATACTAGTTTCCTAACTCTTTGGATAAAAGTTGATTAGGAATCAATGTAGACGGGGGTTTGGATAAGCGCACTGCTAATGAAAGGATTGCTGAAGGCATATTTTGTAAAGAGCCATAAATCAACAACACTTCACTCATTGCTTCCTAGACCGCATTGAGAAACTATTCAGGGGACATTTGGACGATCCCAATTTTTAGTAAGAATTGTTTTCAAAATACGGCAATTTGTAACGGACAGGTAATACCATGAGTCAAAAGTATCCATCGGGGAGTTGTGAAAATGCCCATTGAGTATTGGATTGTCGATTGGAAGAGAGACCCCGACAGATGAAACGTTTTCATGCAGGAGTAATGGACGGTAATTAAACATTGGATGATGCACATAAGCATAAAGTAAATTGGGGCAGTTGTTCAAATTTGGAAAACTCGGCCCGGATGAGCTGGTTGAAATATATCGTCTCACAGCCCCTTGAGTTGAATTGCTCTCCTTTTTCGCTTCGAACACTGTGTAGTAAATTGAAGGCAGTGAGATCTGTTTTAAGTCAGTTCAGATTGATCATTATGTACAACATTTGTTGTTTGATGCGATCGCTATCTCGTACAAATGAATAATGCTTATATGATTCGTTATGTTATTTCCATTACTACCCACGTCCTACAATACCCCATTCGCCGTGAAATACTTAAGTGATTGCGTCTAACAAGTCACGCAATATGGCTTCCAAAAAACGAGTTGCAAAAAACCAAAACTAAACCAGCATTTTCTTTTAAATTAGGTAGTGATGTTTGTGCTTGTGCGTGGCTTGCATTAAATTATAAATTCGCGAACGAACTTCCTCCAACGGGACTCCCGGCAGGAGTCATACTGCCCCCGCCAACCCGAGGATGAAACCCGGGGTTTCGAAGCCGAAAGTGTCACCATTTTGTCGGCCTTCGGGCGATCAAAGCGACAACCCCGCAAAGCAAACACGTCGCTCGCTGTATATTAGTTTAAATATTCTGCACCACGGGGGAACAGTACAGGGGGGGAAGGTGAGAAGACGGCTGAACAATAAAGCACATGTCGATGGGTCATATTTACAACCCACTTTATGCCCCAGTGGTCCGCCACGAGGGCGAAACAGTAGGGTCCACGTAAAGAGGGCAGAGGTCGCTCCTAACCGACACTCCCAACCACGGGGACCCATAGCCGAACACGATCCTTTTACACGCGGTACACACAAAAAAAAACCCGACCGCCATGTCAGTTCTGAGCCCTTTGATGACGAGCGGTTCCCTCGCCGTTTCCCATGGTCTTGAAGGGTCCCTTCCGGGCGAAACTCAGCAGAAACATTGCGTGGCGCGTGTGGTTTAATTTAAACATTACTTTCAATTAATTTTATATTACAAGACATTTCAGCTATTTTGTCGGCCGCGGTGAAGGCGAGGAAGAAGGAATGGTTTGGTGCGTTGTTGTTTTTTTTTTTGCTGGTGGAGGAAAACAGAAGCCTTGTTGTTTAGCCTTTTGCGTGGTGGTTTAACTTTTACGACCCCTAAAAGCGCGAGTCAACCATCGTTAGGCGCCATAGCTAACCGCAGAAGTACTAGGTGAGGTGAACTCCCTCCGGTGGCCAAAGGAAAAAACCTTCCGGCGGGACTATATTAGCTGGTTTATTATGCACGCTGGTGGAAAGGGTGATAGACAGAGAGAGAGAGAGAGGGGGCAGGGCAGACGAAACAAAAACAAAAACATCCCCGGGGACCGGACCGGTGTTGGGCGTAGGAATTGTTTCCATTGGAATGCAACATGATTTTGTACACGGGTCGCTTTCCCTTCTTGTTCACTTGTTTCACTTCCGGAGTTGGGGCCCGGGTCTCTTCCGCCTCAATATCTGTGATGAAGTATCGGGCGAAAGTGCTCGAAAGTAGCGCGAACCTTCTGCAGAAAAGGTGGAGAGGGTGCGTTACTTTGGGGGCATCCCTTTTTGTGGTCGGTGGTGTTTTGTTTGCTCTAGCATAACCGCAGCGCGATCGATTTAATCACAACCGCGACAGTGGTGAGGTCTTTGTTTTTTTGTGCTTTTGTACACGGGAAGAGATTTTCCAACTACCAAAAAAATCGTACATCGTTTGAATAGCGAACCATGGTTTCCAGTTCAAGGAAGAAAATGGGAAACATTCCCGTGATGGCAGCCGAGGTTCGGTGAAATTTGATTAGCGAAAGTTTACCGTAGCCTAATTGGAAAATTGTGGAGTACAATCTCCCGGCTGTTCGCTCCGGCGGTGAAGTATGTGCCCTGCACGAAGCCCTGCCCCAGCGCCAGGTACCTCTCAACGATGTGATTATAGTAATTGTGTTTAGTTTCAATTTTTTCCACTCCAGAGTCTCTCTCCAAACTTTCAGGATTGATCCACCCCAAAATGGTATGCGGAAAACGGCGTTCACCGCACGAGCCGGACCGACCACTTGAACCGTTCGGTAAAGAATTCCTCCTAATTGGCTGCGCCGTTAGGAGAACCGGAACCGGAACCGGGTGCGGGGCCTGAGTATCGCATGAAGTGACCGTAGCTATTTAGACTTGATTGACCTGTTGTCGAAGATGTTTCCGGAACGTTAGGTAAAGGCGATTGGTGCAACACTGATTGCCCATGCTTGTTGCACCGGAAGCATCACTTGAAGTTGTTTTTTTTTACGATGATGAAAGGTCTGATGCCAGTAATCAAGATATCATACGACTCATGATGCAACCCTTAAACCGCCCCCAAAAGCAGGACAATTTTGGGTAAACACTTGAAATAGTTCCGAGACAGAGAGAGAGAGAGAGGAAGTCTGTGTCAGAGGAACTCGAGTCGGTGGGGGATGAACGTGTTACGTGCATTGAATTAACTTTTCCCCCGGCGAGGCACACATGCTGTGGTTTGTGCCGAGACGCGTAAACTGTGAGAACTTTTAGCAAAGAACAGCCAACCAAAGTATGCCATGGAGCCTAGAGAAACTTCGTTAGAAGCTATTTGATAACCGTACATTTTTAAAAGTCTTCTCAAAAAGGGAAACAGATAAGCCCCCCGGTAAGTTGTACACCCACACGGGGCCTGTGGGAGTCGTATTTTACCATTTCCCAGCGGAGGTTGTTTAATTTCAGCCATTCAGGTTACGACATCGGTTGCCCCTACCGGAAACGAAGTGCAACCCATCTTGATGAAGGTACTTCAAACCAAACCTACCACACACACACACACACACACACACACATACACGAACCCAGCTGATGAAGGGGTTCTATGTCTTGCTATGTCAAATGTCAGCCGATGTAGAGTAGGCTTTGCTGCCAGGAAACCGCAACCATATACCGATGGCGGTGTTGGACACATTCTACTGTGAGGTTTTTGGATCCGAGTCGTGTGCAGGAAAGATATTTGATTCAGTTGTTTAGCTTTGGCTAGCTAATGGTTTACCATCCGAAACGAGGTTCAGGTAAGTCTCGGTAGAGTTCATTGGTTCTATGGAACGCATCATGTAGTCTTATTATGTAATGTATAAAGTGGTGGTGCCGAGAATTCTTACATCGACGACCAAACCTTACCGGTCAATCTTTGATTAAAATTCGATGGAACATCAGGCAGGCATAGGCCTAGCCGACGTAGAGTCCAACAAGATATGCTTTCCAATAGCCGGAAGCGTTTTATAAATTAGAAACGGTCGAACAAATATGTCCACTGTCTCTCCGTGTCTGGTCTAAGAGCCAAATAGCTGGCGTTCGGTGAGTGGGAAGAACTGGTATTTATTTTTTCAAGAACCTAATTCCAATGAACCGGCACAGTAATCTACATATTGGAGTACGTCCAAACCGATGTCCGGCTGTCCCACCGTTTCTTTTGTTCACCCCCCGTCATACGTACTTAGCACACGGGACCCGTATTTGTGACATTGTTATTTATTTTTAAAAGAACCACCGGAGCCACCGTTTCGATCTGTAGATTGCAAAATTAACTTTTCAACCGAGAGACGAAAACGTTCCGGAGCTGCGGGCGCTCCAGCAGTTCCGCAGGCGAATGCATGTTCAGCTATATTTCAGGCACGCTGCTCGACAGACCACACCGTCGGTCGGTCCGGTCACATTTGCTACGGTAACTAGGGCCGGAAGCGGGGAAACGTGGGAACCGGGCGGTCCGAGTGAGGCTGGGATTTTAGTGTTTGCCTAGGCGAGCAGTTTCTGTGCGCCGTTTTCTCACGAAGCACACTGATACTGATACCCTGCCAGCTGGTGATGGTGCGGGCCATAACTGACCCGTTTTCTGCTCCGGGGGTGTCAGAATCCTCTTCAACCAACTCCGATGGGGTTTGGCTTGCTGGAGAAGCGGGTTCAGTTCTGTGACGTTTAGATGTGCCTTTTGCACTCGAACGAAGGTAAACAGCCCTGCGGGTGTTTTTTCTTTCAAACTATCCGTTCACGAACCTTCGATCGGGGAGTTCCGACTGAACTCAACTGGTGGAAAGAACGCGACCCCGCCAGGGTGCGGGTTGGGAATGATGGCCTGTTTGGAAAATCGCGCAATCCCTTTTCCGAATCTGTACTCACCCGATCTCCGGGGACTCGTACGTTTCCGAGTGTCCGAATAGCGCTGGACTGCTGTGAAAAACTGTGCTCCTCGCGCTTGGGTCACAGTTTGGAATAGGGTTATGTGTTTTAGCCACAGCACCAGGCCGGACCTTAGCGAGGCCAGCATTAAGGGTGCAACAGTTTTGCGAATGACGATGCATCGCGGAATCGACGGCCTCCGCGATTTGCTTCTCGAACCCTAAAGCCGTAGGACATTTTTGGGGGGCACCGGTGGAACAGTGTCGCCCGCATCCGTGTGAACCTTGGCCATGCTTTTGGCAACAATCAGCGGTTCGACCTTTCGGCCGACGTTTTATGGCTGCGTGTCAGAATATGTTCGTGCGTGCGGGCCGGAAGTCGGCCAACAAATAACGATCGATTAGAGCCGTAAACATTGCGATCGGTGGGGGGGGGGGGGGGGCCAGCGGGGCAAAAAACCGGGCGGG
>JAOEFI010011968.1:0-23287 GCA_034621735.1 Anopheles plumbeus | reverse complement strand
CACACACACACACACACACACACACACACACACACACACACACACACACACACACACACACACACACACACACACAATCGTTCGGCAACAGCGAGCTCTGCCAAAATGTGCCCTGTCGGTCGATGCATTTCTGTGCATCCGATGCGCGATGAGTAATGACACGCACCACATGTCCGTTCGCGCAGCTGCGTGGCTGCGATGAGTCAGTCCATAATTGCGGGTCTCTCTCAACAGTGTTCACGCTCAAGAATTAACAGAACCCTTTCCTCCACGCGTTGGTGTGTGTGGGATACGAATGCATCTGCAATTGTGGGTCGGGGATGTTTGTGTTTATCCAGCGTCGTCCCCAAATGGCAAAACAATGATGAAACGGGGCCAATTCATTCAAAAAGCTGGCTCACGAGAGAAAGAGAGGGAGAGAGGGAGAGAGTGAGAGAGAGACAGAGAGAAATAGAGTAAGAGAGGAAGAGAGAACGAAACAAAGAGAGAGAGAGAGAGAGCGTGAAAGAGAGAGAGAAAGAGAGAAAGAGAGAGGATGAGAGAGAGAGAGAGAGAGATACGGAAACGGGAATGCGCGGAGCGACATGAGCCTCCAAGCATGGAGTGCGGGCGAATTTCGCGAAAACCGGTGGAGTTTCCTCACTCGATCTCGATCGATCATTCCCAGTTGTTACCGAGTGAAAGAGAGAGACAGAGAGGCAGAAATTAAAAGGAAGAAAAGGGAAAGAAAAAGGGATAGAAGGGATCACGGCCCCCGCGTGAATGCGGTCGCGGATGAGCGAGTGCACACGATTCGTGGCATGACGATTGAGCGCGGTGAACGCGCGAATGTTATTGCGAGAGAGCAGACGGAGAGGCGGTGAGCGAGTGTTGCGAGATCTCCAGTGCTCCACGGTCCTTCGCATTTCGCACCGCCAACACATTTTCAGAAGCTCGCTAGCCGCCAGTTGGGCAATACGTGCGTGATTTCTTGCGATTCAGCGTGAACCATTGCGGCGCTTCGCTGTATTATCGCGAAAGTTGTGTATGTGTGTGTGTGTGTGTGTGTGTGCGGGTGCTGCTATTGTTCCACACACCCGCCGCCCGCGACTGGTACGTGTGTCCATTCCAATAACCGGTGTGTGACGAATTGTTGTGCCCTGAACCCTGCTGGTGCAACTTTGTGCGTGAAGTTTCTATAAAGCCGCGTTATTCGCGTCCCAGCGTTGCAATTCTAGTGGATATGCATTTGGTCTCGCGCGAGTGTTCCCAGATACTCTGCTAATCTGCAGAGGCAGTAGGCTAATCCCTACGATAGAAAGGCTTCGAAGTTACCTTAACAACTTCGACGTTTGCACTTGCGTGTAGTTTCTCCGCCAGCAAACATGCTTGAATCTTGAATTCGTTGAAACGATACACGGGTAAGCGAAAGCTTCCTTTCCGCGCATGTTGTTATCTTTATCTATAGCTGTGCTTGTGTGTTGTGTGTGTGTGAATTTGCTGATCTTATTCGCTTTTGTGGATAAATCGTTCCTGTTCCTGGGGGAACCTGGCGTGATCCGCCGACCTGAAATGAACGATATAAACGATCGGGTGGATGAGGAACGATCATTTGTATATTTTGCAAAAAGGTTGTTTTTGTTTTTTGTTTTTTTGCTTCTGCATCACATATCCAGTGACTCAACGCATCGTCGAGACGGTGTCCTCAGAAAAGAATAAGAAAAAGAGTGTTCTATTTTCCCCCACGGGACTGGATGAAAGTTTTTGTTGAAAAAAAGGACTGATGAAGATTGGGAAACGGAAGGGAGCATAGGGAACAAAGGGGAAGGGGGCAAAAGTAACACAGTTTTTTCCGTTAACAATTTTCGTTTGCCCGAACTTTGTTTTCCGTACTGTTTCCTCCATACTCGGTTGCGTTCGACTAGGTGTTTCACTTCCTCTTTCCAGCATGTTTTCCATTCTATTGCTGCGCGGGTGGTTTGCGCTTGCCCGTGTGTGTGTGTTCTGTGTCTGTTATGTGTGTTTTGTGTGCGTGTGTTGGCTACATGTGCTCACGCTGTTCGCGATCTCTGCCTCTGCGCCGCAAACATGCCCCAACTTATTCAGCAGGCACCCATATGAGCCCATCTTCTGCTTTTTCCTTCTCTTTCTTGTGCTTTCGCCAGCGTGTGCAAATGGGAGACTGACTGTGCATTGTGGATACAATTGGTTCCGTTCCACCCGTTTCACCCGTTCCGGCTCGTTCGGCCCGAGCTTCTCGCTTCCTTTTTGGTTTTTTTTTTCCATTGGCAGGAACACAACAACCGTTTTCGTACCACACCATACTTATGCAACTGATCATCTCGATCTCGCCCTTCTTCCCCTATCTTGCTTGAAAAAGGCGTCCGCAATCAACGGAACAGAACCGTTTTCTGTACGTGCCTGTATGTGTGTGTGTGTGTGTGTCTTCCTATAGCTCTTTGATCCCATCCCCGCTGTCAGATCGATTCCTGATGTGTCCTCGGTAGATGCGATCTGTAAGACCTGCACTTGCTTTTGTGTTAGTACGGTCCCTTTAAATCCTCGACGGCGGCAATATATTATATGTTGCACATGGTTCCGATTTGTCCCGCGGTTCATGGTATTCGCACACGACCCAACAGCGAACTTCAAACAACTCGTCGAGGCATTCATCTCTGCGTACTTTCGAACCGCCAAGTGTTGATCGTTTCTTCTAGTGTGTGTATCTTTTTCGCGGCGTACGTGAAAGTTATTAAAGGAAAGCCAACGCCGCAAACGATCCCGTGTGTGTTTGTGTGTGTGTTGGTGCGCGTCTAGTTCCGATAGATACAGTGTGCGTTGATAAGCGTCCGATGTCGAGGTGCGTCCGCCGCGCAGGCGAGAAGCGCGCAACTACAATCAAACGGCGATCACGAACGCGAGAATGCGAGAGATAAACTTTTTTAATTCTAGTTTCGTCATTCTGCCCCACGTCTCGCACCTATCAACCCTGATCGCGTGATCGCCTGATTCTGCAATCAACCCCTTCTGTCTTTTACTGTCTTACGTGACTCTCGATGTTCGTAATGTGAGTGTTTAAATTGTGTGTTGTAAATGTGTGCGGCATGCTGCAGTGTTCCTGCGCTATTTTGCTTTTTTCTTGTCTTTTCTCCAAATCCCGGCCAGAGCTACTCGCAAATGATGAACAATCGCGCTCAATTTGTCGAGACGAGACGATGTACATGGAGGAGTAACAAATGTCAAGCTTTCTGTTGTAAATTCAGCACATACTTTGCAGTATAGATGAAGTTCAACTTGCCGACTCTAGCTAGGGAGGGTTAATTCTACATGTAGTCTACTTGTATTGGAAAACTGACTGGATTTTAAATGTAGGCAACGAACCTACTTACAAACGTTTTTTTGTTTGGTGGTGCTTTAGGATAGAAAAGAATGTATGTAAATAACTCATAATGAAACGATACCGAACGTGGAAAGAAGCAATAGGAGAAAGATCGCGGGGTTGGTCGCGTTTTATGGGTGTTTCGGAACTTTTCGGATTTGCCCCTGTGTTCCTTGTTTTGCTTTCTCGCTCTTTTTGCGAATTTACCTCGCAAAATTTTCCCATTCCCCTTCCACCGCCCCGCCCAGCATTCGTCGAATCGAAACATACTCAACGGAGCCTGGTGGCAAAACAAAAAAAGGGAAAAAAGAAGATAAGAAACAGAGAAATTTATTATAATTTCCTTCTTGTTTTTCTCGCTCGGCCGGATGGATGGGGCCTTAGCCGGGCTGGGATGCTGGAGGAGGTTTGGGGACGTGTTTTCGACGAGAAATATGGTACGATTTTCTTCGTTGTTATCTTTTTCTTTCTTACTCGGTTCGCAGCCGTGGGAGGTGGCTTCCAAGCAGGAGGCAAAAGCATCAGTTTTGACGAGGGAAAATTAACCATCCTTTCTTCCATCGCCGGCCCACGGGCCTGGCCTTCTCCATTTATGCACCTCCACCTCTAATTTGCACAAAAAAAAAAGAAAATAGAAACGAGATGAAAAAATATAGTTTGAAAGGTTAACGGGTGAAGACGGTGCCTAATATGGCCGTTATGAGCGATGGTACTGCAATAACCGGTAACAATAACGTTTGATAATAATGATAGCACTCTAGGGCTAAGGCTAGGGTGGTTGCGGGGTCAGACGGGGAAAATGTGAAACTGCAATACAGACGAATAAAACAACCAACAAAAAACGCAAGATAGAGGTCAGGTGAAACACGAAAACCGCCTGTTCGCGAACGAAGGCGATCGCGAATCGATGACTATTGCACACTGGAAATGTTGCGAAAAGTGTTTGCCGGAGGGGTTGAAAATGACCGCGGGCCCGCTGAGGTGATGTCTCGATAAATGAAGCTTGAAGCGTGTTTCGTTTCGTTGCGAGCCGAATGTGTCTCAGTTCGTTGGCGAAACGCCGTTTTCAGCCGATTAAATTTTCTATCTTTGCTTGGTTAGTGATCTCGCATTTCCCTTCAACTCGTAGTGATCGACAAAAAGGGAAAGGAAAAAGAAAAACAGGCCCACTCCCCGGAAGTGGTGTCGCAGGATAAACATAATTCGAACATTATTTCACCCAGCTCCGAATACGTGATGCGAGGAACGGAAAGTCGCGTTAGCCTTAAGAAGGACCGCCTGTGGAGCGAATTCTCCGTCGTTTGAGAACGGACGTGGAGGTGGAGGAGGAGGAGGAGGAGGAGGAGGAGGAGGAGGAGGAGGAGGAGGAGGAGGAGCTGAGAATGTGACACGCCGGCTAACAACAGCCCGCCGAGACGATGACGTACGGTGACAGCAGCGCCGTCAACGGAGTGATCAACGAAACGAGCGCGTTTGTGCAGGAAGAAAGAAAGCAGCAAGAAACAACACACTACAGAAGAACCTGTCCGATCCGAGGTACTGCCCCTGCCCGCTGTTGTACGTGTGTGCGAGGGTGTGAAAAGTGGGTCGCCGGTGTTGAGGAATCAAATCAATCAGCGAAATTTTAGTAAAAAATAGACGCAGGAGTGTTGGCGATTGGTGAAAAAACGGAGTTATATTGTGAAGTTAATTCCTGCGAAAGGTCCCTGGCGGCCTCGATCACAGAAGTTGCGGGACAAACCGGGAAGCGGCCGGTCACCGGACGACACGTTCTCGAGTTCGCATACTCGCGTGCGAAAGCAGGGACGCGAGTCACGCGGCGGACCGAAGGAGGCGGAGGAGGGTCTCTGCAACGAACAAAGAAGGTATGCATTTTCCACACGTCTTAGTCCTACACAGGGTTGAGTGGGGTATCGCTCCACCGAAGCACGAGCACGAGTTTTTCTTTCAAGAGTTCGACATGGTTGGCAGAAGTGTGATTCCAGCTTGTGTGAAACAACAGCACTAAGCACACAGTCAACAGTTAAACATACTACGTGGAGGGAACACGTGGAACATGTCTTTGCATGTAAACTAGACTGGAGTTACCCCTTCCCTTCTTCTAGCGTCGTTTTCCCGTGCAACTATGGGAGGAAGCAGCACTTCCGTTCCGATTGATTTATTAAAGAAAGGTGTTGCTGAATCGACTTTTCGTCCCTGTGTGTGTGTGTTGGTGTGAGTGTATGTGTGCGTGTTGAGAATGGGGATCGAAGGTGCGACGCCCCACAGGGGCCAGGGCGTTGAAAGAAAAGGAACGCCCGTTGGGAAGGTGTTAAGTTTAACACCGCAGGCTTCATTAGCGGCAGCACCCGTGTCCTATGGGCGCTATTCTTCTTATTGCCTTCGTGTGTTCGACATTTTGTTGGAGTCTTGGAAGGTTTTGTCTCTTCGCGGTGTTTTACCTCGAAGAACTTGCTGGTGTACACGGGGGGTCCTGGTGGTTGAAAAACAATAAAACAAAAAACCGACCGAACAAACAAACAAACAGAACACTATCCGTGACCGGCGGTGCGTAACAGCGGGTATCTTCGACGGCCCAGAAGATACCGGCCTATTTTTTCGTGCGGTGTCGGTTCTTTCCCGAAAATATCCCGTTTCGTTGCAAGGAGGTGATGAAGCAGTCGTCCCTTCCCCCGGTTGCCCTCCGGCGGAATCGCGGGAAGGTCAATGGTCGGACCGCCGGTGGGGTTCGGTTGGTGCATTGTGTCGATATTACCTAAACCGAGATCGGTAGTTGCTACTTTGGGGCTTACACGCATTGCATTGTAACAACAATCACCGTCAATTATTGTAGCGGGTGTGGTTTTTTTTCGTGTTTACTCTTTCTTCGCATCGCTTAGCTCCCCAGCTGCTGGCGCGCTGGTTGAGAGAGAGTGAGAGAGAGAGAGAGAGAGATAGAGAGAGAGAGAGAGAGAGAGAGAGAGAGAGAGAGAGAGAGAGAGGGAGGAGAAGAGAGGGACAGAGGAAGGGGGAGGGGGAGGAAAACAAATGGTAAATGGCAAGGAAAGAATATTCATTATGCAGTCTGTTTAATTGACACGCGAAGTATGTTATGCTCGGGCAGACTAACCGTTTGCATCCTCGATCCTTTCTTTCTGACTAGAACGTTTCAACGTCAAACATGTGTACCTTCCATCGGCAGCCATCCCTTTCTGTGTGAAGACCAGTGCGTAATGCTGTGTGTGAGAGGCACACTGGTACAGGCTAAAAAAATTCTTGCACGCTACCAGACTTGGTAGCTCCTACTCCTACTCCTTTACCTACTCACAAATCGCACGGTGCGTGCCACTGCCGATTAGATAATTGAGATCCTTCAAGCGGCAAAGAGGAACAACGGCAACGGTGCTTAGCACCGAGACGTATTGAGTTATAGTTTTTCGTTAGTTTTGCTTTTAATTTATAATATTTTTTTAGAGCCTGCTTGATTTCCATTGCTCGCATCGTGCAGCCGCAGCCCGCTCGCGTGTCCATTTCCGCATCATAATAATGCTGCTGATGATGATTGGGAGTCCTTCAAGGATACGCCGCCGGAAGCGGACGGATCCGATGCGGTGCTTTAGGTTTGAAACTGGCACTGCCGTTCTGTTGTGCCGGTTCGCCGATCGTTCGACAAGCGGGGTTGTATTTTCCCTTCACCGGCCGACGACTGCACAGGGTCAGGGTAGTGCACCTTGCGTGCGTTTTCTGGGTGCTATTTTGAATCTTATTTCCATATTGATGTGTTTTTGAGGAAGCGATAGAAAGATAACATGTTCAAATCGAACTATGTTCTGACATTTCTGTTTCTACGTTCGCCTTACATTATGTTGTAACCGTATTACATCTGACCCCACTACTTGGCCTCCTCCACGATCCCCCAGAGTTCGCCCCGGGTCCTTGGTGTGGGGTCTTGCAACGTATTGTCCTTGTATGCTTCCATGAACACAGGCAGTCTCTTCTGTACGTTCCGACCCGGCGGTGGGGGTTACAGATTTCGCTTTTAGCGCTCTTCGTCGTCTACTCTTGCTTTTAACTACCTCCACCCTTACACGTCGTCCCTCCATCGGCCCGCGACCATAACGACGACCCCCGTCGAAGAAGGTTTGCGGTTTCGTTCGACCCCGGTTCCTTCGCTATTTTCCGTAAGTCAGTGGAGCGCGTTTGCCTGCAGTCAACTCTGCCTCTGCCCCTCTCACCCCATACACAGTGCATCATCATTTCAAAAATTGTTTTCTAAGCAGAGTAGCTAGATTTTTCCGCGGGCCGTGACTGTTGGCAAAAACAAGTGTCGGAACCTCAACCCTAATTGATTTCAACAGATACATAGATACATCCCACTGGCGACGTGGCGGCCGTGGTGTTTTACGTGGGCGTACGGGGGCGTTATCGCCGTGATCACGTACGCACACACACACACACACACACATACACTCGGCCGCATTCCGAACGGTCGTTGCGGCACGCGCGCGCGAAGAGAAAACCGCCCAAAAATGGTCACCATGTTCTTCGAGCGCGCGTTGCGTGTCCCCACTTCTGGTCGATGCTTTGAAGATTTCGCTATTTTCGTTTTCTCTATCCGCATCGCCGGTTTAAGCTCCATGCTCCGCTCCATGGTGTTGGGGTCGAGGTTATATTGGATCGTCCTCAGAGCAAGATTTTCTCGCACTGTAGCCACTGATGTCCTTCGGTGCTCTTTGTGGTGGTGTCTTCTCCGCCTGTAACTCCAAGCTGTGGTTCTTCTTCCTCGATGGCCCCATAAGGCCCATGTCCTGTGATCATTATTTCGGTGTTCGAATGACACTACCACTACTTTATACCGTGCTATTGTTTCATGTGTACCTTGTGTGTGCCGGGAATTAATTATATCCCGGCGGCTCGAGGGCGATAAGCAGTACTTTCGCCTGCCGGGCAGGATGTAGCGGAGACACTGCGGCTTCGAGAGATGGCATACCTACACTTACGCGCGCCTGACCTACGCCACTAGTGTTGGTGCAGTACAACAACGGCAGAAGACATCGTTGCAGTGCTTTCCATCGACGGAAAAAGAAAAAAATCAGCCGTGCCGAGCTCGTCCGCTCAGTTCTGTTTCTGTTGCTTCGGCGTTCGCGCCTACCTTCGCGTTTGTCCCGCGAGTGACGAGAGCATTCACGCGTATTTGCTTTGTTTTACGCATATCTCGTTGATCGATACATATTTCAATTGTTTTTTCCTGGGGTTTGTTTGGTGGTTTTGTTTGGGAGTCACCGTCCACCAAAGCACGTTCACACAGTTGCTTCGTAGTGTTTCTATCAATCCGTGTGTTTGTGTGTGTGTGTGTGTGTGTGTGCTCGCGTTGTTCTCAGATGGGTTTTGAGAAGTGTTGAAAAGGATCAACCACTTATTCGGTGCAGCCGATCTTTTGCTGATTCTGCGAGCAACGACCATCGCTAATCCCATCATCTGCTTGTTGGATGTGGATGCCTGTGGCGTGTGTGTGTGTGGCAGTGTATGTGTACCTTACTGTGTCTTGTGCGCGGCAACTTCCCGATGTGGTCCCCGCGAGCCGTTCGTGCGGTGGTAGCTGGGCGCAAACGCTTTACATCGTCGTCGTCCTTGTCATCGGGCGCTGCATCCTTTCTTCGGCCCTTTCGTTGTGCCTACGGGCAGCAACAGCAACAGCAAGGCCACTGCGTGTTATTTCGGACCCTGCCGAGCCCTGCCCCGCACCGTTCCCGTTCGTCTTGTCGTTTCGAAAGCGTCCGTGTTCTGCCCAAACTGCTGCGTCCGCGGCTACTACCCCTGGAGCAGCATCAACCGACGGCCACTGGCGACAATCGCCGCCACCTGCGCCAGGGCTGGTAGGACAGCGATCAAACGACGGCAGGAGCGACGGCGGGTGGTTGGCTTGCCCCAGCGGCGCTCTCCGCCGGCCTCGACCCGGTGCCACCATCGTTCGTTGCGTCTTCCCCGGCAGCTCGTGGTGCCAATGGTGCTGGTGCCCGGGTTCTTCGTGGCCGTGCAGTGTTTCGCCTCCAACATTGGCGCCTTGCTGCGACATATTGTACGTATCCACCTCCCCGGGCGACAAATTGGGGTTTCCCGGATGACCAGAACAACACCCGCGAGCACTCTCCTCGGGGTTCACTTTTTTTCCGCACTTTTTCGCACCCGGGCTTTCGTGTGACGAACAACAATTTTGTACGTCCAAACGTTCCCACAGTCCCTTCCAGTTTAAAGTATGTGCATGCTTTTTACTCTAATGTATTCGAGAGCCACCTTCTCTGTCTTCTTTTTCCATATCGATGTTGGGGCTGGTTCTGCCAATTTTGAATGGCTCTTTAACACTACGATGCAGCAAAGTGGGTGCATCGTGCGATGTGTGTGTGTGTGTGTTTGTGTGTACAAGGCGATGGAAACCGCCCTGAAGTTGAGCGAAACAGTAGCAACAAAAAAACCGAACAGTGAGAAAAAAAAGGCGAACATCAAAAACCTTGCGGCAGGAGCGCGCGTTCCGAATGCTCACCAAACCGCGTCAACCGAATCCGATGGCGTGGATAGTAATGGACCCGCGTTTGTGGGGGTGGGAATGCGGTGGTATGGGAAGGTGGCGGAGCATAGCCTATCCAGTTGCGTTGTAACACATCGAGCAATAAAACGTTGAAGGCAATCGAAAAGAAAAAAAATAGTTCCACCGCCCATTCCTCCCCAACACCCCACAATCGGCGACGCATTCCTCCATAGTTCTTGTGCGATGGTACCATTCGCAGCTTCTTCTGCTTCCTCTCGTGATTCTCTATTGGACGTCAATTATAAAATTAGTCCAGCAACTAATTTACCGGAGAGTCGCACAACTGCGTAGACAGTAGACTGAAAAATGCCAAATAAATGAAAAACAAAAAACCTGCAATTCCGTCACAATTTTATCGCGCTGTTCTGTTTATTTTTTGCTTTCGTGCATGGAGACTTTTAGGAGAATGGACTGACAGAAAGGGTGGTGGGCAGGGGAGGTAATGTCGTACAGTGCAGCCAAAAAAAATGGGGACAGTAAACTGCTGTCGCACCACCGCCAGCGGCGTGCCTACCATCCGACGGGGAACCCATCATCATTACGAACTGTCGCCGTCGTCATGGTGTGTGCTCATCTTGATCTTGGTGTAGTGTTTTTTTTTTATCATCGGCGCACACCAAACGTGGTTTAGGGATGGTTTTGCTATAGGTTTTTTTTTGCTGCCTTTTCGTTAATTCGCTTTACCATTCGGTATCGCGTGCCGTACGTTGCAGCATTCGGTCGGTCCGTTGCGTCCATTATTCGCCGTTCACTTTAGCGCGCGTGCTTTGCCAATCATATCCAAATCCAAACCCAATCCTGTTCGACATCGCAACCTCGCCACCTCCAACCGCCCGGTTGGGCCGCGGCAAGCGAGTGTTTCACTAACATTTCCAACCGACGAAGAAAACTTGAAAACCTAGGAGGGCGGGTGAACAGCATGGAAGGGGGTATAACAAGGGGCTATCATTGTGTACGCGGCAGGAAGTGCAGTACGTTGTCTCCGACAGCGACGACGATGCGTATCAATGTACGCTAGCCAGTGTCGAACTTTTCGTGCCCAGCCTGTGGGGCACGTCGCGATGTCCTTCTTCGGCACTCGTACTTCTGTGCGTGAGTCTGTCTAGTGTTTGTTGAGTGTGCAGATTTTTTTTTAAAGACTATTTTTGATCGCGGTTTCGCCGCGGTTTCATTTTCTCTGCGACCCGATGGTTCGGCCCGTTGCGTGCATATCATAGAGGACAATTGAAGGGTAGAGACCAGTTCGATGCTAAAGCCCTGATGTTTTTTTTTCTTTTTCCCTCTTCCTACATTAGTAGGGAACGCCACTAATGTCATCTGTCGCGTTTATCGTCTGTTTTTCTCGTCGTTTAGTTCCGGCTAACAATCGAATGATTCCACGTGTCCGCAAACTGGCGGGGGCTAACTGCTAAATAGAAGAAAAAAAAAGTAACTCACATCACAGAAGCAGAGTTGGGAGTAAAAAACAAATCGCAGGAAGAAAACGAGCTGTGCAATACTAGGAGTGTCCCAGGCGAAGGACCTATATACTGTTGATGAAGCACACGACGGTACACACCAACACATGCACACGTGCATACACACACTGTAACGCTGCGTTATAACTACTATAGTCACGCCACATGCCGCCGTGCCGTGGCCTTTTTATCGAGGTTCGTCGCTTGAATCGTCGGAATGCAACGTTGAAGTCTTTTGTTCAATTTGACGTGAATTCGTTTGAACGTTTTTCCATTTTCCACTGTGGCTTTCCTCCTATTCGCTCTTACACAGACACGGGGCGCATGAGCACCGAAAACTGAAGAAGAATAAAACAATCGTTGCCCGTAGTACAATAGTACGTGATAATAGTGAACAGAGTGCTATTGCACATCCGGCTCCGCCAATCGCGCGCGCTGGGTGCGTTCTCGCATCGCGATTGTTCTCTCTCTGGGCGCAAGGAGCACAGATACCAACCGCTCCCCAATTCAGCCCCCCTGTCCCCTATCTCCCTGTTCCACAATCCCCCTCGTTTCCACGCCCAACCGCGGAAATGGATGGCCAGCGAAATTCATTCGTTTTGGAGGCCTCTTCACGTTTTAATACAGCGTGCTTTTTTGCGGAACTAATTAAAAGCCCATTTTCATGCCGCGCTGCTGCAGCTGCTGGGCTTCGCGAGCAGAGGGACATGCATTCCCGCCTACTCCGCCCCTCTCAAACTTCTTTCCTGCTTCACTGCTTCGGGGCCGAACACAGTTCGCATCCGGTGTGTGTGTGGGAGTTTGTGGGTGTGTGGACGAAATGGTTTTTTGTTTAAATTCTCCTCCGTTCTTCTCGAATCCGTCCCCAATCATCAATTCGCGCAGCGTTAGAAGTCTGCTGCTGTTCGTGGTGTTAGTTGCGTGGCTGCGATGATTATGTTGGTCGGTGCAGGTTTGTTCGGTTGGTTTTGTTCGTTCACCCTTTTTCACGCGCTGCAAAAATTGTACGCGGCTTCGCTATCGTACCGCGCCCAGGTACTTGTGTGCTACATTCTAAGGCCACGCGCGCTCAGGCAGCTCCGCCAGCGTCTCCCACGCGTAGATCAATCACCAAGCTGCCAACAGGGCTGCAGAGGACGCGCCGACTGGACTTCTGGTGCCAACCAGACTCCTCCTGTCTTCGCCTCAATCGTTGAATCGATCGCTGCGCTTCGGACGGTGCATCAAGCGAGAAGCAGGTATCCCTTTCGCGTATACTGGATCCCTTGCTCAACTAGCAAGTATGATTCAATTTAAACCGAAGAAAAAGTGCATCATATCACTTGCGTTCCTTCTGCTTTTCTGTGTCTCCGCAATGGGTCATACTTCCACCACAAGGGAAAAGATTCGAATGCGTTGCTGTCATCCGGTTTATTTAAAAAATATTTCTATATAAACCGCTTGAAAAATGTCTATTAACAGGATGGAAAATAGGGACAAAAAGGCCTCCAACACTACCACCACCATCCATCCATCCATCACCACACGTATGCAATTAGTCTCTTTGGGAATGATTTGCGTGATTTATTCATACGCTGGCACACCCGGTTTTTCTCTCCTCACCTTTTCTCTCTTTCTTTTGCTTTTTTCTTTCCGCTTTCGCTCCACTTAATCCTACCCTTCCGGTCGGCATCCGGCGATCTGAGGTGCGGTTGGTTCTGCGTTATTGGTATTATTTTTCTTTTTTAATTAAACACTTTCTCCTGGAGGAGTGTTTCCGCCTCTGTTTTCTTCGTTCTCATTGCTGCGACGCGTTTAGTGTGTCACCAAGCCAACGCGGCGCGAGAGGAAAATGGTGCGATAGTGGTGCCGGTGGATCGATACCGATCATCTTCATCATCATCATCATCATCGTCGTCATCCGGACCCGTGCGTGTGTTCCCTTCCAAGCCAGCCGCTCGTTGTGGTTTTTCGTACCGTTTCCTGAAACCGGTTCGAATCCGGAGTGCGCGAATTGAAAGTCGCTGCTGCTCAGGCTTGCTTTGCTGCTGGCTGCCCCGCTTCCTCATTTGTGTCAGTTTTGTGCTGTGGTGCGCTTGTACCAGTTCCAGTTTTCCCCCCAGTTATCGCCTCTTCCATCCCCATCTGCCTTCTTCGCTGATGTGTCTTCCACCGGCGACGTCCTTGCCCTGATCCCTGATCTTCAGACGGCTCCAGTTCGATGGCACTGCACGCACACACGCTTTGCGGAAGGGAGATAAGGGAATAAAACGAATGCCCCGATAACTCGAAAGGCAAGAGAAAACTCGTCTAGCAAACCGCAGAATCACTTTCGGTCAACTTTAAGCCGCCGCCTGACTCCTGACTCTGAAGTAGAAATTGGACTGCATTTTTTTTAAATCGCCAGCCCCAAAGAAAATCGTGTCAAGTTCATCGAGTTATAGACATACCAGTTAGAGTTGCGCAGCATCAGCCATTGGAGTAATCAGTGAAATATTGCCAACATGATCTCGTTCCTGTTGCTGCGTGAGATTTTACGACGGAAATACTAAGCTATGTGAACACTAGAAAGTATATTGAACAACCTATTAGAACAATATTTTTACACCCATCAACCAACAAGCTATTAATAATTCTCCGCGTCCTCACCTTCCGTACTCTAAGGATCCCGTTTGAAAAAATTTACCTTGTGCCACTTCTGATTGGCGCGACATAAAATGCCACGGTTTTAAATGCACATTGTGCGACAAAAAAACGAGAAAACAAACCAACAAAAAAAACCCGAACAGAATCGTGAAGAAACTAGAACAGTGGCCTTTATTCAAGCTAGCGTTATTGTGGTGGCATTTTTCGTCTCCTACTCCTTCTACTTGGTGAGGACCTTACGTTTACCTTTTGCGGGACCTTGACAATGAGCTCTATTGTGAAACTCGAATCGATAGGAACTCGAAAGAGTGCCCTCGAATCGAATCGTGAAAAATTTGCCATTGCCGTTCTCGATTCGAGTCGATGAAGTTCTATCGATTTAACCTAGGTGTCAAACAGATCAAACAGGCAGTTACAGATGTAAACAATCACAATAAAACAGTTTTGTTCGACCGCTCGGTGCTGATTTCAGCTAATGCTGGTGCTCCGTTAAAATTGTTGTTGAGTTGTTGAGTTGTTAGAAAAATGATCTCTGCGTTTTATGTTATCGATTGTGATACTGATAACGATGAAAACCTCGACGCTCGTCGCAAAATGCTGCGAAGTATAGCCGACCCGGTGATGCTACCAAGCATTCTTGTTTTGTGTTCATCACCACTTCTCATTAATTGTTTTGAATGTCACTTACATTATCAAAACAATTGTGTATGTTCAGAACGAAATCTGAATAAGCGAACAAGCGTCCAGAATGAAAGCCAGCAAACGAATGAACCAAATATGTGGAAAAGAGAGACGCTACAGTTTGAAAATTGTACACGTAAAACACAGAAAAGCTACGAAAAATAAAATGGAATCTACCCCTGTCTACCCGGGAGAAAGCGTGTTCGTGTATTGTGGCGCGTGGCAGCGTTCACGCTGCCTGCTGGATGCTTCGCTCCGCTATAGCAGAATTGTAAAAATGCTATTTAATTCATAAATTGTAGAATAATGTCTTTTTCAATTTAGACATCCCTTTGCTGAATTAATTTCTTAGTCGTTTTCCATGCGCTTCGCCACTTTGAAAGGACATTTTTAAGTTCAATTGATTAATATATTATATTAACAAAATATACCCCATTCGTAGATATACTGTAAGGAGCCAAGCATTTAGCTCTCATTTTCATTAGTTTCTAAAAAAATTCCTCTTTTTAAATGTAAAACAACCACATTTTCACAACAATTTCGTACTGTAGCGGAAAGTACACGCCAGAAAATACTGTCGGAGACATTTTTCTCGAATTCGTCTCGAAATTCTAGTTTGACAATCTAAATTTTTCCGCTGCGGCTGTCAAAAATACTTTCATCGACAAATGAGCTCCTGTCATTTGCGGCGTGAAACTCGAATTCGAAACTCGAATACCAAAGTGACGATTCAGTGAGTTCTCGAACTCGAATCGAGTTTCACAATAGGCCTCAATATCTTTCGAGTTTTGATTGCGAACGATACAAACGAGAGCGTCCCAAAGCCAACCGGCACAGGCAACTACCTTTTAAATTAGGTTCCATTTTTATAAACGCCAAGCGATAGTGAGAGAATAAGAGAGCGAGAGAGCGAGAGAGCCAGAGAGAGAGAGAGAGAGAGATAGAGAGAGAGAGAGAAATAGAGAGAGAGAGAGAGAGAAAGAGAGAGAGAGAGAGAGAGAGAGAGAGAGATGCCGATTATGATGTGATAAAAATAAGCGAGAAACATAACAAGACGAAATAGTCCGCCATCGATAGGGGGGTGGTGGTTGTCTGGTGGTTCATTCGTTTGTTTGGTCCGCTGGAATTAATGTTTGCCCTTTTCTTTCCGATTACTCACCTGTACATGTCACTTCACCACAGGATTTCGCTGCCAGACAGAAGCTCTTTTCCCCATTTCCCTGGTGTGCTGCGAAAATGTGTGCGTTTTTTCTCGCCTCTGGGAAAACGCGTTTCCCCACAGGTGGCAGCCCATTAGCAGATTGGCCGTGCTGAGAGTCAACTGCTTCTCAGGGCTTATGTTTAGGCCACCGGGATGGTGATAGAGTACGGAAATGAAGCGTCGCATCTAGCTTCTAATCAAAATTGATTTTGGAGAACCATCTTCCATCTTTGGTAATTCCATCTGCTAATCTGTTTTTTTTTAAAATTGTCGGCTTCGCTTTCCGAAATGTTTGGCAAATTGAATTATACAGACGCGATCGTGTCCTACTATTTTTTACGAAAATCGCCCACGCGTGTCTCGACGCTGCGCACGCCGCCGAAGGGTGTTTTAATTTTATTTTCATCCAAGTTTCCACGTACGTCCATGGAAGCTGGGCATTTTTTCCCCTTTTTTCTGCCGCACGCGC
This sequence comes from Anopheles plumbeus, assembly GCA_034621735.1. NCBI lineage: Eukaryota > Metazoa > Arthropoda > Insecta > Diptera > Culicidae > Anopheles > Anopheles plumbeus. Next base: position 6,931 of record JAOEFI010011968.1, on the reverse strand, counting down.
TTTACATTTCCATTTTGCTTTTTCTCTTCCGGCGCTGGTTTTTTATGTTTTTCCCTCGCTTCTACTTACTCCCTTGTCCACCTCTCTTCCCCTCGTTGTCGCTGTCATGTGCATTTTCTTTTTCGCCTCTTTAAACTTCGCGACCATCGGACATGGCGGAATGTTTTGGTGTTTGCAAGTTTGTAGATTTTTTATGTCGTGTGTGTATGCATGTGTTAACTGAAGACTGCTGCACTTAACCCTTCGACCTCGGAGGCACTCCATTTCGTTCGATTCCTCCCTCCTTCCATTCGCCGGAACCCGGGGGTAAAGGGATGGATTTCAAATACCTTCGTTCCATCGTTTGGCAACGTCGAAGTGACGGAGAGAGATGGAGAGAGAGAGAGAGAGAGAGAGAGAGAGAGAGAGAGAGAAAGAGAAAGAAAGACAAATAGAGAGAGAGAGAGGCCCTTCGCTTTCTCTCCTCCTCTCTTTCTCTCTTTCTCTCTCTCTCCATCGCTAATGTATGCGATATTTCTCTCCGCTTCGGCCGAGTAATGAAAGCGAGGAAAAGTGAGACCAGGTCAGGTTGCGTTGCGACGTTTAATTACATTTCACTTTCCTTCCGGTTTAACTGAAAAACCCACCGTCAGCGCATCACAAGTATGGGAGTAGGATATCGAAGTGCTAGCAGCTCTAACGCACAAACCCTAACGCGTGTACACGACCCGATCATCAGTTGGCCAGGAAAGCCTCATTCATTTGTGCCCGTTCGTCGTGTTTCTTGCTTGATTTTCCACTTCATTACTTACGATGCTGTGCGTTCCTGTCGCATCTCGTCTACCGGTTGAACTAACGCAATACTAACGTACGTAGCGGCGACACTTTGCCGCGTCAATTTAATCTTTCTTTTATTTAGATAAAAGCTTGACCTTTTTGTGCAAATCACTCGACTTCGGCGTTCACATTGTCGTTTTTCTCTCTGTCCCTCTCTCCTTCGCGAACGTTCTTTATCGCGCGTTATCAACATTCCGCGTACATGACAGCCGACGAGACTGATCAGCCATTGGTTTAAAATCTTGTTTTCTGCCCTAACCCCCCACTCCAGGAAGGGAAATTGTCATTGCCATTTCGGTGTTTGCTGATGCAACTTTCTGGAACGTCGGTCGAGACAACGGGAAAATTGCACCGCGAAGCATGCTTCTCTCATCTGATATTGCACCATCTTCTTCTTGGTTGTCGCCTGCCCGATCGACACGAGCGGATTATTTGCTGCGCTATGTAGGCAGGCAGGCAGGTCGCCCACACACCACCCCAGGCATGTCGCATGAAGGTGAGAGAACAATAGTTCAACTTCCGCTAGAAGCTGGCCACACTCTGGATCGCCACTCTGTTCCAGCAGTTCCAGATGCAAGAAGAATTGCACGTGCCGGTTGATGTTGGGCCAGATCAAGTAACATGCTTGAATTTCAGTCTCCGGACATTATCCACGCACCTTTCCCCTCGCACACTGCTGTCCGCAGAGGCCTAGATGGGAACGGGGAACGGTTTACTCCAGCAGCCGGTTCATTATTGTTTCTTCTTTCATCCGACGGGCTTAGGCGGTTGCAAAGTGCCGCGCAGGCAGACAGATTGTTTTGTAAAAAGGTACACATTGCTTTTCTGGGAAGTGTGGTTAGCGGTTCAGGTTACCACCGCCTGGTTTCTCCGAAAACGGAAGCGGGAGGTGAGAAACCATTTTCGCCCTTTCGCGTGCTACGCCATTAGATATGCTTCGGTGTGTATTAATTGAAGCCAATATGGCTGAAACAAAGATACGCGCAGACGCGGGGCGGGTTCCGGCCACCCGATATTCCCGATTGGTTTTTGCGGAATGGCCTTCCCGTATTTCGTATTTCCACCGTCGCGGGGCGCGTGTGAGCAGCGTTTCGTCTTTTGTCGCAGGCCACGAACTGCATGCTTGTCGTGGCGCGTTTCTTCGTGGCGGGGTTGTTTGATTGTTTTTATTTTTTTCCTGTTTTTTTTTTAAAGATCGCTGTCGTATTTTTTGTGACATTTTTAAGGGGGTTTCTTGTGCTCCACTGGCAGCGCGCATGCGAACGCAGCATAACGTTAACGGGTCGGGTAATGGCGGCTCGAATCCGCGACCGCGGCTATGGAAACGGAAAAATCAAACCCAAAGTTCGCATAATGCCCCCCGAGAGGGGAAGATGGCGATAAGTCACAGCGTAGTACCGGAAGACGTTCTTCACGACGACAATTTAGCGAGATTGTTCTCGGGACGTTTCGTTGCATCTCCGGATGGTGTTTGTTGTGCAATAGGTGGCAAGAATTGTGAAATATGAAGATGCAGAATGCAGAGGGCGGCGCAAATCAAAAAACGACACAACGCGCGCTATTACGTGATAAGCGGGTGCCATTGGTGGTGCTGCTGCTGTGTTTTTCCTCACAGGGACATCATTCCGTAGCGGAAACGGAAACAGGGTGAAGTGATCTATTGCTCGATGACAGCTGATCGGCTGACTGCTCGACCACGTGTCAGTTTGGGGGCTCTACGATGCGCGGAAATCGCAACAGATGCCCGTGATGCCAAGATAAGGCCCCATGGAAAACCCAATGGTTCGACCCAAAAAACTGTGTATCAAACCGTGTTGGCCAAGTGATTTCATGTTGCCTGGGGCCTTACGCGACGCAGGATGTCATACCCGAGTCGATAACGAGACGCCAGTGTTATACAACAACTGCTACTGTCGTAAGAGAGGAGGCTGCACGTGTTGTGGATTTCGTTTGCTTCATTTCCTTCGCATCACATACCTCCACATCGATCACCGAAAAGCAACTCGTACTGCGTACGGGTGGTCGGTGTGCATTTGTCATGTCGCGCTGGCCTCCCCGTGCGTGTCCCCCCCGGTACAACGTCTTGCATCTTTCGAGGGCTACTTCGGTCGCTCGCACTACTCCGCGGCAGTGTATATTTCGGTTTGTTCCTGTTCACTAATTTTTCACCGAGCTGCGCTCGATTTTCTTTTTTTGTGATCAAACTTTTCCCGCCGGGCCTGCAATGCTGCGGCGTTAGTTTTTTCGTCATTCTCTTTCTTCTCGACTCGACTCGACGACTTAAATAGTCCTACCCAAAAAGCACTCGTAACATAATTCAAAAAATCACCACTCCACGACCTTTTGTGACACACCGACACGCACTCACACACTCACGTACATCGGTGTATGACGCGCTCTCGAACGATTTCATAATTTTTCGCCAATTTTTCACTTTCCATTTCGTCTTGTTTTTTTCTCTTCTTTTGAAGTCTATGCCATATGTTGGACGAAGGGACTTTTTCTCGTTTGAAATCCATCCGTGTGTTTTCCTTCGTTTTCCCTCTTTCTCTCACTCTCTCCACCATTTTCCCTTGGTTCTCGTGCTTTTTTCTTCTTTGCACCGTTGTTAGTAGGCCAAGTCATAAAATGAGGAACTATGATGAAATTATAACTGTCCATGTTCATCAAGCAGCAAGTATTGTCTCTTTCTCTTTCGTCCTGCGTGTGCTCGTCTGTATTTTTCTTTTCTCTCTTTCTCGGGGCGATGAACGAGAACATGATCCACGGTGATCACATTGCCCTCGCTCTCGCTCGCTTTGGTCGAACGTCGAATGTTTCGATCTCGCAATGATTGCCTCGCGGCGTTGAATGTGGAACAACGATGGTGGAAGGATTCCGGGCATTCGGTGGCAATAAAGCAAAAAAAAAAAAACAGTTGGAACATGAGTTACATGAGTTTTTGGGGAAATTGTCTTCCGCACGATACCCATGTCCCCTCCATCCCTCTTTCGCACGCCAACTCTGCTCCTGCTTCCAATCGGTAGTTGTGTCGTCTTGTAATGTCGAGGCGATCGACGACGATGATGCGTCTCGGTTGAAGCAATTGATCGCAGTCTGGCCACACACTGCAACCCCAGATGCTTCTCTTAGTGAATGTGGACAAAAGCGAGAAACCCTAGGTAGGCAAGGCAACGAAGAAACAAACGAATTAACATTCGTCCCGTTACAAAATAAGGACCACACTTCGTTTGGCGCTATCGGTGGGCTATGAAAAGACAATTTCAAAATGGGTGGGTCCTCCCTAAACCGAAACGGGAGGAACTCAACCCTATTTCGTGGCTGCAACCTGCAGCGAATGTCCAAGAGGAAAAAGGTAAGAAAGGATTCGCGGCATTTCGCGGTTCCACGTCATTCGAATAGAGGACAGAGAACATGCTCCATCATAACGGACCCAGTGGATGGAAGAGGAAGGTAGAGAGAGAGTGTGTGTATGTGAGTGGCGAGGAGGGAGAGTAATGGGTAAAAGAAAGGAGAGTTGTATCGATTGATAGGTTTCCTTTTTACTACCCATCCTCTAGCACAGCCACAACGGAATGCAAAATCGATTCGCCACCAGTTCTTATTTTCAGTCAATTAATGATGCGGAATCGCTCTGCGTTGTTGTGTTACGTCTGCGTTACGTCGGTTTTACCTGTCTCAGGAGGGTCCTAAAAGAGGTAAAAGCTGGTAGAGTAAAGTCAGCCACTACTGCCGATGTTCGAGCAATCGATCAAAACTAATCATCGTCGATCGGGAGTAGGAAAGGAAAGAGGAGTATTAGTGGAGCGAAATAAATAAGGGCAGCTTTTTAAGAGGTCTTCCTCGGCAGAATTGTTGTGAGCATGGTTTTCGCACATTTATTCTTCTCCAGTTTCTACACGTGCCGTGTCAATTGTTCTTAACAGAAAATTCACACCGAATAGGTCAACAGAACAGTGACCTTGCGTGTACAAGAGAGAGATGAACTGACAGAGTGTGTGTATGTGTTTTGACCTGATTATTGATTTTACTTCATATTTACTCTCGACCACTCGCACCGTGTCTGTCATTCTCCCTTCTTTCTCTTTTTCCGTCTCTCCATGTGTGGTCATCGTGGCAGGGGTTGGGCCGTGTCTGACAGACATGCAGGAAGCGGGAAGAGGCCCTATAACTTGTGGTCGCTATTTCTGGAAACCAGTTCGCGGCCACACTCCTTTTGACAGATTTGCATGCAAGCTTCCAACTGGATATGGTTGTTAGGTGCTTGTTTCGCGCTCCTTTTGCCCATTAACAAGCAGTAAGAGAGAGAAGGCATGAGCAAGCTCTCTCATATTTTGGTACAAGGTATGCCACCCGTACCAAAATCAGGTGAAGAAAATAAATACTCGACATAAACTCATTTAAACGCTGCCCCGATGCAGGTATTGGCTTTTTCAATAGCCTTTGTCTAAAGACGCAGAGATGCTGTAAAAATATCTGAACAGCCAAATGACGTTACAGTCGAAAGGCTAAAGCAGAGCTGGTACGCCTCTGAATAGGACGTAAGAGAACAAAAGTTCAACTTTGCCTAGGAGAATATATCCTAGCTCGCATAAAACAGAAGAAGAACAAAAGAAGACATAAACTCGAGATCTATTTTCATTTGTTAGATTAGCTGTCATTCGTTTGTTTACATTATGTTTACAAAATACCGTTTTAGTCTGTTGTTAAAACCACGGTGAAAAATTTGCGGTGGAAATAGTTGGACGTGCAAAAGTTGATGCGTCGTCAGCGGAACACTGTGCTCGTACGATTACGTGGGAACTTGATGGGCAGAAATATACTGCTTTCAATCACGTTTACTGTTACTTACCGTATTTTCACCATGGATCACTGTTTCACAGGGCATAACACATACAACACATTTTACAATAAATTCACACCGCACATAAACGTGGCTGATTCCATTCCCCTCCCAAAGCATAATTGTCAAAGGTTTTTTAACGATCCGCGGTGGTCGGCCCACACATACACACACATATGATCGACGCGCACTGCGTGAACGCTTTTCGAATGCATGCGGAAGAGAGCAGAGAATGTGATGTAGAGGCAAATTTCCCACTCCTTCCCATCATTGTTCTTCGATCGAGCGATTGGAGCGGTCGAGAGGATTTGGTAAGTGCCATAAGAGGAAGGCCGAGAATCTGCGCGTTAAGGTTAGAAATAGATGGCATTTGAGAGCGGCGCGCAGAGATTGTATACAAATGGAAAATTCTGGGCCAACGGGGTGGGCAGGATAAAGTTCGGGATTTGATTCTCAGAAATTTAACGAAATTTTACACATTTTGTCATGAGAGACATGGAACCTGTTGAACACTGTTACCTGTCATCGGTACCACTCAGACGATTAGTACTTGATCATCTACTTGATCATCAGAAGTACTAATATAGATGAATATAATTGGAACAAGTGAATGACAGCCAACTGGAGGAAAACTACTAGTTGGAAACAAGCTAGATAATAAAGAAAAAGACCAAATATTTACAGCTCTCAGTAGCACTGAGCTATTCCTCTGTTTAACACTAATGTTCAACATAGGCGAAATATAAGGCACTCGATAGGTTGGGCGAAATGTGAAGCGTTTGGTTTTCTTGTTTCTCTCTTTTCTCTAGGGGTGTATTTGTCAAGGAAGGGGTGTTTCGGAGCGGTGGGGGTAGTCGAGGTGGGAGGTAGTAGGCTTGCCCTACTTTAATGTCGTCTGTGCACGCGATGTCCAAGAGTCGCCGAATCGCAGGCAAGTTTGGATTGAACCGAGGCAGAAGAGAACCTACGGCGCCGCTGGAAAGGTCGGTTGGTTCGATACCTTCGATTTAGTGGCAACTGGCAGAACAGCGAAGAAGTGGGGGGCATTTCAAGGACTCGCACTAACACCAACACAGAGGTCGGAGAAGGAACGCGCACACCATGCCTAGGGAGGGGGTTTGTTTGAAAGATACTATAGTTTCGTCGTAGTTTTCCCTATTTACTACGCTACGGAAAATTACTCCTTTTCGTTCCGAGGCTTCCGGGAGTAGCGAAGACAGTTAGAAAGCCCCATCGGTGGTGGGTAAGCCGAAAGTACCGGGACATTGCGGG
>JAOEFI010011867.1:3934-14832 GCA_034621735.1 Anopheles plumbeus | reverse complement strand
ACACATTTATGAGCCGGAAAGAAACGGCATGTTCAAATCTCAAGTTTCTGACAGCGAGTTTTGCGAGAACCGACGGCAAGCATAGCCAGGCAGTACTCGTTCAGGTGCCGATCAGTGATCATGGTGTGTCGTGCAGCAGTTCTTGCTGCACTTGTTGCTGCATTGTTCACGGGAGGTAAAGTCATAAATGCGGGAAGTTCCCCACGGGGAGTGATGACAAATGTTTGGTTGATTTATCTTCGAAGGTGACGCAAAATTGTTCCCGATAAAACCCGATGTGCCGGGAGACGAGGAAGGAATGATGCTTCCGTACGACCGGATAGCGCTGGATGGTGAGTGTTGATGTCTGTCCCCTCCTAGCTCGAACTCCGATCGATAACAGAAGGATCTTCTCTCCACTGACCCGCCCGGGGGCGATAGATTGTCACATGCGGTACTGGAAGGACGGTGATCGGGGACTTGTAGCGCCCGCGTACGGCAACCCGGCGCTGCTGCGTGAGTTTGCACACATCGCCGCCATCGGGTGGACTCGGGCGGACGGTTCGGTGGAATGGGGCTGCGGTGGATCGCTGATATGGGAAAACTATATTCTCACCGCCGCCCACTGTGCCGCAAACGATGAGTATGGAAGCCATCGATGGAATCGAGGTCCCATCAAGTAGGCTGTTTATTATTGTACACTTTTTCTCTTTTAACCCAAGGGACGTTGCTCCCGACGTAGCACGGATGGGTGATCTCAACATCTACAACGACGAGGACGATCAGTACGCGCAGCAGAGAAACATCGTGGCCATCACGCGCCATTCGCAGCACCGTTTCAGTGCGCGGTACTACGATGTGGCGCTTATGAAGCTCGATAGGAACATCATGTGAGTCCAACAATGAACTACTCGAACCGTGATCGATAGCAACGTGCCTTACTTTCCCCCCAGCGTGCAGGAGACGGTAGCTCCAACCTGTTTGTGGCTGGATGACGAGGTGCGCTTCCCGAAGCTGTTTGCCGCCGGTTGGGGTAGAACCGGATTCGGTGAGTGTGAAGTGCAAAAATAGACAAGCGAAACCCGGCACACACGCATCGATCGAACCTGCCCTAAGGCGCTTCCGGGCCTATGTGTTTTTTTACTTGCAGGTGAGGACAAAACCAGCATTCTGTTGAAGGTTGATCTGGCTCCTATGAGCAATGAGAACTGCTCTCGGTTCTACCGGACTGGCGATCGGGGGCTGCGAAATGGACTTCACGCTCATCATCTCTGCGCGGGAGACGAAAAAATGGACACCTGCCCGGTGAGTGGTCGTAATCTTTTGAGGTGCTTCGCTATTACTCGACTTTTTTTTAAACATTCGTTTCGTTTGTCAGGGTGACTCGGGAGGTCCGCTACACATCAAGCTGCTACACAACGCCAAGATGAGTCCGTTCCTCGTTGGCGTGACGTCGTTCGGAAAGCCCTGCGGACAGGCTAACCCGGGTGTGTACGCACGGGTGTCCAGCTTTGTGGACTGGATCATCGACACGCTACAGAAGGCGGGAGAGTCCGCCACGGCCGAGATGTTCGAGCCGTGGGCGTGCGCCCTACGGTATGTCCATGTGCGCGAGTACGAGGACGACGTTGTCGTCTCGCGGTCCAACAACTTCGAGACGTACAACTCGGACAACGCGCACCTGGTGATGGGTGATAGCCGACATCGGGTGACCATCAAGTGGCCAGACAATGTTCTACCCCAACGCGACAACTGCTCCGGAACGCTCATCGAGCAGAACGCGGTGGCGACGTTGGCGGACTGTGCTTCCCACTTGGGGTAAGACTTTGGCATACTTGTACTTCCTCGAGTACAGTCGGGTTTCAATTTCTCCCCGTCGCCTTTCAGAGCCGCCCCGTACAGGGTGATCTTGGGCAGTGGAAAGTATTTGGAGGTCGACGAAACGATCGTGCATCCCGATTACACCCGAGCCGGGGGTCGATATTACAACAATATCGCAATTTTGAAGCTCAAGGGTGGCGTTTCCTTTATACCGGCGTGCGTGTGGTACCGCGACATCCCGGAGCCGGAGTTTGAAGTTATCGGAAGGGGCCGTGCCGATCTCACGCCGTACAATCGAGATGAACCGGTCACCGAATTTAGTACGTAAGCGACCGCAAAGTTACTGCAGAGTTGTTGAGCGAATGCATTTTGTCCTACCTTGCAGATTCCACCGTCATTCCCCTGTCGCCCCGTGCAACCGTCCGCCCGAACTCCGAGTGTCAGCTGGCGCAGCAGTACCGAACGCAGCTTGCGCGCGGACTGCGGGACGAGCACGTCTGCTTCCAGAACAAACCGTTCGTCGTGCCAGGGACGTGCGAGCAGATACCCGGTGCTCCGATCGAGCGCGAAATGTGGCGCTTCGATCGGTACTTCAACTACGTGTACGGGTTCAACCTGTTCGGGCGTGACTGTGGCTTTGGCGAGCCGGCCGTGGCCGTCAGGCTGCGTGCGCACAAGGCATGGCTCGAGTCGGTGCTGCTGCCGAAGGGACGCCGACAAACGCCGACCGGAAACGCCATAGCAACGGCGGGCTCCAGCACGGATGCGGTGATCTTCATCAACCCTGACCTGCAGCTGGCCGACCGGTGCAGCTACCCGGGCGGTGTGCAGGGTGTCTGTATGTCGCAGGAACGCTGCACCGGCATTCGGGAGCGAATGCAGAACAACCTCCCGGTCATTCTCTGCACGAGCGGATCGATCGTCTGCTGCCCGGAGGCGAATATTAGAAAGCCCCCGAGTGCGCTCCAGCAGGAGTTCGATGGGTGCGAGGAGCGCTATCGCCACCTGCGGAAGCAGCGTCAGGAACGATGGGAGGGCTTCCAGCCCCTCAGCAGAAGACTATCACACGCTGTAAGTACGGGCCCAGACTCCTAGACCCGTGGTCCACCACGAATCGGCAAGGCACTGTTGTCCATGCTGCCTTCTCTCCGCAGGTTGAAATCGGCTGGGAAGTTGGCACGCAGATAGCGTTCCGGTGCATCGGATACCTTATCAGCACGAGAGCAATCGTGACGTCGGCCTCTTGCTTGCTCGCGCAAGAGGTCTTCCCGGACGTTGTGAGGCTGGGTGGACTGTATACACACACGCGCCCTGACATAGCCATCATCCCGGTCGAGACTATTGAGCTCCATCCGGAGTTCAATGACACGACGTACGCCAATAACATCGCCCTGGTGAAACTTACGTCGCCAGTGAAGCCCACGGTGACCACATTTCCGGGATGCGTATGGCAAAACGTAACCCACACACCGGTAGAGCTGGAGCTACTCAAGGGCGGTATGTGAATGCGAAAAAGTATGACGGTCGAGAGCATTGTCAAGCGTACTACATCCCTTTCCTCTTCCATAGGTGGCACGGCGCCGATCCATCCGATGTACCGGAGCGATTGCGATGACCGCTTTAGGCTACCGTTTACGGACCCCCGTCTCATCTGCATGGTGCCCGGAGTGTACGGAACGGACCAGCACTGCTACGCTTCAGGGAGCCCAATCGTTTGGAAAAAAAATGAGGAGAAGAACCTCTTCACCGAGTACCTGGTGAACATTTACAGTCACGGCCGGTGCAATTCCACCTCCCTACGGGTAGTGCATCGTGTGGCGATGTACATCGACTGGTTCAAGGAGGTTCTCGAATGATTCTAAAACGCTGATTCAGGTTTTAAATCATAAATGGAATTTTTTGGGATTGAAACTACTCGAATCTGAAGACATCTTAATTGCAGATCAAGAAACACGTTGATCTTCCCGTAACAAAACGCGTTTAAAAACATGTGGCAATATTTTGAACGTCAAGAAGATCCTTTAGACTTGCCATTGAAAAGATGACGCATCCCAAACTGTCGACAATTGTGGCGATAGATTTCTCCTTTTACTATTGTAATTATCTCTTGTTTTACTGAATTTTCATGAATATGGCGAACCTAAATCGTGACAGGTCCTAAATCGTGACATCGCTGCCAGAACCGGTAGTCGTTGAAAGACAAATTTTACTTAGAATGACAGGAAAGTGTACCTTCCCATTAAACCAGTTTTTCTTGTGATTGATTTCACCAACAAACTCCAATTCCATTACCAGCCAGCCGAATGAGACGGCCGCAGCACCTACACTAACTGCGACTTAAGCCTTTGGCGTACTCTTTAGCTCACAAAGTTTGCGCGAACGAACATCCGAACGGTCGGACAACAAGCGTGCCAACACCAACGCCTCGGTGCTGACGAGCGAAAACTCGTGGGGGCTTCATAATTTAGCCAATTAATTATGATTATGAGATAAGCGGGCTGAAGTTACTTGGCCGGTTTCTCCTGTACGCACATTTCGCCTACGGCCTACGCCGTTCCGCTGTTGATGTCCGAAAAACTTTGCAGAAGAAATCAGTGAACTCCCGCTTCCTGCCGCCGCCTTCCTGCCGGCCCGCGTCACCGTCGCCTCCGACCGGGTGGCAAAGGGCTGCTAATAAACAACGCCACCAATGAGTATAAATTCTCATCGCCGAAAACGGAAAATCACGAATCATCCGGAGGAAAGTGTTAGGGTGTGTTGTGAGTGTGCGGGAAGGGAAGGGCTGGCCAGCTCTCGGATTCAGACATCCGTTTTTCGGGGGAAATGGGAGCGAAACACATCAACTGGGGTGGGTTGTCCAAGATCCAACAGTCCTCGCCACGGGCAACGCTGCTAGACGTGGACTATCAACAGCTTCCAGTTGGAAGAGAACTCAGTGTGTGTGTGTGTGTGTGTGTGTGTGAGGCATCATCGTAACTACGATTCGTATCCGGTCCGGTTTTTCCGGTTTCGCCACACACGTCCTGATGAGGCTTCCCTTCGGCGTCAGCGGAAAGTCGAATAGGATTGGTCGACTGGAACGCTCCATTGCGTACCGTACAAGAAGATGTTCCCTTTTTGTTCTCTCGTGCGGGGGAGCTAACACTAACCGGTGAAGCGGATCAAGAAAATGATCCTGATGCGGATGAGGTGTGTTTCTGAATTTCTGGGAATCCCTTTCTACTCCATTCACGGGCAGGAGGATGATGTACTTTCCAGTAAAACCGCTACCACAACCAGCACAGACGGCCAACTTAAGCCCCGCCGGGCAGGCGAGCAAAAACCATATCGATGAACGGTTTTTGACAGATCAATTTGATTCTCTTTTTTTCTGTTAGGCTGACAAAGGGAATTGGTTTCGAGTCGAATCTGGTAGTAGTTTCGTTCGTTTCAACACCGCCAACCGTTCGATAGAACGTAGGCGAAAAAGGATACTGAATGATGAGCATTCGAATTAAAAAGAAAAAGATTATATCGAGAAAAATTGACTTCCACGTTGGAAAATCGTTCATGGAAAACGCAGCAAAAAGGCTTTCCCGCAAGGGATGCGAAATAAAAAATCACCCATACCCTCACACAAAGAAAAAAAAAATACAAAAAAGGGGATGAAAAAGAAGACCTACCACGAAGGAAGAACACTGTAGGTAAACATTAGCGAGAAGCAAAATCATTACCACCACGAAAAAAGGAACAGGAGGTGGACGAGCCAGCACCGTCATGCTAAGGTACGAGGGAACCCTTTTCTTCGACGACAGTTTCCTTCCTTGGGCCCGTCTTTGCCACCGGAAGAGAGCCATTAAAAACCCATCATTCAGCCCGGCCATTGTTGATTGCAATTGAAACTTCGGACTGCGGAATGACTTTCCGATTGAACCGCTCGTCGGCGAAACATTGCATTGGAAACCATCCCATTGCCGGCAGGGGAGAAGAGAAAAAACAGAAGAAAATTCCACCGTACTGAAGCATGATGGCGCCACCAAGATGAACATTAACTAGCGAGATGCGAAGATTTTTTCCTTGTAATTATATCGCAATTTATCTTAACAATAATTTGATAGAGAGCACGATGGATGCAATTAGATAACGTCTGCTAAACAAAGGAGATTTTTTCTCTAGTACTTTCATAGCCCCTTCAAGACAAGCTCAAGGACAAATAATATCAGGGTGGTTTGAGACCAAAAACAAATTAAAACTGTTTTGTTTAAGTCAACGCACTGAAACTGCCGTGGTTTCTCGAAAAGATTCCATAAAGAGATTTTAAAACATTTCTTCTAACATATCCGCATTTCTTCTAAAAAATGTAAAGTGTTTGCAAAAGATTTCACTGTTTCTTTGTTTTTCATCACTGAATCACACTAAAAGCATGATGTTTAATCTCTACACTGTCATGTTTCTTCCCGTCCCGTTAACTAGGACATCCAATTCCACCAAACGAGAACGAATCTGGCCAACAGGCAATGGAACTCGTCACTAATTCTGCGACTGCCGAGTTGATTCAAGATAGGCCATAGTCTGCAAGTGGCGCTGTTGCCAGTGCAACTGTAACTGCTGCTTGGCCTCGTCCACGGTCGGACTGCGGTCCATTCCCCGACCAGCGCTGCCTAGGGTCTGCAAACCGGAGGTTGGCCTCAGGTCCACATTCGCTGCATGAGCACCTGCCTGCCTGGCCAGCTGGTTCCTCAATTCCATGTGTTCCTCGTAGGCCGCGGACCCCCTTCTGACCCCAGCGGGCACCCTGGGCATCTTCGGCGAAAGCGCACTTGAAATCATTGCCAGCTTACTCGTAGCGTCCTCGGCCCACACCTTGGAAGATTCCTCCATCGCCGCCAGCCGATCGAGGATCTCTTCCCTTCCGCTCGCTTGACCCATCTCGACTTTACCGATTCGATCGTTTAAGCTCCCGATGGCGGCTGCGGTCTGTTCGGTGGCTCGTATCACCTTGTCAAGCTGGTGGTCGATGCGCAATTCCATTGCGTCCAGCCGCGTCGCCAGCATCTCGTACAGAAATCCACCGACGTCCCCATCGCCAGCATTCGAGCCACCCATCAGCAGGCCACCGAGCACCAGAATGTGCGATGCTCTCATTCTCATCTGCCACAAAACAGACTTGAACTTATAAACCACCAACAATTCTATGGGACAGGTTCGTAAGGTCCCTCTAAAGCCGTAGCGTACCTAGCGAGCGAATGCAGCTTTCTGAGGCCCAGATAATCGCGACAGCGGGTTTTTCTAGCGTAGCGGAAACGAGCCTTGATAACGTTATCACTTTGCATCACGCTCCGATTCTATGTTTTGCTCTAACAACTCATACAACTTCAACTGCAACATGGAATGTAACTAAGCAATAACCATTCTTCCATAACGTGCATCCACAGCTGTCATTTGCTATAACAACTGTAAAAGCTAGCGCGGTACAAATCCTAGCTGATGACATGATCGGGCAACACCATAATATAATAGTATGGAAAAGAAGGTTCGTCTATAAATATAGCTGGCTAGTTGAAAGCTAGTGAACTTATATTCTTTCTATTTTCGACGTTTTTCTAGTGAATTGAATTGAAATCTTTAAGGTAAACTAATCGGATTCATTTGAATAGACACGTTTTTCCCATTACAATATTTTGTGGTAGCAAGAAAATCGCCTCCTAACTTGTAGATTTTATGATGCGAAAATTCACCCGAAACCCATTCACGGACTGGTATATTCCTACCGGGACTGGCCCCGAAAATCTCCCTCATAATATCACGTTCGACTCGGAAGGTGCTTATGACCTACGTCAAGTAATTTTTACTCCCGGGCAACTCATATGACGTAGCTTATGCGCTTATCATCTTTGGTGGCGGGTACGCAAAACAGATAAGAAAAACAAAACCCAAGACGGTGTGGAAGTCTGTTGAATCAAGGATTTTCCACACAGCGCTGGGGCAATAGGTTGAACAATCTTCAATCAGAGTAAAGAAAACTCGGAACTCGCAAAGCTCCGAGGGTTTCCGCCGTATTCCCCGGAGGCCTATGCCACAGACGGTATCGATTGGTTACAGATGGTTGGCATGCCTGCCTGCTACCGACGGTCCATGATGAGTCGCGTTGTCGTCCCGATGCCAACGTGATTGTCAACCAGTGTGGGAGGAGCCGGTAGACCTGGCGTAAGACACACACACACATAACCACGTGCCGGCGACAGTAGTGGTCCACCAGGAAGATTCCGACGAGTGCGGCTCGTGAAAAAGTGAGCACATAATCTGGACCATTTTCCCCTAAATTAATAGTTCACCATTCAGCCCTGGGAGGAAGATGTTGTGGAGGAGTTTCTCGCCCCTACCTTCCCCCCCCCCCCCCCCCTTCACCACCGGCGGGTGATGAGGCTTTATTGTGTCTGCGATACGGTACTTCCTCGAGGGCAGCTGGGAGGCTTGCTCCTGGCTTGACAAATTTCTATTAATAAATCAATCCGGAATAGACTCATTAACGGTGTTTTGGTGAGTTGATGTACCGTTTCGGTGGGATGAATCTATCATCGGCGAGAGATCATTACGGGTGGACCGTTTCGGGAGCTTTCCCGGGAGCCAGCCAGCGGCTGCGGAAAAACCATCCAAGTACTCTGGTAATTGTATTGCTTCCCATCTGGGAGTGAAATATTGTAAATTTAAATTGAGTTCTGGGAAAATTCGGTCGATTCAATCAGAAGAAAACATTTGCGCAGTATTGTTCCATCACCGTTCGTTCGGAGTGAACGGAAAGCCATAAATTGGCACAGTTTTGAGTGGATATAATAAAAAGCATTCATTCATGAGAGTCTGGAATTCGTTTTTTTTTAACCGGCTGGAACACATGCACGTACTTTGCTCATCAATGCTTTTTAAACGTGTTCCAATCTCTCGTTAATACATTTGATGTATGATTATTAACATTGAGTAATTTAACTTTTTTAAATATTCTTTTTTGAATCTACAAGATTAATGAATGTTGTTATGTATGTTAGGTCGATTGAATACAAATTCAATACAAAAGTTCAATACAATAGTGCATAAATGTTCCATTTTTTTTTCGACATGAATTTCACACATTCTTTCGTGTGATTCGACAGTTATTCATACATTTAAAGTATCGATTAGTTAGATGAAACGTTTTGCTTCAATTTGCACAACCACCACCAACACTAGCAACAAATTACATCAGCAGATAAGGAAGGACAGTGTAATCGTTCGCAGCGTGAAAAGGAAAATTTGCCCACCGATCGGACGATCTGTTACGAACGCAGCAACGCCAACGATGGAATTAAACTGTCAGCCAACTGTCAGTCGGACAAATAGGGAAAGCGTGTCGGCCATTTCCATTTCCCCATCCACCCCCAGGTCCGCCACACGGACATGTTCCCGAGGGCAAACACACCGCAGCAGTAGTGGAGTGGCTGAGTGACGTTGACGGGCAAAATGAAAACAATAATATCGTTGGCGGGGGGAAGAGAAAAATCAAAAAGCTTTCGCACCCAAAAATTCACGGACAGCTTAGACTTCGAGTGTTCGGCACGGGTCGTTAGAGGAGTATGCGTTAAGACTACCTATTTTTGATTCATCCCAACCTACTCACCACCCTCGGGTTGCTGGCGTTTCCCGGGTGTGCTTTTTTAATCCTCGCCCCCCTCCCGGGGGGTGGTTTCGCTTGTTAGTTTCCGGCCTGTTTTTTCGGGCACCATTGAACACAACAACCACCCTGCGGCCGATGGGGCTACACTATCTGATTACCAGTGACGCCCGTTGATCAATCGAATACGCCAGGGTTGATGATGATGATGGTTTCGCCCACCCCAAGTGGGCAGGCGAACCTCGTGGGAATAAACAAAAATCAAATGCAGTACGTCATCCGCTATAAAGCAGCGAACGACCCACGAGGAAAAGCCCAGAAACACACACACACACCAAACGCCGCAGCAACGGAAACGGACAGTGACACCATCTTCCATTTCGGCTATTTTTGATGGCGCGTTCCATAAGCATCTAAATCAGGTCCCCCTATTTTTTCTCTTTTTTACTGGTTGGAAATAAACACCAGAATGCGGCGATCGTAATCGAATAAATGTCTGACCGGAAAATGGGAGAGAGGAAGACGAACTTGGCGGCTTTTAAGTGTGGTGTGGGGGGAAGGGAAAGGAGGGACATTTTAGGCTCCGACCCTACCAGGCATCCCAGGTCGGTGGTAGGAAAACCACCATGCCATCGTTTACAAGCTGTCAGACTCTTGGACGGAAGCCACACACCGCAAACACTTCGGGGCACGCGCTGGTGGTGTCAAAATGATGGCATAAATACGCTGTAAACAATTATTACGCTGATTGATATTCTCGGGTCGGCTTGTCGGATCGACAATTCGAATCGCCCATTGGGCCGTCCTTCGACGGCGGTCGAAAAGGGCCCCTGCGGCGCTGGTTAATTCTCAACCGGTTCTAACGATTTGATCCGTCCACAGTTTCCCTTTTCCTGTCGGGAAATGTGTTGGCCATGAAATTGTGTAGCTCTGACCGACAGAACTATAAACCGCAGTAGCATGTCACAAATTGCTGCACGCCTTGTTCCGTGCCGTGCTGGAACCTCGGGTGGGAATTGTGTTTCCAACAAACAAACACAACATTTGCGTCAACATTTGGAAATTGTGTGAAAATCCATCAATTTTGTGGTTAGTGAGAACCGTAGGGAATTGTTGGAGCGTGCGGTGTGGGTGATGTATGAACTGTGCTACATTTTCACACAAATAACTAGTCGTAATTTTGCGTTAACACGCGGAAAGCCACAGTTTTTGCAATCGATTGGTTCCAGTCGTACATGATGGAGCGATATAAAAACTAATTTTAAGGTAGATGACATGAAAATAGTATCTCGTGTTCTAGATTGATAAAGTAATGGAAGACCTTTAACCAAAAAAGGAACGATTGCAACACAGAAAACTAAAAGTGAACAAAACTTACCATCGGTTGTGGAAACGATGATGTTGAAGAAGATGTTAAACTGTCTGAAAAATAGAAAATAAGAAAATTGTTAATGATTCAGACAAACACTGAACA
>JAOEFI010011821.1:6985-23474 GCA_034621735.1 Anopheles plumbeus | reverse complement strand
GGTGGTGGCGGTGGTTGTTGTGGTGCTAGTGGAAGTTATTAGGCCTGCAAACGAAATCACGGTCAAAGCAGGCGGTGTGAGATTGTGTCCAGGGATACAGGTAAACTAATGTCTCGAACAATTATATTAATAGAAATTTTAAATTTAAATTTCAAAATCAGAACCAATCGCTAGAAAATATCTTCCAAACAAGGATACATCAACCAAAAACCACTCCATGCTTTACTGTGACAACTTTATTCTATTGCATTTTGCCCTAAAATCGAACTAAAGAACATTGGTCTTCGAACAGTTGGAACAGTTATCGGCATGTTGTGTTGAAGATTTTTTTCAATCTTCGAGGCCAAACGATGACGCATTGTGATACAGCCTCGTTCCACCATCGACAGAAGAAGAGAGTGATTTTCAATCTTCGTTCAGCTGGAGCTTGAAGTTTTCAACTGTACCAACATCGTTCGCCGTGGAAAATGAATCCTAGTTCATTCGCATGAGGCCGTAGTTTGCTAGGAGAGGAAAAGCAGCCAAACTTGTTATCCGATTCCTCCGATCTTTCGTAGCATTCTTTCCGAACTTTCCGAAACGTTTCACAACATTTCCGAACGAACGGAAAAGCGAAATGAATTGGGTTAAACTTTAGGGTGTTTAGTTTTCGACCTCTCCTAACTAATGGTGTTGTCATTTTTGGTAATCGATGAAATGGAAAATTCAATTTCACCAACACCAACGAAGGGTGTCTCGGTATGACGAAGACGATTGTCATTGTTCATCGTCCTGGGTATGCTTGTACAAGTAACACCGAATGGAGTTTGCAGCACCGTCAAACAAGAGGAGGGTTTCAATTCGTAGCTTAATTGCTCCTAAAATTGCTAAAAGATGTAATTCCGTTGAAATCCTCCAGTGCCGGCAACCCGAACAATTTTTGGTAACTTCTCAAAGGAATCGTGTTAAACTATTTGGCTTGCATGCCGAAGACGGTACCCGATAAGAGTTAGTCATTTGGACACATTTCTCCTTCTAAACTGGGGATAGTTTTCGTTTGGCCACAAGGAGAAAACTTTATGATTTCGCAGGATTAAAGTTAACTCCAGGCGATTGGTCTGAAATAATAAACTGTTCTTTCAAAACCTATCATAGTTTATTCCAACCAGTTCAACTCTCTATATTATTCGAAGATTGATGTTGTCGTAAGAAAATTGAAGTGGGATGGCCGAAGATACAAAGTATGAAAAATGGCCAAGAAATCATTGACAATATTTCCTTCTCGACTGCTCACTTTTTCTTCTGTTGCATTTAAGAAAAATGTTATGATGGACCTCTTTCCCGGAATGGGCTTATGTACGGAGTAGGGTTTCTTTCCTCTTTTCGTGCCGAAGGTACCCTCGGAAGTTGGACCATTGTTTTGATTGAATTAAGCTATTTCCATTCCATTCTTTTGGGGAGGCTTTTTTTCACATTTTCCAAACCATCCCGTCTATGTCCATTTTATTCCGAACGGACACACCCGCCCCTGTGTGTCTGAGAGACGACCGTGAAGTGATTTGTTTTATGTTTTTTTTACTTTCCAGCGAAGGTTCACATTCGAAGGAAACCTGAGAGTGGAACAGAAAACTTGCCATTTACGGTCGCAGTAGTCGAGCGCAAAATGGATCACCGGAGGAGGACCATTCATGGCTGCCCTTTTTTTTTGCCCATCCACCGTCTCAAGTGGATGTTGGGTTTTTGGGGTCGGATGGAACTATTTTTTCACGTTTATTTAACCCACTTGAGGCGAAAGCGAACTCGGGAAACTACACGGCAGTGTACTCAATTCTACCAGCGACCTTCAGCTTGTTTATTTCAAATATTGACCCAACAGAGCCTTCGTTCGTCGGTGAACCGCGAAAAAAAAGGGAGACAGTTTTAATATCAGTCGAAAATAAAAATGAAAAGACGTAGAAAGGAACCAAAACTTACCACTTCCAACGCTCGAACATTCCAAAATGATGAAAAGCGTGCACCATTTTGTCAGCTGCGTCAGCCTTCTGCTTCTTCTGCTGCTGCTGCTGCTCCAAAACATTGGTCCTGTTTCTGGCCGATGGGGATTGTGTCTGTGCGGATTCGGTGCTGTCTGCGCGAACTCGCAATATCTGGTTTTCGCTTCCCTTAGAACCTACCGTGGGCGAACGGTGGTTTTTTTTCTTCCCCCGTGCCCAAACAGGGAAGGTGAAGGGCGTTTCAGTTTGTACAGCGTGGAAAGGAAAGAGAAAGGAAGGTGCCCGTGCAACGAGCTGCTGCGCTGGCAAGGACTCGTTCAAGGATTGCGACAACTTGGCGGTCCACTTCAGCAGCGGCGGCGACGTATTGGTGCTCTCGTACGCCTTAAAGTCGTCGCTATTATTCCGTTCGGTGGGTCCATCGTTGCCAGGATTACGTTGGCCCAGGTTTCAATCTGTTTTCTTTTTTTAAACCTCTTTTTTATTAGGATTTGTTTCGCATTACATCGCTACATCATGCGATTAGCTTACAGTTTTTTTTTGGCGTAAAGATACCTAGTAGAGCTGATAGAGAGATAATGAGAGAAAGAATGGGAAAGAGAGACATCATATTAGATTATGGTAAAGTTGCAACTGTTGTGAGGAATTGGGAAAAAGGTGGATCGCATAAAAATCAAATTTGTCGTAAGTGGATTAAAACTTCTTGCCCAAAAAAAAAAAAGGCTTCCATATTTGTAAATGAAGATAGCAGACTGAACATCGTAGATAAACCAAAAGTTCCATTTTGATACCATTTTTTTTTCCTTATTCTCTAACGAATTTAAAAAAGGTTTCTAATTTGGAAGCAAATCAGAATGGTTTTCGATTCCTCAAATTATCTCGAACAATGTGGTTTTGCGGAGATTATGGTTCGAAGCTGATTTGGAAAATTCAAAGCAGGCATTGGCAAAGATTGTGTCCTTCGTCCGATCTTATCGTTGATCGTCTGGTCGACTGTTTTTTTTTCTACCGTCATCCGAACAATCTTTGGCTTTTGCATTTATCCTCGAGCGATGATTTTGTCGTCTTTTTAATCCAATCGTTTTTGGCTGGTGTTTTTTGTTTCCTGAAACCTTCTTTATGATATTGACAACCGGCATAACGGGAGAGCGTTCTAGATTAAGAGATTTCGTTCACTTCCCTAAGACGAACGCTCAATCCATCGCATCTAAAGTCGATTGTTTTATTAATTGAATGTTCTTCAACTTTGGAGCTACTGGCTGGAAAACGGTGGTGTATTGTATTATATTTCAACAATTGATATTTTCTATGCCCATCTTCGGAAAACATCTTCAATCAAAATCAATGACGTTAAATACAATTTATATTTCTATTACCAGTAATAAATATTTGTTGGTGGTTCAATAATGGTTGCGAGAGTTATGTGATTGACTTTCTAAAATTATAATTTGGGGCCATAATGATGACGTCAATCGATCATTGCCGAAGATTGTGAAACACTTCCAAAACGGAGTGAATCTAAATTTCCCGTGAAATTGGTCGTCCACTTCCTGCGTAGGTCGGTAAAGGTAAAGGTGAGGTGACGCAAATTAATCGCACAGCTGCACGAATAATTGCCTTCCACGAACTGGTTTCACGTGGTCGCCCGCGTGATGGATGAGCCGAAGCCGAAAGCCCAATTGCCGCCCATCGGCGGAATTTTGTTTTTGCCACCGAAGCGACGCACCTGCAGACCAAACCGCCGAACCGAACTAATTAAGTCGCCCTTTGTCAAACAATTCGTAGGGCCACCTGTCCCGCTTAACGTCTGATTGTTTTTATTCTCGACGACGAAAGGTTAATAAAAAACGAAAATTGTCCGACCGTCTAGGGCGGCAAGGAGCACTTCCTCTCCTTCACTTCGCCAAAAACCGCCACCGGAAGCAACGGAAAGAATCGTCGGGTTTGGAAAACGATAAACAATGCCCAATTTTCCGACGCATCTTGTTTGCCTTCGGGTGGTATTTTTATCTATTTGTGTTATTTATTTTTATTTGGCTCTAAATTAACACTCATTTGTCATTCTGAAAGGCAGCCGGTGCGCGTATGGCGTACAGAAAGGAAAAACCCGAGGAATTCAACCGGAAAACAGGCAAGGCCAATCCCCTTAGGGGTCATTTGT
Organism: Anopheles plumbeus; assembly: GCA_034621735.1. Lineage (NCBI taxonomy): Eukaryota > Metazoa > Arthropoda > Insecta > Diptera > Culicidae > Anopheles > Anopheles plumbeus. The sequence goes on along the minus strand of JAOEFI010011821.1, from coordinate 19,340 downwards.
CGCGTTCGTGATGAAGTGCTTTGCTGGTTGCTGGCAGAAAGCACGGAATCATCTGCCAGCGGCTACATCTTCCTAAATCAAACACCTGACCGAAGGAAAACAACAACATTTCCACGATATCGCCGAAAGCTGATAAAAGGGACAGTGTTTTGATGAGCAATATGAAGCTATTTTCCTTCGAATTTCCTCTCAAAAGGTTCCAAAATTCGAAGAGGCACAGAATTTTCAAATCATCACTTCATTATTATGTAGTTTCGAAAACAAAGGAGGCACGTCTCTCTAAAGCGTTTAAAACACTGTATCGCTCCGCTGGCACAGTCTGTGGCAATGTGTAAACTACCACGTTGCCACACTGCTATCCTTTTCGAGAGGATCACCCCGAACATGCTGTTGAAGGGAACGAAAAGTGTGTGTAAGAATGAACCATCTTGTTAGCTTTCACTTTCAATTAGTCAACGCAGAACCATTCCCCGCACAAACCCCATGAACCGCGCACTAAGCTTAATCGTTCCACTTATTTGTTTCCCCTGGTGAATCATAAAGTAAGCCCGGCTGGCAGCCCTGAAGAACTCCCCACCCTTAAATGCCACGTCAATTGTTTACAATTGTCGCTATCATCTTTCTTTATTAACTGAGCCCATTCCACTGCCGCCATTATTGTTGCTCTTTTCCGGTTCATCCGGAGCAGGAAGTCTTGAGAGGCCGTACAACGCCAGGTGTTACACCTTTGGAAGCGGATACCCGTTGGGCTTTGGTCAGGTGCTTTAAAATTATGCCTTCGATCATCCCTCTCCGGTACTTTGTTTTTCGCCGTGTAATGTTGTTTGTCTGTATCCTGTTCCGCATCACTTCATTGTTTGTATCAAGAGGTTTTAGGTCCGAGTGAATGGCCTTTGGATGACAGAGAAAAAGAAACATAGAGAGTGACAGGGAGAAGATACAGGAATCGAGAAAGCTTGGAAACAAATATAATTAATCTAAATAATAAAGTCACTGTATTCATTTTCTTTAAGAGGCCTTCCAGACAGACTGAAGGACTTCGTGATGAAAGAAGGATGTTCCCAGGAGATTAACTTATGTCGAGATTTGTTTCCGAGCTCTTTTCGCGAGGCTGAAGTCCGTTCACCTTTGCCCTTTAGCTGCATGCCGTGCCTTATGTCTTCAGTAGCAGGTTTCCCTGATGTTTTCTTACCCAACACATCAATCTCATCCCGCAGACGCTAAATCATTCTACGCAGAGCAGCGTGGGTTGGATTTCTGGTGGTCCGGGCTGGATTGGGACCTTGTTTAACTCCGCCCGTGGTGGTTCCAGGGTGCATCGGAAAGGTACCGTTCCTTCAATAGACTAGTGGAACACGTGATCATATCATTCAATCTTCCCGTACGCCGTTTTCGGGATGGCACATTTCACCATGGCATTTCTATGGGATGTAATTGGCTCAAAATTGGCCGGCATGTCACCGGAGGGTGCCGGTAAGTGTGAAGCGTGTGGCGTTGTGCTGACATGTGTGACAAAGTTGACACGTCACGTCATCAAATTTCATTAATCATTCCTTCCGGTGTTCTGTTGCCCCTTTCCATAGCGGGGATTTTCCGGGGATGATTCCCGTTGACAGCCATCCCGGAAGGGAGTGAAGAATGTGGTTTAAATTATATTCAAGAAAAATGTTGGAGAGTGCTGAAGTTCTAAAGGAAAATTTGAGAAGCGAAGAATTCAAAGCTTGTTATGCCAAACATGATAAAATAAGTAGCAAAGTTGATTCAAATATGTGGGTAAGTTATGAAAATAACTATTATTTTAATATTATAACATATGAAGAAGTCCCATTTCGTCACAAATTCTTACTCAAAAGGAACTGTATTTCGTTGCAAAAAGCTCTATTGAATTATTATTATTAATAATTTTCCAAGGTAAGACATACCGGTATGAATGTGCTGCGAACATAAAATAATAATTTGTAGCCGACGTCAAGTCATAAAAGCTTCACAAAATAGCGAAGAATCCTAAAGTGAAATATGAGTCAACATTCCCAGAAACAAATGGTCCCAATGGTTCAGGGCTTCACATGAGATTCATGAGCGAAATAAAAAACTAAATGTGGACACGCAGCAAAAAAGAATGAAGAAATGTAATCGTGAGTTAGAGGAATAACACACAACCAGCATGCGTAAAATGTTTTTCCGGGGTGATGCATAGGAATAAAAATCAATATATTTGGCCCAGGGTGAAAATTCTTTCATGATCAGGTGAACCTTGGAAAACATACCAACAAACATGGACACCAGCTATGGGCTCGGGAATGATTATCATTCTGATCAACGCCGTTCCATCGTCATGCGTGCCAGCAACACCATTGCGATCCGTGTACGTTAGACGACGAGAAGGAGCTTTCATAAAACAAAAAACCAGTGAATATATCATAAATATTGATCCATCCCCCAGTTGATGCTGCAGTGCAAAACCAAGAAAACGCTCGGTCGACGAAGGCCAGACCGTCGCCAACATGAATCACCGTACTCTGTCCCGTGTCCTTTGTCCTTTTCAGCTCGTTATCCTGTCCAGGGGCAAGCTGTCTGGGGCGTTTATTTATATTTAAAGTTGGCCCGCATTGCATGCCAACCGGAAACGCAGAGAGTTTATCGGGCCGAGTCTCTGGCAAGCTACCATCAAACCGCGACGGCTCGTGCGAGGACTGGGACGCAAGGATGCGTGCAAATTAAAGAGGATTCGCTCGAAGGCCTAGTGCGTACATGTCCGTGGAAAGTCGGAGCCCGCTGTAAGCTTTGGCACATCAAAAGTGATGACGTGACGGGCCCCACGCTGGCAGCATCGCTCGTAATATATTGCTTGCGTGGCGATCGTCGGTGCTGCTGGTTCCCGGGAACGCTGCCCCTTTTTTGCTCGTGTCGAAGAGTATTCACACACACAAAGAATCTCTCTTGAAAATTCAACGAGAAAACCCCTTCCTCATGGCGGCGGCTTTTCCATCCTGGCCTTCTCGCCAGTCGTGCTGCGTCGTGAAGGTGTCGATGTGACTTCTGATACCCCGGTGATGGCGACTTTTTACACTCCGGACAATCCTGCCACTCCCTATTGCCAACGAGCTGGACGGAAGCTCACATACAGAGGCACCCGGGGAGTCATGGGGGAGTCATTTAACTGCATTGACTTCCTGCATTGGCATCATTTAACTGCATTTGACGATAAAATCGAATGTTGACTTCATATTTATAGAGTTCTATTTTGTAACTCCTTCGTCCAAACCTCTAAAGGTGAAACTAGGTTTAAAACCGACAAAAAAAAGCATATACGACGCCCTGAATAAAGTCTGCCATCGTGGACTCTTGTTTTTGTTGACCATTGCGAAAATCAGCCACAGAGTAATCATCACCATCATTACTAACGGTATTATTATCATTCTCATCAAGGGGGATGGTGACAAGGGGGGAGGAGGGGAGGGATTGAAGGGATATTGAGCAAGAAAATTTAAAAGGAGGGAGAAGCAGCAGCAGCAAAACAAAAATTTGCATCAGGATGCAGCTACAAGGCATACCTGTATGCAGCAAGGAGCTCTACCGTTGGCGTAGTGCACAAAACGGACATTCAAACTAGGGAAATTTCCTGCAAAGGAGAAGGGTTTGGAACGGTGAGGAGCAGCGGCAGCAGAAGGAAGTGGGAGGCCAAAAACGTCCTTCCACCAGTTGAGTGGGTTTGCGGAAGTTATTTCTTTTGACCTGCGGTTGTTGTCGTCGTTGACATCGTGCTTATAAAGGTATAAAGTGTGTGCGTGAGTGTGACTTGAAGAAAAAATTGCCCTACCCGGGAAAATCCTCCCTCGGGGTTGAGCAAATTGACCGGAAGTGGACGGAAAACGAGGAAAATAAAACGGAAAGAGCACATGCACTTTTTCCTTCCTCCCCCTGAGCGTTCTCGCCGCTTCTTATAGGCTGTTTTTTCGCTTTCACTTCAGCCGAGGTCACTAGGGCACACCGTTGAAGTGTGAGAACATGAAACCCGGCACAGGTTAGAGGATGGGTGAGTTCCAGGGCAAAATATTGACAACCGAGCGTGGGTGCATAACAGTTCGCTTCTTTTTCTTTTCCTTGTTGTTTGCTTGTTCGCAAGTCTACCGTTCAGGTGACCAGAGCCTTTTGCTGCCAAGGCCGTTCAGAGTTCAGGTGGGCGATGATGTCTTCATGGGCGTGGAAGATGGAAAGCAAGATTATTCTTGTACGTGCTATGAATATGTTTATGGTGGGGAAAACAGGTTAAGGCCGACTGCTACCCTCAAACACTCTTTAATGTTTGCGCAAGATAAATAACTTATAGTTTTGTAACCGCGCCTTTTTCTTGGGGCTTTGGCGTGAGTTCTTGAAAGTAATAAAACTTTTTGAAATGTAAATTTTCTATAAACAATTTGAGCGCCATTTTTTTTGTGTGTGGACTGGATGAGTGGATGAGGTTCAAATAGTAAAGTTAGACACCGACAACGTGTGTGTGTGTTTGCCTGGCTAATGAAAATTGAGTTCATTTTTAGCGATTGATTGAATTTCTCCGAACCGTTGGCAAGAGCCATGATTGACGTGTACCAGCCCCGTACAGCCTGTGGGCGTAAGCGCGTGGAAACGGAATCGGCTCTGCGCACGTGGCGGAAGCACCGCTTCCGGGAATGCTTCATCGATGGGCAACAATTGGAATTGGCAGCGACAGATGTGATTCGTAAAAACCCCGACTTGAGTTTTATTGCCTCCGCCCACAAAGCTTTCCGTTTGAATGATGAGCGAACGCGCGTCTGACGCTTCCGGCAAAGCGTGTGTGTGTGTGAGTTTGAAACATGTTTTCCTGTTGGAAGTCGGGTGGGGTCTCATCCTCCTTCCCCTTCTTCATTACATCAGTCTGCCAGAACGAGTGTTTCGGAGCGTTTGTCCTATCGCCCTGAGGGCGCTTGATTCAGGGTTCGATCTGTTCGGCTGTGTTGTTATGCTGGAAAGAGATAATTTGATTTCATGCCGCCATGTCCCGCCATGGCGAAAAAGGCGTACGAGCACGAGTGACTCGAGTACGAGCGTTCGCGGTTCCCGAACTGGAAGCGTATGCGTTTGCTTGCTGACGATATTAAAATTGGTCCAATGCTATGCAAATCTAATAACACACTTCTGTTCGGTTCTACTAGTTCTAAAATGCGCAACGAGGGCAGAAAAAAAGGTGGCTTTAATTTATATTCGCTACGCAAATATTGAAGTAAGATTATTCATTTCCAATTTTCCAAAACGGCCCGACTCGACGCGCGTTCGATGGAATGTAAATGTTTCCAGTCGATGTTAGTTAGAAAAACCGTTCACCATTCGTCAAACAGTAACGAGACCCCCAAATGAAGTACTTGCCCTTATCAGTTAATAAAAAAAGCATTAATTAATCATGGCTTCTCTTGCTGATACAGCGCGATGGGCGAACATTTCTTCGAATCTCCAAAGATGTTACATAATTCACGAGCTTTCAGCGTTCCGCTTTCAGTTCGATGTTTTGCACCACGGAAACAGACGCACACGTGCGCCAACTCGTACAAATCGGAATGTGTTCGGGAAAATAAAGTATCGTTACGTGCGGTGGCGCGCCCCTTCCGGTAATGCGGCGGCCCACCCAAGGCGGGATGACTAGCTTCTTAAATATCAATTAAATATTCACGTAATGCGGCCAGCGTAATTCCCAGCGCACCGAAGTAAGACGGCATGTAAGTAAGGGTCGGTGAAGTAAGTTAGACAGTTGAAGTGAAAGAAAGAGAAAGAATGAAGGAGAGGAAGAGAAAGAAGCAAACATGTACGCCCGTTCGTTGTGCTTTAAGGAATTCTGGACGGAGTTAGTGGAATCGATCTCCGTCCGACACGTTTCGGTCGTAAATTTTTTCCCGGATGCAGTCGCAGAGTTTTCCAGGAGGGAAACTGGCAACAGAAGTTCATCCCGTCCGAGGCCGGTGGAAAACCTTTCCATCGGATGCCATCGGATCGGCCAAGATTCTTGCGTGATTCGAGCTCGTTTCCAGGAAGGTGTGCCCCTTCTTGCGCCCAGGGAATCATCAAACAAACAAGACCGAGGGCATCGCCGAAGCCGGATAGCTCCAGGAAGGAAAGAAGTTGGGTAGAAAGATTCGAAGAGAATTTTCACCCAAAGTCACGCCGAAAGTCTTCACAAATTCTAGTCTTGTGGCAGCCACCGCACCGGCGTGGGGCTTCTATGGGAATTCTTCTGTAAGCTGCCGATTCAATTTCAGCCACCGGATCATGCGGAAGAGGGCGAAAGGGAGACAAGAAATCGGATGTCTTTTTCGTAGCCCTTTCCGATCGTCTTCTGCTCTGCCTTTCGAGAGGTGCCACGCTTTTCCGGCTTCAAGGACACTTAAAGAGACGCTTCAACCACCGACGGGAACGAACGAATTTCGAAGGACCTCCGTTGGATCAAACCCGGGAGGATATGACTTACGTTATCCGCCTGGCGCTTCGGGAAATTCACCCAGCAAATAGTAATCACACATACAAATCTCTCCGGGATCGATCGAGGGAAATGCGAACTCCGTTCCCGTACGACCCTAGCGGAATCTATAGTAATTTTATTGACGCATTTACACATTCACACACACATTCCGGGGTGTTTCCGGTTTATTTCCCTCAGATGGTTCTACTTTTAGATCTTTTCCATTCGCTCAACCGCAAACTGGTACTTGTTTGTATACAACGATCGCGTTCCTCCCAGTGTGGGGTAATTTTATGTTTTAAATATATTGCTTCGCCCTACATTCGAGCGTCCCCGGGCTGGGGTGGTATGGAAAAGAAAAGCGAAGAATTATGACACTTTGCAGAGTTTTTCGTTTTCCGGCTTCCCCGCCCATCGGGGTCAGAGTCGAACAGCTGGTGGATGGGTGCGCGCGAAAGTCCTGGCCAAAACTTTCCCGAAAGATCGGCCCCGGTTAAGTTTTTCGGCCGCCGGTGTTGGACTAATAATTGAAGCGTGGAAGAACCTCTCCAAATGTCACTCGCAACGGGTACGTGACTGGTTCGTTATCTTTTACGCTGCTTCCAGTGCCAGCAACCGGTCAGAGGCCGGAGCTGGGTGCGACAGGGAATGGTTTTTTTTTCATTTTTCTTCCCCACTTTACTTTGTAACTGTGGAAATTTTAATTTTGAAACCAAAATGGTTTTTTGCTCGGAGAAAGATTGGAGTCTTTCGGCGAAATAATCCGGGCAGCGTGCTGAAGCTTTAATAAAGAGCAGAAAAAATAGGGGCCAGGACAAGATCACTTCCCTGCAGTGATACCGGATAGGATGTTGAAAAATAACGAAATGATTCCCCGGAGCATAATAGGAGAGTTTACATTATTAGTCTGCAAAGGAAAAGGAAAACCCCTACGCAAGAAAGTTATTATACCTGGGAAAATGATACTTTTGCTGGGTTCGCAGTTTCGGATGCAAGGACGTATAAAGGAGAGAGGAAACAACTACCCACATAGTAACCGGTTACGAAAGGAAGCCAGTACTCACTGTTCATACTAGTGCAAGCTTTTTGCTAGCATTGTTTTGGACTAAATTGTTTTGAAAACATTCCACTCTGTTTGTCGGACCTTCAACTATGTATTAAAATCCTGAAAATAAAATAAATCCTTGAAGAACAACTGTTTATTTCGAAGGACATCGACCAAATTGGGTCACCAACCACTTGCCTTAAGGGCTGGCTGGAAACCTTGGAATGCTTCTTAGTTTCGACAGCATCCGTCACAAATTATGGCTCATTAGTTCGTCGGAAAGATGTGTAATCATGTCTAATCATGCGTCTTTCGATTCCAGCAATACAAACTACAGTTGAAGACTCCTTGGTAAACCGACTTATTATTTATGAGTAGAGCCTGCTTCTGGGAAAGAAAGGCAACCATAAGCAATTTTCTGGTGAATCTGTCTCTGGAAATAGCGAACTATCTAAAATTATGTTTTTGATTACGTTGGACTAGTTTTTCTCCCGTGATTCCATAACATAATTTTTCACCCTCAAATTCATTCCAACGAATACTTTTATAGGGTCAACTAAATCACATAGAATGGCGGAGAAGATGGTGAAGGATGTCGAATGCTGCACACTCGAGTCTGCGAGTCATTTATTCTGTCCCGTTCCCGCCAAAGGAACTATGGTTATAAACTCTTTTCGGTAAGTTGGTTAACTGCATTAAATCTGTCCAATGCAGTTCGGTGTCAGTCATTTCCCGTAGTTTCTAATATGCAGCCATGCATAGTAGTAAAAAAGTAAAGCCATGCGTAATAATCAATCCTCATCCAGCCAAGCACGCACCGGCTCCCCTTCGGGCCCCTGGAAATGCCGCCGGCAGCAATGGCAAAGCAGGATAAAAATTACATATTTCACTGATTTTGTCAACTGAAACATACTCCACCGAACGGATGCTTCGGGCCTTGTTGCTCCGAGTGGCTGGAAATTGCACGAATTTGAAATTGGAACTTTGTCTACATCCGGTAAAAGGTGCAGGTTCTCACGACCTCAAAAAGTGCCCGGGGGTAAAGTATACTTTTAAATCTAGTTTACGGGGGAACTAGCGATAAAGGAATATGTAGATTTCGTCCCAAGATACTATGATCATAACCAATGAATTTTCTATGAATATATTACTGCTACGCAGCAGAGTGTGCAGATCAGGCAAGTTAAATATTAAAGTTTGTGTGTAACTTTCTAGACATATACATTACATTGGCATATTCATGAGAACCAACTTTGGACGGAAAATTGATGAAATGTTTGGAGCTCGATGACCGGACGACAGAGGAACAGAGGATGCAGGAATCCATGACAGCACGGGTTATTCAGTTTGATTAAAGTGTGTGTCAATAACAGAGAGTGAAAAACAGGAGGCTTCCGGTTGTTAACAACGCTATCAATCATTAAACGGGAAAAGCTGAAAAATCGAAATGAAATGCATCCAAACCAGGTTCTACTGAATTCATATTTCCGTTGCCACTCGAATCTCAAGTGCATCTACTTTCCTGTTCCAACGTGCCGTGATTACAGCTTTATAAGTGCTTCGTGAGAAGGTTGTCCCGGAACGGTAGTGTGGGAGGCTATTAGTGGTTTGTATTTACACACTTTCCCTTAACGGGAGCAAGCGGAGGGCGGCGGAATAGTGCCGTACCAGAACACATCGTTAATGATGGGTTTGAAGAGGGCCGCTGAAGAACGGGCGGTTCTTAAACGCCAGGGACACTTACGAATGCCTTGAGTGCTTTCGGAATCGCGGAACAACGCTTTGTGAATCCACAGGAGCAATGGACGAACATTGCATTAGTTGCAACACAAAAAGCATTACCCAGCACAAACAAGAACTCCACACAAACTTTAAAAATTCCGTCAGCTATGATACTAAATGGGGCGGTTCGTTGCCCAAGGTGAACCATTAACCAGTTTTCAGTTGTACAAATTCAGCCCAAAGGAAAGTCACTCGTCTGGGGCTGGGGGGCTTTTCATCACTTTTGATAGCATGACAAGGGAAGTCCATTTAACGCTTATGTTATGCTGTACAAAATAGAATTCTTGTGCACAGTTTGTGGCCTGGCTTCCTTTCCCGACAGGTCCAGTCAATATTTTAACGAAAATAGCTTTTCATCAACCTGATAGGTACTCGTCGATTAAAGAAAACACATATACAGAATATGTTGTTACATGTCACCATTCGGTTCAGCATGTTTGTTCCAACCCGCCCGCCAACATGGAGGGCAACATTCCCATTTTCCTGTCTCAGCCCATAGCACGCCGACAAATTGGATTGATTCAGCCGGTACACATTGTCTTTTTTAACGAGAATCGCAGCTGGGGTCGCACACATGCTCGCAAAGCCGTCGTTATGTCCGCATGGAAAGGCCAACACATGCCACCAGCCGTTCGAACACATCCCACGTTCCATCAATGGTATTTTTCTTTTCTTCGTAGCACAAAAATCGTTTCAAACCAAAGTGTCAATGCCAGAAAACATGTACGTTTTGTGTTTGTGTGTGTGTGTGTGTGTGTGTGTGTGTGTCCTTTGGATAATGATGGCTTTGTAATCGAAAAAATTAAACAGTTTTCTTGTCGTTATCGACCTGCATTTCTAGCGCACCCGAAGCGAGATTGTGTTTCCGCACACTTAGACAACCGTTTTCAAAATCCAATTTGTGCGCAGTTCAAGGGCCAAGGGCAAACGCGCGCCATCTGTTTGGGACGTTGATCAAGGCAGACCTCTTTAAAATTGGACGACGGGCGGCTAAATGTTGGCCCCGGTTTCAAATCTACATACACCGATGCTACCTGCTGCCCGAAGGGAGCCCACTTTTCGTCGAACGTCCAAGGGACGAAGATTGAAAAATAATGCTTCCGGCAAACGAACCGTTTACGAGGGAAAACCCATCCCGACAAGCAGCGTACGATGGGGAAGCAGGAAAACATGTTGTGCTAAGTATGTGGTGCCGGCACAACCTTTCGTTCCGTCGTTTCGGGGACAGTCGTTTGTAAAACGGACACACGTGAATTGGATCGATTGTGATTACGAATACTGTTGCACCAATATTGATATTTTCCTGAACCATTGGTTCCGTTCTTTTGTCATGCATGTTCGCTGTGTTGCAGTTGCTTTCATTTGTTGTTGTTTCTCCAAATCAACAATCGAAGAACATTCAACGCTGTGCTACAAACATTTGATGGTGGGTTAACCTGTTAATTCTGATTCCTTTTTCATGTAAGGGAACGTAAACCAAGAAGAGGAATGGTTGAGGGAAAGGTTGATTAGCGATTCCAACACACGCTACCAGCAACAGTTTTTCCACGGTGCCACTTAATGTCCAGCCACTGAGAGTTCTTCTCTCCAACATTCCTTACATCCCAAGGACCCTATACTACTCAAAGGAGGGGGCCACTCGTACCTTACTTGAATGGAACAGTGCTTTTATTTTCGTCGTAAATTTAGTCGAACCACCTATGTTCCTGTGTTTGCCTTTTCCCTATCATTGCGTCTAATGTCTCTTTCTCTCGTACAGTTTTTCTACTAGAGGGACATGGTGGTAATGTAGAAGGGGAAACGTTTTTAAGTTTACTTACTCTGAGGACTTATCGCTTATCGATTGTTTACAGATGGCTTGTGGCAGGTTGGTTGTCCCACCGATCCCTTTTTTATATCCACAACCACAAGTGGATCGCGCATACATGTACGCATGCGTACTATAGGTGTGCGGTTTAAATGTTGCTTTCGGTTTGGAACGTAGAAAAAAAACCTCTTAACTAAATTTGGTTTTATTATGTTTCACTTGTTTCATCTTTTGCACATTCCATTGACAGGACATATTCATCACTCTGATACACTGCAACAGTTCATCCCCTTGGGACGAAGGACATCCGTTCACGCTGGAAGGATAAAACTCACAGCATGGCTTTAGTATACTCGTGTGTGCATTGCGTGTGCACACGATAAAATACACTTCACAAATCACATCTAAAAAGGACCGAAAGGAACATTCGGCGACCACTCCACCAGGATTTATTTTCCCCTGCGGCCGCTCCCCCGATCTGAGGGGGTGTTTCCTTTTCGTCGTAAAATCACTTATTTTTTCATCGTTATCTCCTCTCGGACGTTACGATGTGAATGGTGGTACTTCTTCATCCAAGTAGCCGGATGGCGTCCCTTGGTGAACGGATATGAGTTACGGTGCTTGCCCCGGATTTTCATTTCATCTTTTCTCCGCTGACCTATCACCCACGGTGCGGCTTATTTTCTCTGGGGTTTTCCTCGTTAGCAGGTCAGAGAACCAGGATATCGGTGTTCTTTTTCTTTTCTTGCGACACATGATTTTTGGACATTCGAATCTCTTTGAAACCAGAAACCATGAGAACGTCCCCGACCTTCGAAATGGAGTATGAGTATCGTGGAAATAAGACACAGTTCATATTTAATTCCCAATACTCAATATATTCCCAATATGGTAATAACAGAGATGCGAGACGATAAATGACCTCATCAAAATTCTCCGCTGTACTAAATTTTCCTCCAAAGGAGTTTTAACCAAATGTAATACGAGATCTTTTTTTATGCTGCTAAAATCGTTGGCGTTTGCTACAGGATTGGAGAACGTTCACTGGACTATATCTGTAGCATAAATCGGAGAATGCAATGAGATGATGTCCGTATCGTTCTGCATATTTTCTTCTAATCTTCACACCACGAAATCACGGTATTCTTCAGTCCATACGCACGACTTGCAACAGGGCACCAAATGTAAATTACTACCAGATCGATGCTTGATCAAACTGCTGTTTGGAAACAGCGCAAATCCAACATTCGTA
>JAOEFI010011801.1:1671-23495 GCA_034621735.1 Anopheles plumbeus | reverse complement strand
AATCCGAAACAACGAATGCACGAAGCGTTGTATTATTTGTTCAGTCGGACTTTCCTAGCTGGCTGCAGTTGGCGGGGACGAGGTAAGCCTGACCCGAAGATTTCCTTGTGGGTCTATTTCAACGTCTTGCGCCTATTTCGAATGATTGCGGAGGATGGCCAGCGGATGGTATGTAGTTCCGCTGTTGACAAATTTTTCAAGCTTAAGCTCGGCAATGCGAAAAGTCATTTAAAATATGTTAAGGACGGCCGTACATCCATGGGCTGCAGGGAGCATGTGCACAAGAGAAATGTAATAAATACATCTCATTACTTTTTTTTTAAGAATATGAAAACTGAAAGAACGAAATCATCTCTTTTTAAATAAAAAAACAGATCATCGTTTCCTCTTGTACACAACAGTTCATCGAATTTGCCGCTATCTACGGCACCTAGTGTCAGTTTTTATATTTATTTCCATTCTAGCATTTCCATAAAGTCAACCGCATGCATGAACTTAGCATGCAGTAGCGAAGGAGTTTTAGCTTCGTTCGACAGTGTATGTGTTTGTCGTAGTTTTTTCTCCGGGATGGAATTTATTCATACTCGAATTGCGACGCGAACACTGTACGCCGCGCACAGTGCGTTTTGACAGTTAACACGCATCGACCGCTTTGTAAACACACGTGTGTGCTTGCCTGTTTCCGAAAGGATCGCATCTCGCCTCATACGTTTTGCAGTGCGTCGTTCTACAGAATGAAGAAATGTAAAAAAGCTAAAACGCCCGTTAAAGCGAGGATAGTTGGTACCACAGCGAACACTAATGGTGAGTCCGGACAGTCTGAAATCGCACCAAGTCGCGAGATGGATCTCATCAAAACGATAAACGAGGATGACGAAGTGGCAGACTTCTCCGAAGAGTCCGATGTGGAGTACGAGTATCAGCCGACGAAACTAAAGAATCATAAAAAGGGCGACTTCGATACTGGGTTTCAGTTCGTTTCTTCTGTGAAGGAATACAACCACGACACGTGGGACGACTTGATGCGCTTCGTAAAGCTTAAAACTCGCGGCAGAGTCGACGACAAAATTGCCGATGTGATACGGAACCGCACGAAGGAGCATGCGGACGCACTGTGCGAGGAGGAAGATGTCGACGATTCGGCGACGGCCACCTTCAACCAGGAGGTCGATTTGTCCGACGACGAGCTGAAGCACGACTACATGAAGGTGAAGGTGCGCAAGGGCAAAAAGCGCGGCACCGAGCAAAACGGAACCTCACCTGCCACGACGGTCGAGGTGAAGGAGGAAACAGAAGACGGGGCGAAGGATTACTTCGAGGAGATGGATGGTTCGAGCGAACATATTCAATCATTCTACCAGATGGACCTGTCCCGTCCGCTTATGAAGGCGATCGGCGCGCTCGGCTACATCTACCCGACGCCAATCCAGGCCTCCACCATACCGATAGCACTGATGGGTCGGGATATTTGTGGATGTGCCGCGACTGGCACTGGAAAGACGGCCGCCTACATGCTACCAACGGTGGAGCGTCTGTTGTACAAACCGAACGCTGCCCAAGCCGTGACGCGCGTGCTGGTGTTGGTGCCGACCCGTGAGCTTGGTGCGCAAGTTTATCAGGTGTCCAAGCAGCTGACACAGTTCACCAACGTGGATGTGGGCATTGCGATCGGAGGTCTGGACGTGAAGGCACAGGAGGCGGTTCTGCGCATGAATCCAGACATTGTCATTGCCACCCCGGGCCGGTTGATTGATCACATCAAAAATACGCCCAGCTTTTCGCTGGATTCAATAGAGGTAGGGGTTTTTCTCCATTTTACTCGATTTATGTAGCCACGAAGTCATATGACTGAACGGAACGAGAGTGTTACACTAGGCTTTTTATACGTGACCCGCTTGTCCGGGTTAGAAGATATCCTTATTTTTCAATTATAATTTTTAGATTTTAGATAATTAATCTCAGCAAGCATTTGAATTGGGTTTAAATAACAGCACATATTCCACTGAATGTCATCTCCCGTGATGAAGATTGTTTCCTTGCGCTCAGAAAAACTGCCTAGGGCGGTTTATGTCGATGCCGGGTGTATAGCAAAACCGATTGCCGAGCAATCGCTTTTCTCAATTCTGATTGACTAGGTGGCTTAGGTGGCTTGAGAATGGTATCTGTATTCGTTTTTATCGATTTCAATTTGCGCATCTTACTAAGGCACTTTTCCTGTTTTGCCCGCACGTTCCGTTAGATTCTGATTCTCGATGAAGCTGACCGGATGTTGGACGAGTACTTCGCCGAGCAGATGAAAGAGATCATCCGCAGCTGCTCGGCCACCCGCCAGACGATGCTCTTTTCCGCCACGATGACGGAGCAGGTGAAGGATCTGGCGGCAGTTTCGCTGAAAAAGCCGGTGAAAATCTTTGTCAACAACAACCAGACGGTGGCGTTCAACCTGCGCCAGGAGTTCATCCGTATACGCGAGGGGCGCGAAGCGGACCGTGAACCGATCCTAGCCGCGCTGGTGTGCCGCACCTTCCACGATCACTGCATGGTGTTCGTACAGACGAAGCGCACGGCCCACCGTTTGCGTATCCTGCTGGGGCTGCTCGGGGTAAAGGCGGGCGAGCTCCACGGAGACCTGACCCAGGCGCAGCGACTCGAGTCGCTCAAGCAGTTCAAGGACGAGCAGGTCGACATCCTCGTCGCGACGGACGTGGCGGCCCGTGGGCTGGACATCAGTGGTGTTAAAACGGTCATCAACTTCATCATGCCGGCCACGATGGAGCACTACATCCATCGCGTCGGGCGTACGGCGCGTGCCGGTAAGGCAGGCGTGTCGGTTTCGCTGGCCGGCGAGCTCGAGCGCAAGATTGTGAAGGACATCGCCAAAAACGCGACCAACCCGGTGAAGAACCGCATCATACCGGGGGAGATCGTCGAGAAGTACCGCCGGAAGGTGGCCGCCCTCGAGTCGGAGATCGATAAGGTGCTGGCGGAGGAGCGGGCGGAAAAGATGCTACGGCAGGTGGAGCAGCAGCTGACCAGCGCCGAGCGGAAGGTGAAGGGCCTACCGGCCTCGAAGGCGGACGGACCGCCCCGGGAGTGGTTCCAGTCGATCCGCGAGCGACGTGACGAGAAGGAACGGCTAGCCGGCGAGGAGACGTCGGCTAAGAAACAGAAGGCCAAGAAGCGCAAGCGACGGCCGGGTGACGACGGCGACGATGAAGACGACTTCGATCCGGTCCGGTACCATCAGGAACGACTGAAGAAACAGAAGGTGGCCGCCGGGCAGGGCGGCGGGAAGAGGGACAAAAAGGGTGCGGGCGAGACCGGCGCGAACAAACACCCGAACCAGCTTGCGAAGGAGCGTGCGATCGAAGAACTACGCAAGGTTTCGATGGTGCAGGCGAAGCTAACCAAGATCCGAAACCGGCCGACGCGTGTCACGGCCACCGGCGACAGCGACGACGAACGGCGGCAGGTGAGTGGAGATGGCGCCGGGGTTGGTGGGCGAAAGAAGAAGCAGAAGAGCTCCACTCGATTCGAGCGTGACCTGACCGACGTGCGAGGCAAGCACGTGAAGAAGCTGCGCTACGACGCGTCGAAGAAGCAGAAGATGGACAAGCTGGACAAGCGCAAGATGAGCGGGGTGAAGATCAGCGCGGAGAAGTTCCGCAACAAACAGGGTCAGAACCGGCACAACAAGGGCAAATCGTTCGGCCAGAAGGCACCGAGGAGAGCGGGTGGTGGCAAACGAGGCGGTGGCGGTCGCGGGGGAAAAAGGAAGTAAACGCGATACAAGCGCCAAAGGGAAAGCGAAGGCGTGTCATTGATAGAGAAGTGATTACATTGGTAAATAAATGTACAATAACGCACTGATGAAGGTACGTTTTCTTTTCGCTGGATGTACATTCCCTCCGTGAGAAATACAGCTTTCTCTAAGAATACACGTAGTGCGGGACAAGTGACCATTTACTTATGAAATCAAAGCGGCGGGCGCGGCTGTCAACTCTGTCCTCGTGGCCTTTCCGGGATTCTGGCCGGCCTTGGTCCACCTTCGGTTCCAGTCCAAAAAGGTGCTTCGTTGGAGAAACAGCAGAATAGAGAAGTGTTAAATCCAATGCGCGAAACGCAGACCTGCAGAGTGGAAAAGTTCTTATCTCTCCACAAAAAAAAAAAACAACGTCGTACATACGAATTTATTCAAGAAGGACAGTAAACATATTCAACTTCTTCGCCACGGGGGTGATTTGGTGTGACAAAAACAAATTTCAAACGTGTATTTTGCGTTTCTTATTTAATAATCTTTCCTTTTTGTATCTGCCTGCTTACATTCTGCCATACAGCACATTCCTTTTGTTTACCATTTTCGCTTTCTACGGCTTATCTGCGCCATGTGCTCTTTCTTTTTAGTATTGTGTCCTGTATTTTCTGAACGAAATAATCCTGAACGATTATTGGTTTTCTTCCAAACTGTAAAACTAAGTAAGGAATATATCGATCGACGAAAAACCGTATGAAACACTATATATTGAATTCCTCATGCCATATAAGTACAGGAAAGACAACATGGAGAGTAACAAGCCTGAAAAAACTGTTTGTCAAATGCAGTGTAGCGTATGCTCTAATGCTTCACTGTAACACAACGCAAGAGCCACACTTGTTCCAATTGAACAACACATTCAGCGTTTTCAACAACGAAGGTGTAAAAGTGGAAGTAAACGTATTCGCACTTATAACACGACAGCCAACGATCATTATTTAGACAGTTTTAACGATCTAGTAGAGGTAAAGTATCGGTGTGTTCTCTCCCTGACCTGCGCGTTCTTTGCACACTTAAGCAGAAACAGTTGTAGAAGTAGCGATAATATACTCGCGTAATGATAGTTGTGTAGTTGTATTAGGAGTAAGTATAATTTGATTACGGTAAACCAGAATGTCTTCCCTTACGGTAATATATAGGTTTTTTGTTTTATTATTATCTTTGTTGCCGTTGTTTCCTTCACCAGTTACATTTGCAATTTGTTTCCGACTACTCGCGCACGAGGCCAAACCAAACTTTAAACGACTAAAAAAAGTGTACAATAGCATAAGTGCATCCTAATCAACCTGTTTCTTTTGTCAACCATACGGTTTAATCTGACGAAGGGCAGAATAATGTCTTTCGCTATTTTCACACCCATCTATCTGCGCTCCCGTTTCTTCGCTGAAAATTACAGGTACACAATTCCTTGATTAAACATCTTCCCCGCATACCACAACTGTTAAAACCTATGCACCATGCTCTGGTATTCTTCTTTCCATCTCCTTACTCTATGTACTGATAGTAGTTTTATACTGTTTTATAACTTTATAGTTATAGTGTGTATGTTTATTGGAAACCGTGTACATTCGATCAAACGAAATTCCGTTGAAATCAAGCGCAACCGACAGCAGATATTTTTTCTCTTTCGCTTCCTATCTTCGCATGGATTCGCAATTTGCTCTAAATGTCATCCCGCTGGCCCGTTTCTAGACATTGGGCTTTTTATAACCTTTGTCTAAAGATGCAGCGATGATGCTGTAACATATCTGAACAGTCCTCGCCATGAGGTTGTATTCGACCAGCGCCGTCAGGGAAAATAATAATAAATAAACAATCTGGGTTAGTGTGACCTTCATCTTGACTTGGAACAAACCTTTTTCCAGCGTTTGATTACTGATAATATGTTAACATTCAAGTTCTGTTCCGTAATTTTAATCGTATTTTTTTAAATAATCAGCCATGTTGGTGACTGTTCTCGTAGTAAGCATTTACTAGCAATGCTCTCTGTCGCCTCGGAATCGACGAAACACGTCGCGCAAAACTGTGAATCCTCCTGACTCTGCGAACCACGAACGCGTCCTTCAACGGTCGGTCGACAGGTTCCGGCGGGAATGGATTTTTGTAGTATCAGTTGAAAAAAGTTTAAAATATTCAAACAAACAAACGAAAACACACACACAGCGAGACGCGTACCGCAGAAAAAAACGAGTTTCATGGATAGAATTGCATCCTGCGGCTAACCCAACAATTGACCACCATTGCCCCACCTGAACAAACCTGAAGGTGATTACATTTAATTTGTATTAAAATTCTCATGGTTTTGTCAATCTCTTCTCTCCGCACGATTTCACGCCTACAATAGTGTACCCTTCTATATACTCAAACAACCATCGCATAAATACCCCGCCACAACACTAGGAAACAAATTCCGGCATCACGATTCCCATTTTTCGAAGTCTCAGTGTGCCATAGTGTCTCGCGTACGTTCGTTTCGCTGCTGTATAACATCTTTGTTGCCTTTAGCTGTATGAAGATGTTCTTCAACACCGCTAGCCAAAATTAAAACTTTGCATCCATTCACCACACCCCAACCTCAGCGGGGTGGTTGTGGAAGATTTAATTTCTGGTGAAACTTCTGCTCTTCTATTTTGTAGCTCTCGTCTCCGAAGAGGGAATGGCGCCAAGCTGTATCAACAGGCTGTACGGACGAGTGGCGATTTTGGTAGGCCCCCGAACCAGGGGAATAGTGCCTACTTTTTAGGCCATCATCTCCGCACTGTCCTCATCGTAGGCACCGCCGTTCGCGTTCATGTTTAGAAGCTCGGTAAGATCGACGTAATCGCCCGACACGATACCGAGCGTTCCAGCTGGGCCCATCACGCCGTTGCCACCGCCGAGCAGGTCGTCGGTGGATTCGCCACCATTGCCGCTACCGTTGCCCCCGACGCCACCATCGTAAATGCCGGACCCGAAGAAGCCGTTGTTAATGACCGGGCCGCCGCCATTGCTGTCACCGAGTTTGTAAGCCATTAGTTGTGTGCGTACCGACGGGACCGGCGATGGTAGCTGTCCACGTCCTGCGTACACGCCGGTAGGTTTGTTCAAATCCATGCGTTTAGATGAGTGTACGAACATGTCCCACAACACGCACGCAGCACCGGGTCAGTTCAGGAAGAAACGGACAGGAGAGAAAACAGAATGTTAGTGACTGCGAAATTGCGTCCCGCCGTTCCGTGGTACCCGCTTGACCTTATAGTAGCTACAGAGACAATCGCCCTGATCTCTGGCAAGACGTAAACACCCCCGGTCCTGCTCTTCTTTTCACACTCGGGGACAGGGTGGTAGAAAAAAGGCAGATGTTACATGTTAGAAAACCTACTAATGGAAATTTTTCCCTCGGAAAATAGAAGTACCAACAGCCATTCGTGACGTAATAATGCACGGAAAAAGAAACGCATTCGATATGCCAATCATAGAACTAGCTGTGGTTTGTCTAACATGTATCATCCCGTGCTGGTTGCAGCTTTTTTTTAAACGTATTATTACATTCTTTTTTAGATACAGTATATTTAGTAACTAGAAGATTGACAATCTAATACATATGTTTTGTAACATGTAGTTTTTGGAAATTGGTTGATTTTTTAATCGTACTGTTTGTTTTATTACGTTCGTTCCACTCGTCCCGAACTCTCCTCGACCCTTTCTCCGCTACCTTTGCAGGTAACATTTACGGCAACCGACAGGACTTTACTACGGCAATCACACTATTTCATGCTCGCAAACATACAGCCATACACACTCGAACGTACACGTCGTCTGGAAAACCCGAATTTTGTTTAAAAATGCTACTACTTTCTACTCGTTTTTCATATTATACTTCGTCATGTGTATGGGTTTTTAATTACTTTTCAACTCAAGAGCTTTCAGATACAAATCTTTCTGCGTGCTTCCAATTTATATAGTTATTAAGTGTTCCTAGTTGTTGCTTATACTATTGCAAGAATATTCTCAGACGATACATGTCCTGCTACTCTTTCACTCTCTACCTCTTTCACACATCTAATACCTCAAACGTTCTATTGTTTTTATATCCATTATGGAGATTGTGTCATGTTAGCTACACACCAAACAAAGGACTACCAAAGGAACAGACTGTGAAAGCAGAATACGTAGGGCGGGCTAGGGAGACGCCACAGCGTAGTAAACAAACGTATGTTGAGTATCATTTGGAATGTAAAATGAAATTTAGCATGACAAAGAATACAAGAACTATCGTACTATATAGGAGAACTTTTTCCCACTCCCGTCCCTCGGAATGGTGTGAATGGAAGAAGCATACAACAACAGTACCTGGTGCTCGATCTGCGGTGGGGGAGACGACCACATCGTTTTAAAACTGTTTTGGCGCAACGCGATCTTCGTCCGTTCGCGGGATTTATACATTCGTACCGTGTCTATCTCTACTTTTTGGCCAAACGCGGGCTCCTCTCTCAATCGTTCTCGCTCTGTCTTTCGTTTTTTCTTTCTCAATCACTCCAGGACCGAACTAGCTCAAACAACATGACGGCCGCCGACGGAAGCACTCCGCAAAACCAGCAATCTGCAGCAGCGCGTGTCAGCAACGTCGGAACAACACTCAGATCAGATCGCCTTCCGGACAAACAACAGCGATTAAAACGGAAGAGCACCACAAACCAAAACGGAGCCCACGGGAACCAAACGCGAGCGTGCAGCATAACATTGTGGTGGATGTGGAGGCTGCGGTCTGCGGATTGAGCCTGTGGTTTTGGGCACATCAGACGACGCTAAAGTTTGACAATAAGGCCGCGATTTTGCGTTCATTTTCTTATGCTTATATTGGGCAATTCGGTTTCACATTTAGCCACAGTTTGCTGCATGCTCCGAGTTTCGCTCGCGTGTCGTTCAGTTTTGTTTATTTTCTTTTCTATTTTGCTTAGTTTCGGACACATCCTGCTCAAAATCCTATCTCAGTTCACTTTCCATTTCCATTTTCTTTTATCAACTCATCATCAACCATATCTTTGCATCGCAACAGTCATTCCTGTGGAAAGGAAGAAGGTCAGATTGTTGTGATTAGAGATCTTGTGGTATATGGCGGCTTTTGCTTGGATGCAAGAAAGCGGGAATTTGGAGATGCAATTTTCAAGCTGTAATAATTCAGATATAACGAATTGAAGGAGTTTTGGTGGAAGTTTAGTTAAGGAATGTCGAAAGGGTGGGTTGGGTGGAAAAGGATGTAGTGGGAATTTGTATGTGTACTATTGATTAGGATAGGATAGGAAAATATGGCGAGCAACAGTGTTACGTGTCACTGCTTCCTTTCAATATTCTTGTTTTTCCACGATTTATGGTTTGTGATTAGAAGAAAGCAGAAGAGAAACATCACATAGGATACAACATAGGATTTCGCAGCGCTGACGCAGAAAATGAACAAACACAAACACTGTACAACGAGCGTCCAAGTGCACTTCCCTCAGTTCTTGTACTTCAGTTTTCATCCAAAATTCCATTTTCTGATGGTGAAAAAAGGCTACTTCCGCCCTCTTACATTAATCAGTTTAATATTATTCAAAACCAATTTTTCCTTAAACTAGGTTACACAATGAATTGAAAAGGGCAACAATTTAGAGCAACGAACTAAAAGTTCTCAACGATAACGAAACGAGTTTTTATCATAAATTTTATAGAACAAAGTACTTATCACAAATCTTTAACGATTAATGGAAAGTAAATAATGGGACCTATTGCGATTTCCGCGCGCATTTCCGATACGATTTTGGCGTATTCGAACAAAATGGAAACAAACTATCGCTTCCAGAAAGCTTACGAACCACTAACAGACTCGCTCAAATCAATGATCGGAACAGATGCCATTAACGTTTGTACTTCAATCAGTCGCGCGATTTCTCGGCTATCTCACCTACTCAAGCGTACGTACCTGATTGTGTGGGGCTGCTTGATGGTGCAGATTTGTCGTTGTTTGTGCCGCCTCCGCTCTGTTGCTGCTGGTGCTGCTGCTGCTGCTGATGGTTTTGTGTCAACTGCTGCAGCGTCTGCTGTTGCTGCTGCAGCTGCTGATCGTCGGTCATCAGGTCGGGTAGGTTCATTGGAAAGTCGTAACCGAGCATGTCTTCGTTGTTGTTGAACAGCTGCAAAACCAGGAAAGCCAGCGAAAGACAAACAGTGACAAGTGAATGCCGTGCGTTGAAAATATGGGAAGCGGTTTGTGGAGTAGAATTATTTTGATTTTCGCACGTAACAGTGGGTGTTTCGAACTTATTTTACACATTTGTATGAGAAATGAAATAAATGGTTGTAAAAAACGCAAAGAGAATTGGAAGCTTCTAGGTTAGAACACGCTTAATGTGTGAAACTTTTTTAGTAAATTGGATTGGATCTTTCATTCCAGAAGATTACTGCGTTACCGTTGTATAGCAACGCTCCAGATTTAAACATTAAACACTTTGATTTCATCTGTTCTGTTGCATAAATTAGCACACAATACAACTTACGCTTTTATTTCAACAGGAGAGGAGTTCAAGAAAAAAGCTACGACCCTCGGCGAAATGAACAGTCAGGATATGCCATTCTCTTTTTCACTTTCACTGCCAATCATGATCTCAAATGGGTTAAAAAGCTCCAGAGCACTTGGCCACGCGCTTGCTTGTCTTACAAACTATCGTTTATGCTTACATCGGTCCTAACCTTTTGGAGGGTGTCCGGATCGAACGGGCTCGACGGGAAGTACACCCGACCGTACGGCGGTGCCGTCGGGCAAGCGTTCTGTTGCGTGTGTGTGCGTGTTTCGTATGAACGGTCGGTTTTTTGGATACATATTATGAGGGTAATTTTTCAGTATTCCAGTCCCATCGGTAGTCATCACCATCCGTCGAATGACCCATCCAGATGGATCCGAGTTTGTGGACGAGTTTTTGGTGAGGTTGGCGCACGATCAGGACAGATAGAGTGCCGCACCATCACCATTATTATCGTCATCACCGTAAAGTTGGGCAGATGGTGTTGCCAGTACAAGTTCAGCACACAGCCAATTAGGGGCAAAAGGCCGTTTTGAAATGATTTACACCAAAATTCAAATTTAAAATAAAATGTTTATCGATCGTTCGAATGCAACATTTTCGTAGACAAAATCATTCAAAAAGGTGGAACGATTTGAACGAACAACGGTTGGTATTTGTTCGAGACGGGAATTGATTTGTCGGTTCGGAGTTTGTATTTATTTTGAGTGTTCCCGATCGCAATGTCAATGTTGATTGCAAGTTAATGCAGGTGGGAAGAGAGAAGAAAACAGTGTACACGCATGAAAAATACAGCAGGTTGCAGATTGTATAACTAAAACCCCATCTTTACAGTGCAAAGCAAATTGTATCGATGCTGTATGTTGTTGTGAGTTTCCTCTTTCATATTTGCGATGATGAAAACCCATTCCAGCTCACTTACCCCGAGTAATGCGTTCGCGTCGAGTTGGTAACCCTCGCCCTTCAGCAGTTCCTTGAGCGACTCCAGGTCAGTCTGGACCGTGTCGATGTGTTGCCCGTACTCGGCCCTGGAATTGGAATTAATCGCGACGTGCGAAGGCGTTTCGCGATTCGCAAACAAACCCGTTGCGTGTTGCGTGTGTATGTATGACCGCGAGTGAAAAGAAAAGAAATAAAAACATTGAAAAGGAAGAAAGAGGAAAAGAGCCCACGACCACCGTCGATTAGTATCGCCACATATCCTTGCTGGACACCTAACCCGGCAGCATGGTGGTGCGACACGCAGACACGAGCTCACCCAGCACCTTCAGCACTTAATTGTTAGTTTATCGAGAAGTAGCAAATGTGTTTTTGAGTTAGTGTGTTTCTTTCTTTTACCGTCAGGTCAGGCACCATTCAACTGTATGATTTTGGCGTAATGTACATATTTTATGGTGGTTAGTTGTACGAACGATCATCTGCTGGTACTAAATGTAGTACCAGGATCTGTGTGCCCACTATCGGGGAGATCGCGAGTGAAAAAATGAATGATAATGCACGGCAGCCTATGTCTAACGCCAAATATAGTGATCCGACAATTTAATATTGTATTCATTCAACTCATTGATTGGCCGAATGATAAAGCAAATCGTATTGAAAAAATTGTGAAAAGTTGTCTATTTATGCTAATCGTTTAAACAAGTTATGCTGGTAACTTTGAATCATTGCAACAAGGCATAACTGCTTTCTGACGTTCCACGATAGATGATGATTGGCATTGCATTTAGGCAAACTAAAAATTGTTTTAAGCAAACGCGAAAACGTCTCAAAACAAACGAATGAAAATGTGCATAATTGAAACGATTTGGTTGACATTTAAAATGGACCATGCTACACAGCAATGAGGAAAAGAAAAGGAAAAGCTTTCACCTTACACCCACCTGAAGTCTATAACAGAACAAAAAAAAAGTTTCTATCGTAGTATAACAAATTTCGAACATCAAGAAACAATTGAAACAGCCAATCGTACGCGCCAATATGGCAAAACGAAAAGATAGCTGAAACGGAAACGGACGTAAAAATGGCACGGAAAAGTTGATATCGAGAGACCATCCAGCAAAGTACGGAACGAGCATGCAGGATCGCTATGGTTGATCGTGTGTATATGTATGACCGTCTTTTGTGTGTGTTTGTTGGAGTCAAGAAAATCGGCACTATTTCTGCCCGTTGTCCCGACCTTCCCTAGCTCCCTATCTCTTTTTCTCCGCTTCATTAGCATTCTCATCTTGCCGAATGGTGTTGGGTGATGCTCGGTGTACGTAGCGCACGCAAGAAACATATATAATAGAAACGTGTCCTCGGCGCGACTCGGTGTTGGAGTTGTTGCGATAGCAGAGAATCGAACGGGGGTGTTGTGGTGGTGCGAATGGCACAAACGTCCCAAAACCCAAAATACTAACACCGTGTTCAGGCGGGACACGTCTGAACCATTGCTGACAAACTTTGATATCTGCTGCTGCTGGTTGTCGTCGCCGCCGTCATCGGTTCCGGTGGCCCGTTCTAGTAGCAGGCTGGCGTTGAGCGAGTTTTCGTCGTGCTCGTTCACCATGCCCGCCGGCACGATCGCCGACTGCTGTTGTTGCGGCTGGCCTACAGCTTGCTGCTGCTGCTGTCGGGCGGCCTTCATGTCGTTGATGTTCACGCTCGGGTTGTAGTAACCGCCGTCGATGAAGCTGTAGCCGCCGTTCAGCATCGGCGACGGGTTCGTGCCCTTCTCCATCAACCCGCCTGTTTCGTCGACGTCGAAAATGTCGCCGGGCAGCATCTCGCTGGCCGTCACGTAGCTTCTACCACCTTCGATCGCGAACGTCCGATCGACGGAGGGAGCGGGCTGTGATGGGCTGTGAGTAGTTACGGCCAACTGATCGGCCTGCCCAGCATTGTAGCCGTACCCGGACGGGCCGGGAGAAGAACCGTCTGCTGGGGGTTGATCGCTAGCGTTCATGGGCTTCTTGACGACATTTGCCAGCGAAAGCTTTCTGCCGCCTCGCATGACAATCATCTTCGGTGCTGCTTTGGTGGTGCCGGCGGCCGCTGCTATTCTGGACGATTTGAGGCTACTATTCCCTCCAACACCAACAACACCGATCGCCCTCGATCCGCCGATCGGGGCTGGATTAAGTACGCTCTTCTGGGACCGCTGGGAAATTGCTGTTGATCCCATCGCAGATCGTCTGCTGCTTCCGGCTGCTCCACCACCTGCAGCTCCCTTCAGCAAACTATCTCCACCCTTCGCACCACCGCCTGGTTGAATCTGCAGCAATCGCTGCTGCTGGCGTTGCTTCTGCTGCTGCTTCAGCTGCTTCTGCTTTTCCATCTCCTTGATCACCATCGGCGTGTTGAGCATCATGTCGTGGTCGCCGTCCTCCTGGCCCAGCTGCACGATCGTCGGGTCGATGATCTCGTCCACGTGATCCACCAGGTAGTCGTGCTGCTGCTGCTGCTGCTGCTGCTCCTCGCGCTCACGGTTAACGTCGGCGTCGTCGTCGCACTCCCCCTCATTCGCCACGAGGTCGCCATAGCTCTCGAGCTCGTCCTCGTC
Organism: Anopheles plumbeus; assembly: GCA_034621735.1. NCBI lineage: Eukaryota > Metazoa > Arthropoda > Insecta > Diptera > Culicidae > Anopheles > Anopheles plumbeus. Next base: position 9,601 of record JAOEFI010011801.1, on the reverse strand, counting down.
GACCGTGCTTTCGATCAGCTCGATCAGATTCGCCGGCACCTGGCTGGCGTTGGTCAGGTTCTCCAACTTCACTCCAGGGCCCCTTCTTCCGGTCGACGATTGGCCACGCTTGCCGCCCGCGACGTCCGCACGGAACGATGGCATCGGTGAGGTGGAGAACACTTCTTCGAACATGTCGCCGCCATCGCCCCCGTAATCAGCTCCCCCTCCAGCGCCATCGCCTGCCTCGCTGTCGTTGCCGCCGTGGCTGCTTCCGGTGCTGCTACCGCCGGACACAGACATGGCCGGGGTAGACGTGCGGTGGTAACGCGACCACTCTGGGATCGACATCGGGGAGCTAACCTCCGGTATTTCCGAATTCCTGTCGGCACAAGAATGGGAAAAATCAGATCAGATCACAAAATCGATGTCGTGGCCGGTGGTCTGCCTTCCCGTTGTTCGCTTGATAGTTTGAGACTATTATGCCTTAATTTTTTGTTGCAACGAAGCCTTCCTTCTCATTCCGCTCGAGAGTCGGCCGGAGCGCGGTAGGAGATTGACGGGAAGACGACGAGAGGACGATCCTGTCGTTTGTGAGCGGTGCGCCTTCTTTATGCGCGTATGATGTAGCGCTCAGCGGTGTTTTGTTTCGCCAGACTGCGAAAGGACGTCATCTTCGCCATCCTCCTTTTTTTTCCATTTCCTACATCGCCCAGCCGCTCTCAAATCTTCGGTGGCAGTGTGCAACGTATCGAATCATTCGAGGAAGCTCCAACCCTTTAAACACATCCTCAGCTTTATGCAATACCTCTTCTACCAAGTTAAATTACTTGTGATGTTGATGGTAATTATGTGTATTTATGGCGGGAATAGACATGGGACACGCATTGTTGAGGGGAAAACAGAAACTCCTTTTGTAAGCGCTAACACCAGGAATCAATTCTGTTCCAGCATTATGTTGGAGTTTTTTTGTGACACAAATGAGCACTAAAGTTATAGGCGGTTAAAGATGCTGCTCTTAATTCAAGAGCCGGCTGATATTTGGCTACAGAAACCAAGTCCTTTTTCCGTTGTACATTGTTGGCCTTTTTGGATACTTTGGTATGTAAATGAAGAGTTCTATAAATTTCACGTTGATCAGGTCAGAGAAGGACAAAACACAGTGCAAACAGGACAGTTTACACAAATCAGAAAAAGATGAAAAGAAGTGACAGCCAATAATAAAAAAATGTGAATCAAAATCAAGTAATAGATAGTTTTGTTTTGAAATCGTGTGCAAGGTAAACATTGCATAAATAAATCTACTTTCAACAGGGAAACAACATGGAGATTGAGAAAACCGAACTCATACGGCAGTTTTCCACGTGGAAAAAGGACGAAAATTAATTAATCATGATTTGCCAAAAAACAAATGGCTACCCACGGTGGGACAATCAGACCGGAAAAGCGCCGTTACACGGGCGACGGCAACGAACGGAACCGTACGGATGGCGAACAACGGACGCTACTACTTCCGGGAAACGCTGCCAATAGATCTTGTTCATGTATCGGTTGAGTCATTACCTGATCGGTTTGACGCTTGGCGGAACCTTTTCCTTCTTAATAATGCTACTACCACCGAGTGTCTTAAGGATCGTCCTACCACCGCTACCACCGCGAGTCGTAGTAGCCTTGCTACCGGTAGCCTTCGCACCCTTGCCGACAACGGTGTAGGAAGCGGTGCCTGCACCACCTCTAGTGGACGGAGCGGTGCGAACGATCCGCGCGGGTATTACTGTCTTATTGCTCCTGTCATGTTTCGACCTGGAGAAAAGTGAAGAGGATGTTGATGTTGATTGAAAACCCGTAACAAACAACAACATATACAAAAAAAAACAAGATCTACTAACAAATCGGCATATCGATCGAGCTTAACGCAACGTTCGAGTCATGCGTATCAAGAGAAGGAATACAGAGCGGAAAACAGACACATTTTTAAAATGCATTTTGAATACGGGGGGGGGGGACGGGAGCGAAATCGCGGCATTCCAGCATCACGGGAAGCAGCGGAAAGTTAAGCATCGTGGGTCGCTAGTCTATGTTTCTAACTTCTTCAATTGCAACACATGCCGCCCTACAAAAATTCCTTTGCGAAATGATAAATCAAGCACACAAAAATACCCCATTAAATGTCACAATCACCAGAAGCATCTTGGAAAGCGGGTTGAAAAAAAAAAAGAAGAGCTGAAACTTACAAACATCTTTTAAAAAAAGTATGCTTTGAACAACATGTAAGAGCAGAGCACACAACTATGAAGTAACCAAATCACAAAACCCCCAAACGACCAGTTACATTTCCCAGCTATTAAAAGGGAAAAAAGGAATGCAGACGACAAAAGCAGACGAGATTAGAGACGAATACAATAAATGCATGTGAGTTAACATCGAACACAAATAAACAACCCTGTAAAACAACGGAAACTCCTAAGTCTAGTCAGAGTTAATACTCAACATTTCAAAAAAGCAACACAACAGGATCCAAATATGTAGAAATGTAGGTAAATGAGGTGCGTGTATGAAGTGAGTACATGTTCAGAGGGTCAGAAGAGAGTGTGAAGGAGTTTCAAATAGTATAGTTCTTACACAACATGCCACGGTCTACACTAGCATAAAAAGGAGTTTAGAGAAAAGTGTTAAAAAAATAAGTCCATCGTCAGCGCGACCTCACGTGGAACACAAAATCACGCACGTTGGACTGTGTTTGAATGGGGTAAGTTAATGCAACGTGGCAAACTACACAAACAGAAAACTTTTGCCAGCGGCTTCTCGACTACCAGCGAACGGACGGCAACATTCATACGCCGTTCTTATTGAGTTTTATCGTCCAAAATCACAAGAAAAGCTCTAAAAAAAAGGGAAGCGTGAAGCAACCTCGATACGCAGTGTTCTCACTTACAGTAGCTCTTGCTGGTTTGCGTATGCGACCTCCTCCAGTGCTTCCCCCAGTTCCTCAATCGTTGCCCCATCGCTGTACTCCGCTTTCTTGACCTGCGAATTAAAAACGATAACAAACCGAAAGGAGAAAACTTATAGTATAGATTGCCATTATTGCCAACAACAAATTAATCTGATATGTTATGTAGTTCTATCTGACGCCTGCACAAAATCGTTAAACAGTGTAACATAGCGTTACTTGTTACTTCGATGTTAGATTTTCAATTTGTCTTGGTGAAGTTAGCACCTAAATAACTTATTTCCAGCAAAAAAGTTGAGTTTTTTTGTGTGTCGTTGCAATCGTGGAATTTTCCGTGAGAAATATTTCAGCACACTCTGCTCACCTTTGCCGGCGGCTGTGGTGCATCGTTGATCATTAGCTGAAATCGCCGTTTGTTGTTGCCACCGCCCATCGTACCGAGACCGCCGCGGGAGGGCTGCACAATTGTGACCAGGAATTGAATGAGCTGCAGGGACGAAATAAAGCAAAAATGGGAAATAGAATTACCAACCAATTATTATTTCATATCTTGTACATGTAACTGGTGAAGTGTTCCTTTCCTTAAACTCAAAGGAAAGCAAGGACACTGTCGTTTAATCTTATCAAAAGGATATCCGAACAAGAAATGCATGATCTTAAGTATAAGCCGCCTAACGACGAGAAAACTAACTGGCCGATCTCCGAGTGATCGGGGGTGCTACGTGGAGCATGCAGCACTCAAGACATGCCGGGGAAAAGTAAATAAATCACAAAACCAATCGAAACAAACCAATGATCCTTAGTCGGATTCTACCGCGCCATGTCTCCGCCCTCTGTATAGGATTAGGTGATGGTCTGTTGATGTTAACGCCATCAACGGGTAAACAGCGCCACTGATTGGACCGGTGGTACGAATTTTTACTTGGGCAGATTTGCGGATAAATCGATAATGAATTTCCATACGCTAGGAAAAGGATTCCTGTTGAGCTTTCTTTTTTCCTTTCGGTAGAAAAATGCTTACGGTACTCATGCGTAAATAGAGCTCCATGCGCCCTTCCCGGTTGGGAAGGAACTCCGGGGAAGGAGGTCGTAATAAAGTCGAAATATTTAAATCCCACATTACCAGCACAACCAGTTTGGTTCGGTTCGGTCCGGTTTGGTTCTTCACAGTGTTGGGTTGGTCAGCTATCGACATTGCGAAAAAAGCTAATAAATTCATCCACGCGGACTTTATAAGTGGACTGCGATCACCGTGTCATCCCGTGATAGACTCTTGGAATGTAACCTTCGAAATCGCTGGTTGCTGACACCATATAACATAAAACGGACGGGATATGGACATAAATTGAGCAGTCACCACACGACTGGGGAAAAAATCGTTCAGAACGGACGTTCGTAAACAACGAGTTGAGTTTGCCTAATATTCCAAATTGTATATCGTTGAAATAATGATGTTCCGTTCTAATGCAAACGCTCAAAGTCGTCATCCAGTCCAACGCAGAGGGCGTATTCAACATATTTGTCGAGTCGAAAGTGTTCAACTGGTTTTGCTTTACTTCCAAATTTCTTTCTTTTTGCATGGGTTGCGAAACGATTTAAAATTACCTCCTAAATTGTTGTCATGGTAATTTACAACATTAGATTGGCGTAACAGCTCTTTGATGTTGTGGTCTATAGAACTTCGACGAAAAAAAAAACGGCACCGAATAGGGCTGTTACGCGGTCGGCATTCAACTGTACAATACTGAGGATAAACCTTACTAATTTTGACTTCAAACTGTAAATTCGTCACATTTACTTTGACGTCTGCAGACTATGACCATAACGTGAAGAATTATAACGTTCACCCTTTTCTTCAGGAGCCTTGTGCAAGGGAAAACAAAGCCCCCGCATAGGTATTCTTGCTCCAGCGCAATCCCCCGCAGCACCACACCACTCGTTCGCTCCCCCTACCTTGTTGACAATCTGTTGCTGCTTGTGGTGCTTCTGACGCAGCATGGCCACCTCGCGCCAGAGCGCCTCGTTCTCCTGCTTCATTGAGTGGAAACGCGAGTCGAGCGAATCCTGCCGCCCGCGCATGTGCTTCACCTCGCTCAACACGTGACTCACGGCCTCCAGCTTCAGCATGCTCTTGTCGTCCGCAGTCAGCTGTGCCTGCTGCTGCAGCTGCTGCTTGGACGTGGCGATCTTGCGCTTGATGTGCTCCAGCAGGTACGGGTGGTCCTTCTGGAAGCACGGGTGTGTGAACTCCATCTCGTCCCGCTCGAAGCGCAGCCCGCCGTTGTCGAGGGAGGTAATTTTGTGAAATCCATCTGCAAGTAGGTAGGTGGGAGCCATTAGCCGAAAGATCGAACCGCAAGGACAAAGGACACTGGTGGTAGTATCCTGTTTCTGTCACTGCATTATCCTCTAGCAGGGACTCTTGTCACCCATGGGCAGGGATTCCCTTTCCGTGCGAAAGGGACCGTTTCTTCCACTTACACATATTCAGCTGCCTTATGAAGCTGGCCATGTTGTTGTGTTTGTAGTTGAGTGGCAACAGTTCCTTGGCGAACTGGGCCTGATTCTGGATGATGAAGCTCCGGCCATCCTGACAATGGAAGAAGGAATGGAAAAAAAAACCACAAATCGGATTAGTTGGAAAGCAATAAAGTTGAAAGTAATCAAAACCCTGAAATTCGGACGGGCGTTCGATGACTGGCAAATGCTACCTATTCTGTTTTGCAATTTTCTCCCCTCCAACGAGCTTGGTTACACGCACACACATTTTGTTTCCTCTATTATACAATTGAATGCGGTTGCTCTTATCGGGCAACAGCAAACTCTAATCAAATGAAGAGGAAAAAAATAGACTGTTTTCGTGAAACCTAGTGACCGATTGTCATTCTTAATCTGGCGCGTGGTGTGTTTGCGATGAAATGCGATATAGCACAATAGAATTAGAGTACGGCCAGAAAAACAAAGCATGATGTAAGGGACAAGAGATGGCCCTTCATCAGTGTTAATGGGCCGACCGAAAAAACCCTTAATCAAAACCCACCGGTAGAACAAGTAGTAGTCGACAAACCGTATACAGTGGCCACAAAAGAAGAGAAAAAGCAAATGAAAAACGAAAAAATCAACGGAACGGATCGAAACCAATATTGCCACTCTGCGATGGTATCAGCAGTTTCTTTTCTGGTGTCGTGTGAGGCGATCTCCGCGTGCCTGATAACGACAGTTCCCAAGATTGTTCATAATGTTTAGGCTTTGTTTCCATCCACCAAGATGTTGGACGGAAGTTAATGGCTGATTAACAGCAACACGGACTGTTGCTGATTACGGTTTCGAGGGGATCGGCACTTCATTCTTAACCACTTTCGCTTTCATAATGTATGATCAAATGGGGGTATGTTTCGGACCTTGTTGTAAGGTGCATTGGAACCAGCTTTATGATCATCGAAGAACGACATTCTGTTCCATTATTTTATGTGCTTTCAAGACACAGTCACAATCAGCCTGTAAGGTCTGATTGTAACCTATACCAGCCAGTATGTTTAGGATATCCCAGGAATGACCCAACAATTAAACATGCTATCGTTTATGTTAATCGAACAACCGACAGCCAACCAGTTGACTTGGCGGAGTGAAGTACGCTGTTTGTAAATTCGTCCAAGACGTTCCTGTTTATGTGGCTTTCTGGCAATCCTGCCGGAGGAAACAGCAGATAGTGCCTGTACAGGATGTAATATGGTCAGAAGTAGACCAAGGAAATAGTGTAAAGTAGTTGCAATTGCGGGTAAAAGTTGTCTCAAAGTTGGAAAACCACAACGACAACAATAGTACCCGTAGTAGTAGATTTACAGAGGCTTTCTGTCCAAACTTCCTAGGAGCACCTTCAGCGGTTTCGCAGCAACGGTTCAGCGGGCGTGAAAATATTCACGAATTAACCAAAATGTGCCTTCCCATCTAGCTGATCTCATCCGAAGGACCAATCTTCTGGTGAATGTGTGGGCCAAGGGAACGGTGAATATGATCCGGTATGTAGGTGAGCAATGGAGGAAACCAAAAAACAGGTAATGTGCGAAAAATCGGTGCTCGCGTCGGTAGAACCATCCTAGACGAGGGAGACAACGGTGAAAAATACAGAGGGCGCAGGGGCGAAATGAACGATGGGATCCAACGGGGCTGCGGCGCTATTTTAATGAGGGGATGAGTGTGGAAAAAAACGCCAAATCAACCTAAGGCGGTCTTGACGTGTGCACCCCGTGTCAGCGTGGTCCACCACACACGCAAACCTTCGCGGGGAGGTGGGAGATGAGAAATAAGGGGCTTCCAAACCGGTTAACTCAGCGAACCATGTGTTACACCGAGCGTTTAGCATCTCGCATCATACGCGACGTAATAGAGGCGGCTTGTGTAAGCTGCTGGTCCGACATCATCCGGAATGATGATCTTTGCGCCGCAGAATCGCGCGATAATAAAACGCAAGTAGTAGTAGTAGTAGTAGGGGCAGGAAATGGTCGCAACAGCACTCTATTCACTTTCTCTCTCTACCGGCCATCGAAGAGAGTAAAAATCAAGAGCTGAGATAAAATCGGATCGTGTGGTGTTGTTTTGACAATATTTCGTACCGACGGGCTGTTGGATGGAGGATACGACGAGCAAACTGAAGACACAGGGTGGAAAAGGGCATGTGTAAATCTTTCTATCCGCATGCAAAAGCGAAAAATAATACCCATGGCAACACGCGCTAACCATTCGTGCATTTTTCTACCGACCCGTGTTAGTCAGGACTCTTAGTGCGTGTACTTTTTCTTTGGCTTTTCTTCTCCTGCGACATTCGTATAGTAGTATTATAGAAAACGCATTTACTCAAGGAGCTGTATATCATGTGGATGGATCGTGCATAATGCATATATTGCAGCATTATTTCCCTATCCAAGAAGGAACATGCAATTGAATAAACTTGTGGACCCAATTATTATGCTTTTATTTTTGTACTAAAAAACACAAAAA
>JAOEFI010011670.1:0-23631 GCA_034621735.1 Anopheles plumbeus | reverse complement strand
GGGAATAGTTCTAGAAAAGAAAAAAAAAAGGTCATATAAAAAGGACGATTAGTGCAGCAGAAAAATCGAAGCGAAGTGAGAAAGGGGAAAGGATATGCCAAGCAGGGGCTCACGCAAACACCGAAGAGAACGGATGAGCCGGGGAGAGTGAAAGCGACGAGTGGACGACGATGATAAATTTGATGCTGGCCACGATTATGACGACGATAATGTTGATGATGATGTTGATGATGATGATGATGGCGATTGATGAGGATGATGAGAAATCTGGAGACGATGGAGAATACAATTAACCAATGTCAATGTTTATCTCGATCGATATGACGTCGATGCGTCCGTTGCTTCATATATTGTTGCAGAGGTTTTATTCATTCCACCTAGCACCATTGTTATTTCCACGTTCCACACTTGACCTTTGTTCGCACGCCTGAAAGAGGGTGTTTTTCGTGTCCCTGTTTTCTACCCCTGCGCGCTTCATCGTAAAGGATCCGTCTAAGCGTGCCACCATCGGTGTTGGAGAATTTTCGATAACATGAAGTCTCACCGGCAGGACTCACCCCTACCAAGGGCCAGCGATGTCCTTTCCGTCTCGCGAAGAGAATGAAAAGAGCGCGCCGACCAACTCCAGCCGAACCGCGATCGGTATCGCTCGCGATTGATCCTAACTGGTCGCAGATGGGGGTCGTCGTGGATCATCCTTCCGCCGGCTGCACAGCTGTAACAAAGAGGTCTGTTTTCCACCCGAGGGCGAGCACGGGTTCCATCACGGGACGGCTTGTCATCACCTCCGTGCGACGTTATTGTTATTGTTGGAATGCGCTCGATCAAAAACGGCCTGATTAGAACTTGCAAGGAGCCTCCAGCCAGCATGGGCAACATTATTGTGTAGCTAAACGATAGACTAATTGCTCAAAACATCACTACCGTTGCATTAAGGGCACAACATCTGTGAAAAATTACTGTGAAAATTCGAATCACGGCACTCGCATATCTGCTCTAGTAACCTTGAATCAGTTGATAAGAAACATTATCTATAGATTGTGCAACAAGGATACTACCATAGGATTTCAGCATTATCTCTCGCAAAATTAACCAACTTTGTTATTAATTTAAATTAATTTCAATTGTTTATCACTTGTTAAAAGCATTTCGTCTAGGTCTGCAGTGGTCTTACTGGCTAGATTGGAAGTTTAAAAATGTATCTCCAAGAAGGGCGCCAATTTGTACGTTATACAATTTATGTTTTGGTTTCAATATACGTACATGAAATTACGTGGATTAGTACAATTTCCAACAAATGTTCACTATAGATTATAAAAAAATCATAAAATACAGCTTTTCTTATTTTCATTTCATTTCATTTATTGATACTTGTCTGCCACGCAGGGCTAAACAAGGCTTAAAGCTAATTTATTTTCTTAAGCTAGTAGCCTTTTGACGTCGCGATTCCAGTAACTATCATTAACTTAACTACTGGACAATATTTTCTACCGTTTTTCACATTTCCTTCACTGATTTAACGACATATTTGACGATCGACCGTCGACAAACTACACTCGAAGACCGGTAACTAATGTTGCTGACATTCGCTATAGAAACAATAGATAACAGCCATTGTGTTTGTAACTGATGTTAACATGTTTTCGATATGTGAATAATAATCTGTTTTAATTGTCACCTTTCGCTTTTGCGGGCAAAGAAAGTAGAAATGAACAATTTCTTCTTCAGCTAAACGCTACCGACGTGAGCATCGACGAAGGGAGCTGCCCCCACACCTTCATACGTCATTCGACGGAGTAAACAGGATGCAGATGCGGACACAGTGTGAATCATCCCGTTGGCCGAAGGGCAAAAACATGAAACACACACCTGAGACAAGTACGAGCCGAGTATCAGTCTAGCACCGGAAAAGCGTATAGGATTTAAATTGAAACTTTAAAATTGAAACCAGACCGTAAAAACATCCTACGAGTGGAAAGAGTATGTGTAAACAAGTAAATGTGGTTGTGGCGGGTGGATGCAGATATTGCGCCTTTAGAAGGCATCGAAGGCTGGAAGAAAGACTTTGATCGGAGTAGAAATATTCTGGTTCTATCGACTCGGATCGTCCGGAGGATCCAATTGGAACCTACTGGCTGGAAACTTCGAATTTCGCTCGCGAAATTGAAACGAAGGAAAAGAAAACACAAAACCAAGGTGCTCCTCCCGGTCAAGGGAACAGGAAAACAAGCGCCCTCCGAACAACTCTGCATATCTGACCACTTTTCCCGTGCCAGCCGCGGCCCCATGCCTGACCGGAGATCCTAAAAATGATATACGCATCCGGTGCTGAACTTTGGAAATTCCTGTTTCGTCCACGTGCATCCCCGAGCAGTGCGAGATTTGTTCTTATTTGAGAACGAGAAGCGAAGGCGAAGGATGTGGCCGGTTCTTACCAAACAAGGCGTTGATGACCGGCCTCCGATGTTTCTTGGTGGCGGCTCTTCAATGCCTTCTCTCCGACTTCCTGCCGACGAATGTCACTAACAGGATGAAAACGGTGTTTTTCTACAGAACTTACGTTAAAATTACGTTAGAATTAAATACATCGAAAAGAAAAATCGTACTCGAAACATAATGTTATTTACATTCAAATAAATCTGTGTAAATTTAAACTCGATTAAACGTTTATTATCTTCAGCAACTGATAACTATCACAGTGAACCGATGGGAAGAAAAATCTGGAAGCATGGACGGAACACGATGATTACTTTCGTACGTTCCCGAAGAGATGGAACAACAGGATGGGAAATCTATAGCCAAGTTTAGGACGACGATCCAGAACAGAACTTTATGGGCCAAAACAGAGCTGAAGAACGATCGCAAGAGGTGTCCGTACACCCGCTTAATACCTAGGACCGGATAAACTCGTGCCGGACGATGTAAAGCGGAAGCAGAGAAGGCTAAGATTAAGCTGAGCAACGAAAAAAAACATGAAATGAACAATACGGAAAACAATCGAAGCGAAGGGTAACGCACCGGTACGTCGGACGTCCTGCTGTTTCCATCTCCGCCGGGTAGGATTTCTCATATTTTTCAATATAATTTTGCGTATATTACTTACAAAAACCAACCGCCGTTCATAACTCACCGCGCACCAGCTTCTTCCCTGCGGGAGTAGCGAACGCTCTACCTCTCCTCTCCCATTCTCCGGTGGGTCACGTTTCCCCTGCGTTGGGAGTTTCATTACAAAGTCAAGAAGACACCGCCACCGTCGAACGGAATGCGCCACAATGGTCCTTTTGGCCGGTGTAGATTTAATTTTCAACAATGTTTTTTTTTTCTATTTAATAAGAACAAGTATGATTTTATTCAGTTGTAAAGAAACGAGTTATCTTCAATGTAGATTTTCATATTATTTATCCTGTATTTGACGTTACATAGAAATTCGTTATCAATTCATATTACGTACAATTGTTCGAATCAGCTGTTATGTGAAAACTTTGCTAAATGAACTCCGTTTGAACCTTGATATTGAAATTTGAAGAAATCCATTTCACACCCTTTCTAACAAATAATATCGGGTTTTGTTCGCCTTGTGAATGTGAGAAGCTTGTCATTTGACCAGCACTCAATTCAGAATAAAGCAAGCCTTACTAATTCCGTGACATCAATCAGTGTTTAATAAAGATCATCGTTGTCCATTCGTTGCCAGCCACCGGTCCCAAAGTGCACCCGAATCAGACAAGAAGGCGAAAAAACTGCTCACACTCATCTCGCCCTACGGAAGGAGCGATTGATTGCGGCGGTGCATTACTACATTACTCCGCCAAACCTTCGCCTCCCAGCTCGCACACCACACCCACTCGACCACCAAGAACCACCGCTCCTTGCGCGCGACTCCTGCGCCGGAAAGCGTGGTGCGTACGTTCCCAAGCCCAATCACCGCGAGCGGTCTTAATTTATTTGGTTATATATATTTATATTCAACAACACAGCAACACACACCCTTCGCCTTCATACCATCCCCCGTCGCGCGATAGCTCCCACACGCCAAAAAGGATGAGCGCGCGATCGAGCGTATCGCCGGCGGTAATTTATGTAGTTTTTCGTGAATCGTGACTTACCGATCACGCCAGACCAGGGAATCTACCATGGCAGGGGCTGTGGGTTCGAAAGGGAGCCATTTTCTTTTTCCTTACTTGTTTATGATTTTCTTTATTGCCTCTTTCTACCGCTTCTGTCGTTGTCCTGCGATATAGTGGCTTGTACTTGTACCTCGATTACTCTACTTTGTGCTTTTGGTATTCATATTACTTCTCGGTGTCGCTTTCGTAACGACGATCCATCACACCAAGCCTGCGAACGGTGGGGAAAGAGGGTGTTATTTTGGCGGGTGGCCGTGCGGATTGGGAGAACGAAAACAAAAATATACACCCCTAACAACATATTGGCGTTCGCGTGGCACATTCGACTGTGGCGCGCGCAGTCCAGAAAAACTCGGCTCCGCGCGAAAAAACGGCGCGAACCAAAAACCGCGAATGGGATGGGGTGCAGTTGTTTGTGCGAATTTCAACCTTGCTGCCTCTCGCATCCCTTTCCTTTTTCTTTCTCTTGACCATATTTTTGTTATATTTCATTCGCTCCTCCAGATAAACTGGAGCGAACTTTGGTGCGATGACACCTGCGCTTCTTGAGGCCACATTTCTCTCTGCGGGGTGGAAGTAGATCAGGACATCAGGAAGTGGATCAGGAATATAAAGTAGTGTTTCAATAAAGAATAAAGAGTAGAAACATTATCAGTTTTATAAACGAAGGATATTTAAAGGCATAAAGTAGTCCCTTGACGAGTAGATACTCTGGATGTGCTGTTGGCAATTAGCGCATCTCAAGCTGCGCTGCAAGAGACAGACAGACAGACGGTTATAAATAAAGAAATTGTATAAGTCAGTTGACCTGTGAACCACTGCAAAGATACTCTGCATCCCTTCATATGCTTCCCGATTCCCCAGGACGATGAATGATGAGTAGAGCAGTTCCGAGCAATGCCCGTTCGCTGACATTAGGATCATTTCGTAACCCGGAAGCGAAGAAAAGAGGAAAACCAAAAACCAACGCACAATCCAAACGAAGCCTTCCCTATAAAGTGCAAGAGGGAAAAAAAGACGCTACAAACAATTTAAAATAGGAAATAAAGTTAAGCATGAGGGGCAATGTTGAAAGAGGGTATATTAACGAGCGTGCAACAAGGAGTAGGAAGGAAGTCCATATCGAAACAGCCCGCTTCAATGTTCCGGTACGTTAGCTGCCGGTTGAGTGGATGCTGCTCGCCGCATTAGCCACGGGATCCCTGCGTGACAACATCCTGAGTGATCAACCTTTTTTTTTATTCCACTTCGACCGAGACTCCAATCACTGTGCTTGTTTTTTCTCTATTCGCTTTCGTGTTGCTACCGGCAAAACCCCACACCAGCGGAAGCTCAAGCTACCACGTCACTACTGGCGAGGATACCCCGAACCGGCAGTGCTGTGTCCCGAAACGGGAGCGAAACCATTTCTCCAACAAAACAACAATAACCAAAAAAAAACATACACCGCCACCGATTCGATGGGAAAATTAAACAAATCGAAACCACCGCCCGGGACGCAGATTCGTCGATGGATCGATCGGTCGCCGGGTCGGCCCTCCGGTGCGTCAGTTCCGGAGCTTCCGCGGCCCAGCTACCTGGCCTGATCAAACAAACGAAACGTTCCGTTACCCCCTTCCGCCCGCACTGGCATCCGCCAGCTAATCAACGTTAGACAGATATAGGGTTCATCGCTGCCGTCATGTCTTTCGTACGCACTTCTGCTACTCTTCCCACCGGCCGAAAAGGAAAAACCCTTCTCCCATTTCGGTCAAATATTTGTTCGCTCTAAAGGAGTACCCTCGAACGAAGGCGAAGGAGTTGATGACTGGGATACGTTCAATAGAGAGAAAAAATCGAATCAATCGACAGAGCAATACGGTAGACAGGGGAAAAGTTAAAATCCTTCCGAAAAGCACTTAACCGATGTGAAAGATTAAAAAAAAAACATATCATAAATGCCATGTAATCGTGCGGCCACCACCAGTTTCCGGCAAGCGGACCCCGTCACAACTCGTTGTCGGGGGAAGAGAAAAAAAGGATTCATGCATGGTTAAGTAGGTGGCGACGCTCCGTGCACGATAATGATGATGTTTCTATCTTCCGGGATTTATCGCTCAGTTGTTGTAGTTTTTTTTTGCTTCCTTTCCCGTCGAAATTACCCGTCGAGCGTTACATGCAAAGCAAGCTGTTGATTACAACTTCAATACAGGTTTTGTTCACCGCGATCCGTTGGTTTTGTTTTCAACACCAAACCAGCTTACTCACCAAACTCGGAAGTCACGTTTACGCCAGGATTTGAAGTTTATTTGAGTGTAATTTACTATTGCACTGGAAGCGTTTGGTTGAGTGGCTCGCAATCAAACGCAAATTGCCAATTTGAAGTCGATGGCATAAATTGCAGCGCCGAAACAAACGGATCGCGCGACCCTAAAACCCGTTCGGGTTGGTCCTTTGGCCTTTCGCGATCGTACTCGCGGTTGCATGTGTAATTTTATGTTTTTGGCCACGCATCCTTCATCCTTGCAAATCTTTCGACCAACGTATCCCTGGGAAGGGTGATCCTTTGTTCGATTATCCTTTCCTGGGTGGCAAGGGTGAGATTCACAGCACCGCTTTTCCTGCGCGCGATCTTTTCCGCAAAGTTCTCAAACCGGCCGGCCCGGTAGACCCTTCTCGGAACGGCTACGTGCGAACGAAAGGTTAAATCCATTATCGCCCATAATTTCTACCTTGTTGCCGGGGGTGTGCTTCTCGTTTCCAGTTCTTCCTAGAATCCATTCGTGGCCGGACGCCAGATAAGCGGTGAAAATTATATGCCGCGTCCGGTATTAGATTTACAAGATTACGGATTGGACCAACCCTGAGCCCCTTATCTCGCCTTCAGTCCGTTGCAAGCTTGCCGTCGATTGTAGGTTGCAGCTTCGAGCTTCGGCAGGTCTGGGGATAGTTATTTTGTCGAAGCTCAGCTTTCCACGCCTAACCAAAAGCGCATCGGTTGTCGCCTGTGACACGATATGAGACCCAGTTCGTGACGATTAACCCTTTTAGGAGTAGGATTTGGGATCCGAGAGACGGTAGTTCACTATCAGAAGGTGGCAAAAGGTGAAGAAACAATCGTCAAATACTATTAATCCATTCGTTTTCTTTCGTTTCAATATGCGGTTTGACTGAACATCTCCTTTCATTCGCATCAAATCAGCGACACGAAGGGTTAACGCGTTTGCTGCGCAACACAATGAGGTGTCAAACGGTTTGTCTCCTTTGCGCCGCCCGCCCTCCTAACGAACCTCGACATTAAAACCAAACCGAAAAAAAAGGCGAATCGCAAGACTGAAGCTCAAGCTCCAATTCCGAGTACCGAGCCGCAGCCGGAAAACGGAATCGAGCATCAGGGAGGAGCAAACATCGGGCGCTCCGGGATGATCGGCAAATGATGCCGAAAATGATGGGTTCAAACAATCGGCACGATGCTATACGTACGCCAGTGAGAAACAGGGAGGCAGCTTCCCTTCCAAGCGGGAAACATTCCCGCCGTACTTCACATAATTTATTTCGACTTTGGCCGGTAATTTTAGGTAAATTTCTGTTTCACATGTCTTGTGTTTTCATCCGTTTTCAGCTTAACGCGAATTATGTTTCGAATGACGTTTTACTTTGAAAAAAACAAAATTATGGCAGCCCTTTTGCAAATTGTTATGAGGTGTTCAGTTTGGCTTGTGAACTTTTGAAACAGCCATCAATATTTCTTGTATTTTATAGTTGCTGAGCCGTGATCTTCAAGCTAATTCATCTCCAAAGAATATGTTGTGACCCTATAATTATATATACTAACCTTTGAAGGTTATTTAAGTAGAATTGTACACTATTTTATTATGTTTTGAAGAACTCCCAATAAAATCTAATATGTTTCTGTTCACTTTCGAATCGACTCACTTTAATCATAGCTTAGATGATGATAGTGTACAAGAAATCGTGTAACCGATGCTCGATACTTTACAACCTATCAAATAGATTATTAGTGCGTGTGCTTGTGTGCGTCCCTTGGCGCCAGTTCTGGCATCTCAATGATCGCCAGAACAGTAATGAATCGAAGGGTCCGTTATCCGATGAATCGTGCTGCGCCCCCGGGGTGTTGAGGGCCATCGGAATCATTTGGGGCATTTAACAAATTAGCCGCTGGTGGTATGCCTTCGGGCAAAGTCCCACAGTTGAAGACGCGAGAAGCTGTAGTATGTGTTTTAGTTGCATCATTCGTCAAGAGAATCAGATAATTAATCACCCAAAGCGCTGAGAGCGATCGGGTGTTGAAAAGGCCAGCAGCAAATTGGGCAAATTGTGTCCCAACAACAAGCGCTGGGACAATAACGTCCTTTATGTCAACGCTGGTTGAATGTTTAAGATTCAGAACCTCAGACATTTGTACGTAATTTGATTTGGTTGGAAGTCGCCCACGAGTGTCCCACCTACGATAAAGTTTAATATAAACAAAAAGGAATCATTCAAGCTAATTATGGTCCACCACGCAACACCCCGACCCTGCATACATTTAGCATTTACTCTACCGCATCGGTAACACATTTGCAGTTCTCACAAAACCTTATCGCCCTAACGGACGTGAAAGTAAGTTTGGAGAAAAATAAAAAGCTCTACTCTTCCGGTTTGGAATGATCATATCAAAGGAAACCAACAAAACACCATCCAAAATATGCGTAAAATAACGGAAAGAAGTGATCCATCATTTTGGTGGAAAACAATAACTAAAAACTGTCTCTAGAATCCTGGAAAGTGGCTCCTGACTGACAGCAGTGAGAGAGCAAAAGTAAATATACACAAACTAATAAACAAATGACGACAGCCAACAGAATGATCTCCGCGGTACAAATTTGACCACGTGATGACAGTCGCTCGATTTGCACGGGGCACCCGAAGAGCATCCGGACGCGGCGGGGCTAAGCGACTTTTAATTGCCCTCGCGTGGCACTCGCGTCGTCGCCGTCGTCGTCGTCGTCGTCGTCGTCATCAATCAAGCGATGATTTACCTCTGGCACTGGCAAATACCGTTACCGGTTCGCGGGTCGCCGAGTGTGGCCCCCACTACTGGCGGTGTTCTCCTTTCGATCAGGAAGCACCCACACGCACACACAACCACATTACAAAAGTGCTGAGTACAACCTAAAGGTAGAACAAAGTCGACCGGGCTTCGGCTTCGGAAGTTGCCTTCCACAAATCCTTGCAAACGTCCACCTAGCGCTTCCGGGGTGGAAATTCGGGGCCCTTGTGGCGGGGAACATTAACTCACACACGGTGCGATTACAGCGTGTGCCGTCCCCGCTCGGTCCGGGTGGTCCTTCTTCGATTCCTTGGACAGCTATGGCAGGATTACCGAGATCGCCTACGGGCTTTGCTTGAGCTCTTAGCACGCGGAAAACCGAAAAAGGAAGTCGTTCTGCCAGGAGCAGAAACAATGTTGCTGCCCGTGACAGCCTCCCTCCTCGTTTTATTTCCTGGAATGATTAGTGTAATTTTCATTCCGGCGAAAGATTGTCTTCCGCCGATCAGTTTAACGGCGGTATGTTTGTGCGAAAAATCATTTGGTAATCCGAGAATTCGGCTTCAAAAACAAAAATGAACGAAAATCGTAATCGAAAAACATTCTTCAGTATCAAAATACCTGACTGAAAAACCTGTGCATGAGAAAACGTGTACGTTCTAACGTTACTGTAAGGCAGCACACAGCTTCTGAGAGATTATTCTTTACTTTTATTATTATTAACGAAACGATCTGACAGAAGGAGTGGAGTGTATGTTTTATGATCGCAGCCGATAGCGTTCGAAGCGAAAGCAAAATTGAATTGGAAATGCAGCACGCAACCGGTTCACGCTACTCTCGCAGTCAATTAAAAGTGTTTTGCGATAAGGGCGCCCCATAAAGGGCGTACAACATTTACGGCATACCCTCTAATCCATGAAGCTCCTTACGCTGCTGCGTCGGATGAGACGATGACTGCGGAACACCCATTCTAACTGATGCGAACATCCCGCAATGCGCCGGCGTTATCCAGCACGAGCACCTGAAAAGAGATGACATGAGGAAGGGAAAAGGTGGAAAAGGGTAAACACAACTAAAAAAAATTAAAAAAGAACAAGATATATAGGAGTAGAAAGGGAAAGACGGCGGAGAAAGAGTGCAGCGAACGACAGACGAAAAAAGACCCGGGATGCGATAGCGCAGGGATAAGAGCACGTGCACTGGAACAATCTTACCTACCGCACAGGACGAAGTTATTAAACGGTGCAGCATATCCTGTACGAGCCAAAGGGTAAGGATGCAGTTGAACTCACAAGCACCAAAAGGCTTCCCACGGGGCATAGACTAACGCCGATGATTCCAAATAAATAAGAAGAATGAGTGGACAACGTCCGACGTCCGCAGCTAAAATGTTTGATTACATTTGCTACTTTGTTTTCGTTCCTTTACCTCCTATGTATTTTCCTGTTTTTCCCCTTCTTCTGCTTCGTTTTTTGGCGTCTAAAACTAACTAAAATCTACTGGTCGGCCAAAAATTCGTCGGGCGTTGATAAAGACGACACAAGTTCGACCCTGATCGCAAAGGTCGACCATGAAAGCGATTTGGCGAATGGTGCTTTGCGATTTGTCATCTGTTTTTCATTCGCGTTCGGTTTAGTTTTCTATCAATTCACTTCACTCTTTTCCGGTGGTCCCGTAGCTCAACAGAGACGTTGGTTTTTAGTTAGTGGTTCTTGTTGTGTACGCTGTTTTTGCCTCACTTTTCAAGGCACATGAACAAAACGCACACACACGCGTATGTTATCATACAACACAATTATCGCGGACAGGGTGACATGCGATTTGCAAACCGATATGACGTGAACATATTCACGTTTCACTTCGCGTGTGTTTGCCATATTATTTTGTTATTTATTTACATTTTTGGTTATTTTGTTTTTTTAGTTATAAGTTTTCCCGTGCTGCACCGCGCCGCAGCGCCGTCGTGCCGATGAAGCCTACTGCTTCTCCCCGCGCGTCATTAATGATGAATGATGCCGTCCGAGATAAGAGCGTTCTATCGAAGGAACAACAAAAACCCGCGAACGAACGATCGAGTGTGTGAAACCCGAAACACACGATGGCCTCGATCAACAAGTCCTTTGGAGGGACCCGGAGGGAAAGTGTTTGGGAACGATGACTGGGGCGTTTTGTTTAACGTTTTTTCTACATTTCTTCAAAATTTGTTATTCCTGCGTCGCTGCAGTAGAAGGCACTGCCGTTCGTCCCGGCTTGGCGCACGGCGCTCTACCCATCCTTCGCATCCTGTCCCACACACGCGTGCAAGACGAGCCAAAAACGTGAAAACAGACACAATAGCAACATCAGCAGCAGCAGCACACAAATGGACGCAAAAGTGATATGACCCATCCGCACGCCTTCTTCGTGTATCGACCTTCCTTTCCTCGATCCGGGGGAATAATTTTACGCGCGACGTCCTGAGCCACAGACACACTCACACACACTTGACTCGCTCCACAAACCGAACAGGACGAAGGGTCACTTACGGGCATCGCTTACGACGGCATTCCGATTTTGCGTACAGTGGCTGCACGTCGCACAGTGTGGCGATGTGGGCACCCCAGTGTGGATCATTTCTGAACAGTTAAAAAAGGAAATGTGTGCCCTCAAGATGCTTCCATAATAATGAGAAACCTTGGATGCTCTATTCACTATTGACAATTTATAGTAGCTTTACTGGTTTTCAAGGGTCCTAAGTAGACACACTTCACGCTGCTTCACACTTGTGATAAACCTATATTAAAGCATTGTTTCAGAAACTCTCTATACATTACAAGAGATGATATGTTGCAACATATCGAACGAACCAATGTTATTTATGTTAGGGTTGGGAATATACCAATTTTAAATTATGGTTCATGACTTAACCTGAACGGTCATGATATGTCAGTGCCGTCGGTCGAGCTGAGCCGTTCCCTGTTAGTTAGTACGTTCTAGACTATCGTCAAATAAAGAGCGATCCATTAACGTCTTTCACTCTATGCGTTTTTCTCTGCTAAAGAAAAGTAAAACATTAAAGTGTTTATCCGAAAATCCCATTAACTTAAAGTTAAATAACATATATCTGTTTCTCCAATACGAGATGCTTCATTCGCTTCATTTATATGAAAAACATCATTCGCTCCGCAATTCCGAAATTGGAGGAAAATAATCCTACTATCCGACGTCCCTCTCGAACCTGACCTACTGTACACCAGCGCAACGCCAACGTGCCGGAGCCACGCGTATAACGTACCACGTCTTTTTTTCTATTATTCCTTCAACCGTCGACGGGGGCAGGTGATACGGGCTGCTTGCGTATGTATGTATGCAGGTGGAAGTGAGTAGGACGTAAGAGAGAGTGACAGAGCAGGAATGAGAGAGAAAGAAAGAAAGAGAGAGAGAGAGAGAGAGAAAAAGAGAGGGAGTGAGTGAGAAGGAAGCAGTGAGATGATCCACCGAACGCCTTGGATCGGTACGCCGGTGAGCCACGCGACTGCGACGTGACGACAAACGGGCCGACGGCGAAGGTTTTTTTCGGCAGCCACGCAGTAAAATACAACTTAAAAAAGTAAAAAAGTCCCAAAAAGGGACGCGCGCCGTAAAATCGCGAACCCGCCCAAAGACGGCCAGGAGAAAATTACCATCCATGCGCCCTTCGTCCGAGGGAGGCTGGTGGTGAATGGGCTACAGGGTTTCTAAGGAACGTTGGAGGAACGGGAAAATAATTTGCTCACCCATTAGGCTTCGCTCTCCTTGAGCTCGACGCGAAAATGCTGCGCGGCAGCTAATTGGACGCGGGAAAGTCAGGTTCCCCGCAAGGCGGTGAGGAAGAAATTACCCATGGAGGAGGGTACATGCTCCCTCTCAGGCACTTGCCATCCAGCATGCAAACGCTCCGATGGCATGCTGCGTCAAATAAAAATCAGAAGTGATAATTAATACGATGGCCTCACGGGATTCAGGAGTCGAAGCTATGCAACGACTCCCTGCTGGAGTACAATGGGAAAAGGGCAATTGTGCACCATGCATGGTCATTACTTTTGAAATTTCAACGAAGCAGTTTGAATTACAGTCAGGCCGGGAAGGCAAAGCGAACGTATCCTGGAAGCTGAATGGAGCGAAAATCAAAAAAAGAATAATTTTCTATTTAAATATTCAATGACGGAAGCAACATTTCGCCAACGGGCTTCGTTTTCGTAGGGGACCATTATGTGACAGTTAAACCACGCAAAAAGGTCGTAAATCATGTCTTAGATCCCACGGTTCACCTTTGGTTTGGTTTTGTTCGCGTTCTCCGAAGCAGATGAGTGAGACAGAAGCGAGAAAGAAGGAAGCGCGAGAATGGCCAACAACTCTTCGCGGGTTCCAATGATGGCGAACGACTACAGCGGAGGAAATCGCTTTAGCACATTAGAAAGGAAATCAGCCCACCATTATCGGGTGGCCGAGTGTGCTCGAGTTTTTGTGTTTCGAGTCTAAAGATGGGCGAAGGGGAAACTAAGGAATCAGCGGGAAAACATACGGTTGGGTCCTGTCGTGTATTAAGTTCTCTTCAAACTTTCCACAGCTTTTTCACTGATGCCCAAGTGGTGTCTGACCGTTTTGGGCCGTGGAGATCCTCTTCACGGAAGCGAGCGTTTAGCTTTCAACAATTTAGACACATCCGGATCACCGACAGGGGTTGAACAAGTCCCCCGCGTCCTTGCGCCAGGATCATCATTATGCCATTTGCATACATTAAAAAGGAAGACTCCGACGGTGGCTTCCCGTGGTGCGAGAGGCTGCGGCTTTCTTCAATGGATGGCGGCATTGGCGGACGAAAAAGGAAGCCGGACATTTGTCACCGAAGGAAGCACAGGCACGGACGCTAAAACGTCGTAGACAACCAAAGAAACGAAAACGGGTTGGTTGAGTCCTTTAGACTTTTCGGCAGATTTCGTCGACGACGACGACGACGAAAGCACACCGAATCTTCGCCCGAAGCGATACGATTTTCTGTTGCGTCGGTCGCTTCGGTCTGCAAGCCATCTTCGACCGTGCACAGTACCTTGTCCGTAAGCGCGAACTAATCGATTTGACCCCGAATTTTCCCACGGGTTTCACGAATTGGCGAATGGCAAAACAAGATCGAATACGAACCGAATATTCGAATACTTTTCGTTCCATTTCCTTTCTGCTTCAGATTTACTGCTGCTGAGGAGCTCCGTTTGTCGGGAAATTGATTTCCGGACCTTCTTCCAGATGCCGCTTCCGGAAACGATGCTGGGAATGCTGCCCGCGGCCCCGGACATAAGTAAGCAAGAGCCGCATCCTGCGAAAACGGAAAATAATTGCGCTTTACACCGGTGGATCCACCAAAACCAGACAGGTTCCCACTGAGCTGATTGTGGAAGCCACCGTTATGTTTTCTAATTAAAATCGAGTTTCAAAGCTTCAAACTGCGCAGTAATCTATCACCCGCTTCGCATTTTTCTTTTTTAAGCAACCTCACTGAACGAAATAAGAGAAAACTGGAACGGAACTGGCGCTTTTTGCGTAACGATTTTGTTTCCTTTGAACAACCCACCCTTTCAGAAGTGGAAACGTTTGGTAGAACAGAGAGGAGGGTGTGGAACGCAAAAGAGATATGACGGGAGTGTGGACACGCTTGTTAAGTAATTAACATTGTCCCTTCGCTCGGTCCGATCGCTTCATTTGCATAAACCCCGTGCAACCCTTTTTTGTGTGTGCTTCCGCAAAAATGTGTGTCGTTTCCCGAGAGCAGGCCCCTCACGCCGAAATCGCATGCCTGTTTCCAATTCGGTTGTTTATTTTAATGTTACCAATCCGGTAAGAGAGGAGAGGACGGAAGGCGACCATTCCGACCACAAGGAGAAGAAACCCTTTTTCTAGCCAAGAGAACCCGTGGCGGCTAAGCGGTAGAAAAACGGCGCACGGATTTCGAGGTTTGGACATTCCGAACTATTTATTACATGTTAATTTGATGTCATAATAATTATACGCCTTGCGGCACGGGCGGAACGGCAGGCGCGCAGATGGGTTGAAATAGGAAGAGACCGACGCACGATTATCATATATGTTGTGGTCATTTGTTAATTGAATTAGAAGACCACACCAATGCCAACGCCGGACCGCAGAATTACAGCGATAAGGGCGCGCCAAAGGGTAATGGAAAGGGAGCGGACTAATTCATGCAGCGCATGCTCACGCGTCCATGTTGACAACGCGTCAACGGAGGTCTGTGGGGATTTTGATTCCCTCTGTGTGTGTATGAGTGTGTGTGTGTGTGGGTGTGCTGCTGCTGCTGCTGCTGCTGCTCACGCATTACAAATCATTAGCTGTCGGTGGGCGACCGTTGTTCCTATCGGATTAGCCACACCGTGCCACTTCTGTGTAGCGCTCTATCATTTCTCGTCCTCGCTCTTCAGCACTCCTTTTTTGTCTACCCTTTTTGTGGACCGTAGACAAAGGAAGCCACAAGACACAAAAACATAGAAAAACAAGAAGTCTACTAAAACCTAATCAAATCGGAGCACGCGAGCTTGAAGAAATGTTGAATGGAGAGTTAAGCTTCGGAATTGACTTTAGGGATAAGAAAAGGGACGGAAAACACCAACGCCGGTCAAAACCAGCGGCCCACACTCTCACACACAAAAGTAAAACATTTAAAATCGATTGACCCGCCAATAATTGACCAAAAGACCGGTGACCAACCGGTGGCCCTTTCGGCGGCCCTTACATTAAATTAACAACAAGAAAACATAAAAAAGAAGGACAAGACAAGGTGAAAGGAGGGTAGCTGGGAGGAACCCAGCACGCGCACAAATGCGAACCCCATCCCAATCACCAAGGCCGTTGCAGGGAAGCGAGAAAAATAAACCCAACCACGAAAAAACAAGAAACGTGTATCGTGAAGTGATTAAATCCAATATTTTACTGGCGCCCTTCGAATCGGTTCGCCATTAGAAGAATGATAGCCCCTTGGGGTGGGGAGGTGGAGGGCACGCACCTAAACAGTGGATGATTCAAGGGCCAGCTTTGAGCGCTCGTTAAAGGCTTAAATGCAGCTCACGGCGACATCAAGGGTAGATCCGAATGAGCGATATTTTAGGATTTAAAACCACAAAAATTACCGGCTAGCTATCACTACAATTAATGAGTGTTTGGAAAGTTGATATGTTTATATATCGGTTAGTATAGTGTTAATATGTACGAAGCACCATACAACGATGTCACTAACAAGGGCTAATTTCCTTGGAAAACGCCAAGAAAAAACAATTATTGACGAAAATTACGCGAATGCCAATTAGAAGCCCTTGCATGAACGTCGAAATAAATATAGAGCTAATTGCACAATTATTTAATTATTTCAAATAATATAAATCAATAAACAACAACGTCGAATTGAGCATCTTAAGTATAGATTGTAGAGATTTAAAATCTGAAATCAAAAAAATCGCATGAATGAAAGTCGTCATTCGTGCTGTACAAGTCCTGTGATTGTATGCATAAATTTATTAGGCGTACCCCTATATTTCAACAATACAGAACTTCTATAGTTTGAAAATATCATAAAATTATAATCCAAAGAATAAAACTTCTTGAGAAATCGCTAAAGTTAACTTGATAGAATTAACATAAGCATTCCTGTATGTGTTAAATCACAACATAAAACCCTAAATAGTAATTTGCCCCTAGCATACATTTCATTCAGAGTTAACTAGCCTCGGAAACTTTGACAGAATGAATAGATTGCCTAAGTTTAGTGGACGAACAGTGAAAGCCTTTCCCCACCTATTCACGATACTGGCTAGAAACCATGAATTACTACCATGGGTTAACGAGAAAGGTTGGTCGGGTTGAATCGGTACTGTAGCGGTTCCGGTTCGACCCGTATGAAATCGGGTAAATCAACTAGTCGTATAATAAATTTTAGTCCTTAACAATCCGATAAAATGATAAACTAACCATTGATCCCAACTCACCCTCGATCAACTAAGCAACAAAAACAGTCATGTTTGCCACACCTGACATTCTCTTTGCTTTGTCACCTGTCTGCATATAATTACCATAAAAAGTAGGATGCAGCATTTATTTCTTTTTTATCATTAATACAATAATATTAAAAGATTAATTTTAGGGCAACAGTGCAGAGAGTTTTTTATTTTTTTTGTCGAATTTCCTTTCAGCAATCCTGGTATTTATTTATTTATTTCAACTTCATGTTGTCCGCCAAGACGGTTAAACAACCACCTAGCTTAAGAACAAAAACACGAAAAAAAAATTACAACAACAAAAAGCAACTAACGGTAATCTAACAACTTATTAAACAGGTCCGCGTCAAATCTGATAATAAAGTAGAAACAAAAAAACCTAACTAGAGCTAAACAGAAACTGAAGTCAAACAATCAAATGAACCTTACCTTAACCTAAAAACCTCATAGTGCAGTAGGAAGGACAAACGACACTCCAGGTGCACCCCAAGGTCGCAGACAGACGAGACACGGGACAAGATGGACCCACAGGCGGAGTAGGCGAAAAGTAGAGGAGAGCTGGAGCGGGCTGGATTTCAGAAGAAACCTTAATTGCATAGAACACTGTTTGATGAACAATAAATTGCTAGTACTTTTCATTAGCAGAATGTATACCAGAAAGGCATCCTTCGAAATTGTTTAACTCGCAATCATAAACCTCACACAGGAGTAACGTTATCTACGCGGGCGATACCGGCCAGGAAGGCCAGTGGGAAGTGGGAACGAATCGTACGTAGTGTGCAATGATCACAACGGCAAACTAGACTTCTGACACCTGATAAAAGCACGGCACATAGGCATATAATTAGCGCCAATTATTTGTGCCAATTTTCACAGCTTCGGCGACAGTTTTCAGCTCATTGTAATCAAGACCACACTCTCAGGTATTTCGTGGCCTGGCATTTCGGGACTGTTCGGTTCTCACTTGTGCTCGAAGTAAACGAGCTGCAAATTGGTTGCTCCTGTCCTTACGCCTTAAGAAGGGCGCTTCGCCCGTGGTGTGAAGTGAAGTGTGTGGCTGCGTAATCGGCTCGTCCTCGCCGCCACCGCCAATAAATCTGCATACATTAACCGGCCAGGACAAGGGGAGGGGAACAGTACGGTCCGGCGGCAGGGTTCGTTCCCACGCAGTCGCAGAAAACCTGCACGCGCCCAGATGCGCCCGGGTGACAATGTGGCTTAATTGTGTGTTTACTTTCGCGCCCGCGGAAAAAACTACTCGGGCTAGGTAAAACAAACCCGGGAGGAAGAACAGCGCCAAAACAAAACGAATCCAAAGAAACACACGCACGCATAAGTTGTTCGGCAAGCGAAACCTGCATGGAGGCATCACCAATCACCGTACGCATCGCGTGCAATAAAAACGGGCCAGAAAAATAATAACAATAAATAAACAAACGGCAGCGAACGCGTCGGGCGACGAGTGCATAAATCGCCCGGTTGCGGGCGACAGTGTACTACTACGTAACGCCAGCAGCAGTGGCAGATGAATGTAATCGCACCGAGAAGCTTCAGCGCGCAAAACGCTAGTCTAGTGGCCCGCGTAGACTCGCCGCCAGATAAAAGTAGCTCCGGCAACTATCGACATCTATAAGGCGACTCGGAGTCCCCCGGGGCACGCGAAGGAGTTAACGCACTGCGTGTGAGTGTGTTTGCACACACCGTAATGGAGAGCGCTCTGGTCCTGCCAGCTGCAACCGTTACACCCGGTGACGCGCGGAGAAGCGGACGAACGCACACAGTCCAGCCAGCGCAGGTTCGTCGCTTATACCATCATCGACACGGGTGAGTCTTTCGATCGTTGACTTGTACTACGAGAGGGGACGATCGCGTCGGCTGGTGATGATGATTATGATGATGCGACTCGCGCGCGCGCACGCCCGCCAGACCCGGACGAGCTGCAACCGAGCAGTCGAAATTAAAATTTTCGCAACTCATTAATTTTCCCGCCGAAAAAAGACACGAAAGGGAGAGAAAAAGAAATTATAAGTACAACAAGTGAAAGGTGGAAGGGAGGACAGCAGGAGAGTTGCGGCAATAAATGTCACCCACAGATGTGCCTGCTTGAATGGCCGATACGTCACATACCCCGGCTCGCCTCCCTCCCATTTGTGCATTACCGACACCACTTTCTTCTCGCCGTCCGAGTTGAGAAAAAGGACATAAATTGTCTTCAACTTCTGTCACCGCTTTTATTGTGTTTCGCTGTACACGGTTGGTGTTTTGTTATGCATAATTTTTCGATAAATTGTACCGATTGCGATCAGACCTGGCACAGCGCAGTGCTGCCCGTTGTGTACTAGGAGCCTTCATCTATATGGAATTTTTTGCGTTTTGTATATATTGTAGAAACAAATTACAAATTAAACAGTACAAATAGTCGGCAAATAAGAGCATCCCAGCGTTTCATCTTGATGTTTGAAGGATCTGCCAAAATTGAAGTCAATATCTAACAGCTGACAGCTAAGTCCGTTGCTTACTCTTCTAAAGGATCAGAGTTTAATATTCGGATTTTTCGCGTTTATAAATTCGTCTTGCGGCTGTTCTTCACACTACCGACTGCTCTAGTGGCTTTCTAACTGGTGCGATTGTGGTTTTTACTGTGGTTCTGCACGTTTGGGACTTATTCGTGTTTTCGGCTCACGTACTGTGCGTCTGCTTTTTTACTACAAAATGGAGCCCATCTGCCACGGCTGTGCCGCCGTATTCAAAGACGATGAATCAATTATGCACTGTTGCTAGTGTGAGGCAACGTTTCTCTTCGAGTGTATGAAGGTTCCTTCTGCTCTGCTTAAATACGTTAAGCATCGGATCGATTTGCACTGGTGTTGCACTGGCTACCTCACACACCCGAAATGCTTTACGGGGCCGTACATCGCGACTCGCTAAACTAGACTATTCGCTCACAACACAGCCTCAACGGCCAACGCTGCAGCCCAACATAGCACACCCACAGCAACCCCGCAATATGCCACAAAAGAATAGATAAACCCACCAATCGTCATCGACCACTATCACTAAACACCATCCGACAGCACAACAAATAAAACTCGAACAACACCTACCCATACAACCGAGCTACATTTCATCTACCAAAACGTCCGAGGAGTCAGAACGAAAATATGTGATATCCTCTGCGCTAGCACAGCTTCGAGTTATGACGTCATCGTTTTAACGGAGACATGGCTGAATGATTCGAATACTTCCACCATGCTCTTCGATCAATCATTTACTGTCTATCGGCTCAATCGTAATCCCAGCATTAGCTGGTCGCAGTGGATTCCCATCTGGCTACGACCGAATGCCCCAGCACTATCGATACCGTGGAGCACCTATACATACATATTCAATTCCGAACACGCCGTGTCCTTGTCGGTATTATCTATCTGCCTCCTGACCGATCACATTGCACTAATACCGTCACTGCGATCTGTTCGGTAATCGAAGCTATGAAAAACATGCACTGCGACCGATTCATTATTTTTGGTGATTTTAATTTCGGATCGTTATAGTGGAGTAGTGACTTATCGATTAATCCCCATAATTATCGGTTCGATAACTGTAGTTCACTGTTTGCCGACTGTGTTAGCTTCAATGGCTTAATGCAAATGAACAACTGTACCAATGCCTCAGACAGGACCCTTGACCTTGTCCTCGTTGACGAACACTATTTAACCGAATAGGTGCTTTCCCCAGCGCTGCAGCAGCACGCCATACCTGATGCACATCATCCGGCGATTGAAGTCACATTGTTGACGGCTGTATATCATGTTTTCGAGCAGACCCCGACCGGTGAATCGGACGTTTTATCTGGCACACATGGATAAAATTACAAAAATTTACAAACGAACGGACTTCTCGCGATTACGAAGGCTTCTTGAAAATACAGACTGGACCATCATTAATACTGAATTGGACGTTAACTACCTGCTGCCCTCGACGCCTCATTAGACGCGGCCACCATGGTCTAATCGACAACTTCGCTACTTGAAACATAGCTTCCTACTTCCAGTGCTATCGTAAGCTCAGGACTCATTATTTAAAAATGCGATTTACAGCTGCCCACAACTAGTATCGACGGTTGAATAGGCATTTACACGCCCAATATGTGCGCCAGATCCAAGACGATTTGAGAAGCAACCCGCGCCAATTCTGGTGGTACATCAACTCAAAACGGAACAGCACTGCGATGCCGCAGTTGATCTCATATAACGGCTATGATTCTGTTAACAGCCAGGAGTCCTGTAATCTCTTCGCCAAGCGCTTCCGCAGCCAGTTTTCCCATGGTGTTTCCACATGGTGCTACGATCAATCTCGTGTGGATACCGCAATCTCAAATGTACCAGAAGCCGTGATCAACTTGGCGCTTTCGATAGAATCGGTGAGGAAGGCAATATGCCGTATCAAATCCGTATCAAAGCAGAGTCAGTACAGCGTCGCCTCACTCGGGTCATCTTGCCTGTTTTCTATCGTGGTGTCTCCAGTCCTGACTTGACTGCCGTACTCATTGTTGCCGTACACCTGTTGTTAGGATTACAATCTATTCATCACAAACGTAAGAGAGCACAAACTGTGTTTGTGTGAGCACAAACACAAAGTAAGAGAAATTGACGCCCCTGATCTGTTGGCTAGATTGAATATATACGCTCCAGCTCGAAATATAAGAAATATGCAATTTCTGGCACCACAAGTACGAAGGCAATTATATTATCCTAAAGAGCCTCTTTTAGTAATGAGGAGAAGCTTCAACCAGCACTACGAACACTTTGACTTCTGCTCATCCATGCCTCCGTTTTGAAAATCAGTTGTTGCTACTTTAAGCTAGTGCTTAATTACTTATGATAGTATTAATAATAGTGTAACGGCCATGATGTTGGCCACACACTTTTTCGTTAAATAAAAAATTAAAAAAATTGAAAGATCTGCCAGAATTGAAGCGTTTTTCATCAACACTTTGACAGTTTCTCGTGAATTGTTTTGCGATCCAAATGACAAAATCAACTGTCCATCCCGGTCCGGTCGCGAAATGACAAAGGGGTTGAGTAAATTACAAATGCGCCCGCATGCCCGAACCGATCCGAATCGCAAACCGTGACTACCGGCTGCCGATCCCAGAGACTGTTGGAGACAGCCCACGCGCAGCGCAGGTGCAGCTGCCACCCGGTGCGGTGGCAAGGTGCGTGCCAGGTGCAGGCCGGACGCGAACGTAAGACAGGAGCTTTCGACATCGGTTGCAGTTGGTCAGTTGCAGAAATTCGACTTGTGGTCCCTTTGATTTCCATTTGTTTTGTAAACGGAACTTGAACCAATTTTAGCAGAGTATGTACATTAAACTACATTTTGTACAAAATTCCAGCGTCCACCAAATCTTTTTCGAATCTATCTCCTAACACTGGCGGACCCCCGGACAACCCGGGAGCCAGGGAGGTCCAAGCGTTCGACACTTGTCCAAACAGTATCACATCATCGCTTGCAATAAACATCGTCTTAATCAATATCGCCGCTCGCAATCGCGTTCCGCAAACAAGAAGGCCAAGAAAAAGCTGGCCGACAGCGCAGACGGATGCTGGTGGAGCCCACTGCAAGAAAGTGAGACGACTCTGCTCGCAACCGGAAGAACCCGCTGACAATGCAATGAGTTGCGCAAGAAATGCTACACCGCTAGCTCCGGAGACGACCATGAGACGACTTATCGCACAGCAAGAATCCAGATCAAATGACGTTGGGGCGATTCAGCTTATCGTTAGGAAACGCACTGCGTTCGTATGCACTTGTGCCTGCATTTTTTTAGTTTTGGTTTCCCACTCGTTGCTGAAAAACGGAACACAAAGAGTTCTGGCACGGCAAGTTTTGTCAGATTTCAAACTCCGCCAGTCCTTATCTCGATCTTCACTCGTTGATCTCGAGCTCCGAATCGAAGAACGGATTTTTGGCGACATTCATCGATCGTTGGGCGACGCGTCTTCCACAAGACCTCGTGTCATCACGTCAGACGACCGACAATCGTTTGCTGCAAACGGGATAGTCTAAATACAGCATTTACCAAACCCTAACTAACAAAATGGGCCTTTTTTCGAGGAATAAATGTAGAAATCAATCGATAGAGAATCGATCTGCAAATTACAAAAAAAAAAGAGTCTGTTAGAAAACATGTTTGAATTTTGAAGGAAAAAAACGAGGTTCTAGTGAGAATTTTTGCTGGTAAGAAAATCGCTCAAATCATGGAGTACTAGAAATAGGCAAGAACCCTCTGTAGCCGAATAGAGAGCATCATTAATTCCCCCTTAATTAATTTGTTGCCAACTAAAATAAAATGGTTGAAACATTAAGAAATCATAAATCTGAATTCAACGATCCCATGTGTCTAAAGTCACTCTATGTATCGTTAGTCCGATCTTCCATTGAGTTTAACTCCCTT
>JAOEFI010011654.1:0-23648 GCA_034621735.1 Anopheles plumbeus | reverse complement strand
CCCCCCCCCCCCCCCCCCCCCCCCCCCCCCGAAAGGCAACCGGTTCCGCTTCGATCGTTCTGCTTGCACGCTTCACGCTTTCGGAGAAAATTGAGCACGCTCCAGCTGCACCGGAGCCAGCCAGCCCGCCCAACTTTGTGTCGATTCGAATTGGAAACGAAGGGGCTGGCCGGACCGGCAGACGGCGTGCCAGAGGGGCGGGGAAGTTTCGGCGCTCGCCGGGGGTCCCTCGTGGGTCTTCCGGGTCGGGCTTCCGGGGCG
This sequence comes from Anopheles plumbeus, assembly GCA_034621735.1. Taxonomy (NCBI): domain Eukaryota; kingdom Metazoa; phylum Arthropoda; class Insecta; order Diptera; family Culicidae; genus Anopheles; species Anopheles plumbeus. The sequence continues at coordinate 23,387 of JAOEFI010011654.1, read as the reverse complement.
CTCGGAATCCCATGAAATGATTCTTCGATCGCTTCGCCCGGTCCTGTCGGATCGACTTTGCACGGAGAAGGCACTCCGAGGTTCAAAAACTTGCGCACCGGTATACTGGGGTAATGTTTCTGACTGCATTATTTTGTTGTTGTTGGTTATCTTGCAACCGGGCTGAAGATAGCCAGTACCTCGGCCTGCCGATTGCCAGCAAAGCCTGGGCCGCGCAATCTATGATTGCACGTTTTTTTCATTCCGTTCCCGTTTTCCTTCCGATGCATGCGTGGGAAGGCGGCTGCACGCGCCGTTTTCCACAAATAAAATGCATTTTGTGCATGAACCAAAGGCTCTGGTAGCGCGAACGAGGGAATGTGCGGAGTCCCGAACGAACGGCGCCGCAATATATACGTGGTTCAAGCAGGAAGATTTACGAGTTTTCTGGTTCGCGGTCAGATGTTTTTGGGCTGTTTTATGTTTACACCTTGCATGGTTTGGCAGCTCAAAGTATGCAAACATCGCGAGAGTATTTGAACCCAGTTTTGAATGAAAAATTTTCATAGAATTGACATGAAGAAATAGAAAATATTACTATTCTTTGTTACATTGTTTTGCCTGTAACTGTTCTGACGAGCGTCCACTGTCCTGAGTGCGATGATGCCTTTTCGGTTCATGGTACGGGGACACCTTGAGACTATGTATAAAACTATACTGTGGTGCGAGTAGCAGCTTCCTCAGGGCAGGGTGAAAGAGAGAGCGAGAGAGCTGAGAATTTGGCGATTTAGCGGCGCGGTGCGAAACGCACGGGTAGCAGAAGCCGGGACTATAGCGCTCTGCGAACGGACGGAACGTTTTGGAGCCAACGATGCAAACGGCAGCATGGTTTCCGCCCAGTCCGAACCAGTGCGCGACTCCGGCTGGACGCGTGCTAGGGCCGACCGGGCCTTTCCCTAGAGATGCGGCCCAACGATTGCTGCGTTCGTTCGCCGAGTCCAGCTACTGGTTGCTGCACCATTCCGTTCGCTGCGAGCGACTGGAAGGCGCCTTCCAGCAAACAATCTGGCGGCCCTTGGTCCGAGAAGGGCCTGCCCCGTGGGTAACTTCAATTTAGCAGTGAAAGTCTGCCTGGGTGGCAGTGTCGCAGCACCACGACGGAGTTGAGCGTTGCAGCAGCAGTAGTTCTGACCTGCAACGGCGCTGCCAGAGCTACCGAGGCGGATGACCGACGGGGAAGTAAAACGTTGAACAACGAAGACTTCGTTCCTGTTTCCTATCAAATGAATTGGAAGCATGGCCACTAAAGCAACAAATTGAAGGAAGAATGGAGGTGGAAGAATTTCACTGCGCCACGGAGCATCGCATCGGTTGAAAATATGAAGATTTTCGTAGAGGTTAAATTTTTCAGCCAGAGTCTTCGCACGTAAACTATTTGACCAGTGAACAGCGGAAGGTAAAACGGAAAAGTCACACAATCACGCAAATTTGGTTGCTAAACCTAAAGCCGTAGCGGCAAAATGTCAGCAAGAGCAAGAATGGTGGAGACGGGCAAAGTGCAAAAGAAACGAAGCACTCCGGCAACTAATCAATTAAGTTTAGACGGCAGGTAGAGCGAGATCTGGCGCGGGAATTTCAAACGCCATCCCCAGCATCGTCCCAGCGATTTATTTCCCTCTTGAGTGTTGAGCTTTTCCGGGACGAAAACCCAAAGCAAGAAACCAAAACTCCACATCGGCAGCGCCAACGAAAAAGAGAACGAAAAGTTCGTACCCATTTTCCTCCTCCCGTCTGCCGCCCCAACGGACTCGAGCACTCCCGGGTTTGCGCGAGAAAAGTCGGCACCCTGGCTGCTGCTGGGCTGAAGTGGGCCCGGGCGTGCGCGGGTAGCCGGATGGAAAAGTGCGGACTGGGTGCCAAGTGGCAGCTGAATCTGTTTGCTTAAAAATGCAGAATACGGTTTCCCGCTTCGCTTCCGTAGGGTGGGCCGGAAGGTGGAAGCTCGGTGTGAACCCGACTGCGAAGACGAATACAAGCAGCCCGAGACGGCGCAGTGGACGGTGGCGGCGGGACACTTTACACGTTCCTTTGAAGTTGAATTTGATTACCAGCGCGGCACAGGCCGTGCAGTGTGTGTGAAGCAAAGTTGCGCCCTCAAACCCGGCCGGGGGATTGGGGTGTTCGTCCGGAAACTCCAAACTAGTCGTTTGGCTCCCAAATCCCCGGGGAGTGTAGCGCAGTTCGCCCGCATCGCTGCTGCCCGGAAGGCGACTCGGGAGCCGAATGCGGGAACCCAGGACGTGTTCCAGCGGATCCAGCCGACAACTGGATAATGAACGACGCCGAGCAACTGGGGCGGCGCTTTTCCCGGCGACGGCTCGGTTGTTCGTGCCACCCTTAACGCGAAATTTGCTATTTTACAGTTCCGACGGGGACGGACCTTCTCTCTCTCTCTCTCTCTCTCTCTCTCTCTCTCTCTCTCCCTCTCTCTTTCTATCTCTCACTCTCTATATCTCTCTTCATTTGTTTCTTTCTCTAACCTTCTCCCGCCCACCTCCCACCCAGTCTAGGGATGCACGGAAGCCACGAACGAAACGAGCGAAAAAAAAAGGGTGCAGCCTAAAAGTGGGAAAATCCACCAACATTGTTGAGTAATGAGAATTCACACGAATTTTACCACATCCCGGCGCTTTCGTGATTCGCAAACCGTTCAATCCCTGCGCCTCCTCCGTGTTTTTTTTTTTTTTCGTCACGGTAGTCGAAGACCGGATAAAGGAGTCACTGTCTCTTCTGCCGAATCGTCTAATGAGCTTTATGTAAATGTCCAATGCCCGACTGAAGTGTTACGTCCATTACGCATTCTCCAGTTCTATTCCAAAACGCTGTAATGCCTTTTACGGTGAGAACCGTTGGTGTTTGTCGGTGTCTAGACAATTTGGTTGATGTCTGAAACTTCCAGCTTCTAGATACAGTTCATGCAGCGTTAAATCACTCTGCTCCTACACCTATTGGAAGCCAAATGCATCCATACCGTTCTCTGCCGGGGTTCGCTCGACTTCTTCGTTCTTCGGCACACTTTCACTCTGCCTTCGGTCAAAAGAAAAGAAAAATTTATTCCACATCGCAATTGCCTGCAAAGTCCAAAGCATTTCAATAAAGAATCCGTCGGACTTCTATTGTGGTAGTTACATATGTTCGCACACATGCTACTCTATGCTCACCTTAGGCAACTCGTTTGACATCACAGAAGGGAACAACCAACACGTAAAGTGCAAGTATTTCAACCATGAGCGCTACTACAGAAACGTGCTGTTCTTGTTTTGCGTGTTCCTACTTGTTTTTTTTTTTTTTTGTTACACCCAATCACGGCACGAGGAAAATATCGCAAACTTCCGACCGTACGATCGATTGTGTTTGTGTGTGTGTGTGCGTGTTTACCCGGCATTTTCACCGGAGCTCTTCGAACTGATCCTTTCAAGAATCCTGAAGCGCAAAAAACAAACAAAAAAGTACCAACCGACGGACAGGATCCGTTGGAATCATAAAATAAATACTCCATATCATAAATAAAACAGGTTTCAATTTGTGTTTGAACACTTGCCTTCTGTTTTTGTTCCACAATAAATAAAATGGAACCTTTGGAACCCAGCCGCTCCCCCCCCCCCCTGCTGAAACGAACCTTCATTACGGTGGAAAATCAATTTTCACCCCAAAGGAACAATACAAAAAATACTACGATTTGCTTGCCCTGTAAAAAAAAAAAATGCTTACTAGGGGGTGAAATATAGGGGGTGGTGAAAGTGAATTTTTTTAAGTCCACCCTGCCAGGTGTGGAGTTATTCTAGCCGCAGAAGGATTTCGAGCAACGTCTGCCGTGTAAGTTTTTCTTTCATTCGAGGTCGCAAAAATCCAAATTATCATGTCAGAAATTTGCGAATATCTCCCTGGACGCAATCATACTGATGCCATCCTGAATGGTTCCTGGTGTGGCTGGCGTAGCCGCCATTCGCCGTCGAATTGAGCGTGCTGTGCATTTGTAGCCAAGATTCCCAGGAATTGCATTTGTGGAAGGCCATTAGTGTAAAAATCGCTCGTTTGAAACCTTCCACTCATATCTGTTCGCTTTCTGATGGCGCACCTTCTCCTCCCACTGCTTCCAGTGCTCCCATTCACTCTCCAGTTGTTCACATACTACTCGCGTTTTAAAACCAGTACAACCATCGCCCATCGGGTATCGTGTACACATGAACGAATTTATGTAAACCGTCGCTTGCGCGTAAACTTCATCTTCAGGCAATAATCGTACTCAGACCACTCTCCCCCACCCCTCCCCCTTCACCCCTTTACTCTGCCCAACCCTTTTGTTAATGTGTGTTTTGTAACGGTGTGTGGAACACCGGTGCCACTACTCCTACCTCTTCAATTAAGACATGTTTCATCGATTACGTCCTACGCTGCTTATCTGCGGGAAACGTTCGTTTACCCGCGTTTAAAAACAAAAATTGCTACCCCTTGTGTTCTTTCACTCCTTCGCTGTGCTCTACCATTTATTTTCATGTCTTCTTCGCGAAAAACTGACGCTGGTTCAGTTTCGCTGAAAATGCTTGCAGGCGAAAACACGGAAATAAATCATCTCGATTCCCACTCGTAAGAGGAAGAGACCAACTCGGCGAATGCGGGATGCGTCTAACAAGGACCACTTCTTGTCTGTCTCTGTGTGTGTGTGTGTGTGTGTGTGTGCTTTTTTATTAAGCAGCCGACAGACATACACTTCAAACAGCGAAAAATGTACACGTATTAATTCGACCTGTTTCGACTTTTATCCTTCCACCACTTCTCTTGGCGAGGTTGGTGCCAGGAGGGTAATAAACTTTCTATTCCCACTTACCCGAAGTGCCGCTTCTTCTGCTGATGGGACGCCAGCTGGCGACGGCAGCGGAATGTCCGATCGCACACGTTACAGGTGAGAGACTCGTCTGGAGAGGGGGCGGAGAAAAGATTGAAAGAAAGACAGCAATTATTCCTTGATGTCGTGAGCAAGCGTGAGAAAAATAGGGCATCGGATAGCATTTGATTTCAGTTTTGCGTAGCGCCATCCAATCGAATAGGGTTGAAGGAAGCTGGAACGTGATGCGGAGGCGCAACCGAGGTGGGTCCTTGTTTGCTGCTTTCGAGGAAGATCTATTCAATTTGTTGGCAATGGAACTGTTGTTGAACGTTGCTAAGGCTATTAGTGCGTGCATGGCTTCTGCTTCTGCTATGAACATCTTGTAAACATTGCGCCCCTTCCGCCCAGAACACTTCCCGTAGCATTATCCGAAGCGAAGCAGTTCAAATGCGCGTTCACATTCGTTACCATTGATAGACGTAACGAGGGTTTCCATACGCCATACGTCGTTGTCATGCGGTGTATTAATATAGTGCATGTTCTAGCGGCTGCTTCTCCACTGCCGAAGCCTTTTTCCTGGAGCACCAGTGGGCGAAGCGTGAACAAGCGCGTCGAAACGATCCTTCGAACTGTAGGCTCCGGAGGCGTTTCCAGGCTTTTTTTTTTTTCCATCTGCAGCTTCCCGGAATAGACATCAACCCTAATGGTCGTCAACGTGCCACCGGCTAGCTTCCCCGAACTCGAGTGCGCGCAACTTCATGACACTACAACTGCCCGCCCGGAAGCACGCACAGAACCTCTGGGCTGTTGCGAATGTTCCCTTCCGGTCTGGCGTAATTCCCACTTCTAGGATGTGAATCACTCCTCAGAGAGTCACGGCGCCAAAACCAAGCTGCAGCTGTTTCACCGACGGCTCAAGCGTTGTCTTGATGGTGCTCGTAATTAGGCGGTACGGCTGCTTGCCCCGATTTACAATCACCTGATAGTTATCAAAGTGAGGGATTGGCAATCCCTATCTTGGGGTGATTTAAATATTTCGGTGCCGATGGAATGATAGAAAATCTGAGGAGGAAGGAAAATATTGTTATAAACATATAATACCCGCAGCTTCGTCCTTCTACACACATAAGTGTTGCGAAACTTTCGTGACAAATTATTCTCTAACCATCGGCCTAATTCCAATTGGGTCGAGTGCTCATCATCGCCGTATGTCCACCACTGTGTGTTCTGAAGAAAAGATACCTTACAATCAAACACCTCGCCAATCGCCAACAGTGGCCAATTGTGGCGCTGGGCTCGAACGGGACGAAGTAACCGAACTCCCAACGCAGTACCGCTCAACGCTACGAAGGGCCAATCGCTTTTGGGTTGGCGTTTATGCGCAAACGTAATTGCTACCAGGGTGTGCTTTCGCGTGCATGCCATATTTTTCCGTGCCGATTTTATGACAGTATTTTGTGGGCTTCCCTTATCATTATTGGCCCGCTTTCACTTGACAATCATTGGCCCGCACACAGGGTGAAGGAACAATGTAATGTAATGGGGCAACAAAAATAAATAAAAGAAAAGGAATAAAAGAAGAACACACGAAACGAAACCCAGGAACGTGTGATCCAGAACAAATACCAGGCGCCTCCATCGCAACCGTGCCGGAGGGAAGACATTTCCCTACCCGGTCGCTATTCCAGTTGTAACGATGGTGGAGGCAAATATGGACACGCTACCACCTACACCACCATCAAATCCATTTGAAGGTGCATTAAGCGGAACAGTAAACCAATTATGACTCGATTATGGACGACCGATTGCCTGGCAGAAGAAAACGAGAATGGAACCAACAGGAACAAGAACAACGAACGAAAAAATTAAACATAAGATGACAGCAAAAACACAACAAACATAATCGAAAACCAATCGCACGGGGTAGAGGGCATCGTAAAACGCGTGCAACCGCACCTTCAAGCACACTAAGGCCGCCATTCTCGCCCGGACGCAGAAACTGCCCGTTTACGTTCGATCGGAAAATGCAAGCGGGTCGAAAGGAAAACAAATCAAACTTCAGGGGAAATGAGTGAACTTTGTATTCGCTGCACGTCGCTAGGAGCTGGATGCTGGTCGGAGTGAAGTTGTACGAACATTTCCGAGAATCGTGGGACTTCTGTTCGGCGTGACTGGTACTATATCCGCCTGATGCAAGGTTCCAGTGCTTGCAGGGTTTCACCAATTCGTTTCGTAGGCTTGTCCGTTTGCCGTTTTCGTAGTCCAATGTATAAAGCCCCGTTGGGAAAATTGTAGTCAAACTGGAAAGCCCCTTTGGGGGGCTCGTGCTCGATTCCGGGGCAGCGGTGCGGGCGGACTGACAGATCCGGCGATGGGCATGCGGGACGCTTCCTCCGAGTTTTTCTTTCCCTCTTTCGGAGGCACACTCTTTCGGTTCGCTCTGTGACGTCGGCAGACCGAAGAATCCTGTCGACGCCACCGGGGATGGGTTACGACTCGATGGAACGCAGCGAACCCAGCTTCAGTTGGAGTTCCAGTTTCCTTGGGCGCTACTGGAAGGTGGCGGTGGGCGGCGTGAATTCGCGTGGATGCGGGAAACCTGCCGCGGTCCGGCGGAACCAAACGGCTCGCGAGGACGCGGACACCCGAATCGATAAATTCTCGTTTTTCAACATTCAACTAGCGCCATCGGGCCACGCAGTACAGGGCGGGCGCCGGTGCAGTGGCGGGGAGGTGGGGTCGGTTCCGGTTTTTGGCGGGAAGTGCACGCAAGGGCACAACCATTCCCGACGACGGCTGAATTCAATTTCCTGTGCCATCAAATACCGTTTCCAGCGGGCGGGCGGCCAGGCGTTACCTGCTCCGGGAAATGGTTGTCCGCAAATCTTCCGGCAGGCGTGGCTGATCCGGCGATAAGCGCTGCGGTTTCTCGTCGGATTATTTCCCGCTCAGAAGATGTGATTATTTCGAGCCGAACGAGCGATCTGATGCGCGCCGGCAGCAGTCTAATATTTATTTCGACGGCAGTTTATCCATCCAAGTCGGGAAACGCTGCCCCGCGCGGAAATTCCACACTGTGTCGGCTCGAGGATTTTTCAGTTCGATTCACTTTACACCTAAACACTTACCACAAGTGGCGCTAGTATGGCTAGGGTCAGCAAAATATGAACTTTGTGACATGGGTGTGTTTGGTGCACCGATGCACAGGGTTCAGGCACTGGGTCAACGCAGAGCCTCCGCCGAGCCCGTCGTTGTACTTGGCTGCACCGTCTGTAGTATGTCGACGTATGATGGAATTAAATTTCGGCTCAATTTTCCAGCCGCTTATTCATTTCTTAGTTCCCCCCAAAATGGAACCCGGACATCACATCCCCGGAAAATGGGATCACATGATGCCACAAAACCGCGCTCTCGCCATTCGCACGGTCGGTGTGGAAGGTTCTCATGTTTGTTCTTCCTCTTAAACTCTTTAACCACGGTAGTCGGGTGTCCGCAGATGCGGGAACGGTGTACCCGCCGCCGATTCCGGGGCCTATTTCGATTTTACGTGGGTTTCCTCCCTCCATGTTATTTCTTTCGCCCTGTTGCTAATTTGTTATATTTCACGTTCGTATAGAACAGCTGAAGTGTGGTCGGTAGGGTCGGGTTTCGTAAGCATTCCAGAGTAGATGTTGAGTAGATGAAACGGTCTCGCAGGGATTGGAAAAGCGAACGGGCACAAGATGCTAGCGAGGACACATTAAATGCTCAGGAAAGATATCCCATCAAATGTCCAACGAGGGGCAAACGTGTTGAGGTCTGCACGGTTGCTAGGCTGAAATGGTCTCAAGTAGCTGTTGACGCGGCATTTTTCCAAAGGTCATAGCAAGAATCTTTCCGGACCGGTGACCGCAGGAAGGGCAAAAGTAAACGAAACTTATTTCTACAAAACAGGAAGCCGACATGCAAACAGGACTAGTGGAAGGAGGAAGGGGAGCAGTTTTCATGCTTCAAAATCGGCACCGGCTGGGCAGGAAGAGAACGGCGTGGAAAAAGTAACGCATTGAAATTTCTCCGAATTGGAAATCCGATGCATAATTTCCCGTTGTCACTATCCGTCGTTGGTCCGAATTAGGCTAGCCCTCAAGAAGAACGTTTTGGAACCACCGGTGTTTCTGGTATGTGTTGCTTAGAATGTGGATATGAAAAAAAATGGAAAATGTGCTGCAAAATTTAAAAAAAAAAAAAAAACTCTGGGCGAGCAGAAATTCGTCGCAAACGTATTTCTGTGTTAGGTTTTATTCTCAAGTTTGTTGGTAAAAGTCCTTGACTTCGTCGGCCGAATATGCCCTCAGTCGTACCCAACATCAAACGGTACAACCGTGCTACAGCGATACGGCGCTGTAACCGCCCCCTCCCACATTCGTGGGATGGAAATAAGCGACCGAAAAGAAGGACTTCGAAAAAGCCAACGACTGTTTAATGAATATTATCATGACCGCTACCGCACCGCACTAGGAGGGACGATGGGCTGGCCGGGGGTGATGATACAATGGAGTGTCTCGTTGGCAGGGAGCAGCTGGGGAAGCATTGCGGTATGGGCATGGGCTAAACACGAGGGGAAAAAAAATCCCTGAAACCAAAAAGGCAGTGTGGTGAAAATGCGGCCGCTTCTAATGCGTCGCACTTGCCACAGCTGAAACAGAGAAGCTTGACGAAGAAGGCGCGACGGAAAAATCAAATTCAGCACTCTATTTACATTACGGATCAATTGAACGGTACACAACTCGCGTGAACGGCGGAAATAGAATGGTTCCCAGGACCGCTGCGGGGTAAAACGGGGGGCTCGCTACGCGCCTTGAGTTTCCCTTCGCAGGGTGACCGCGGTGGTGGTACAGCTTCCGGTCCCGTGACGCTTGGGTTCCGGATTTCATGCTGCTTCTACTTTCCTTTTTCGACCGCTCTCGGCTAAGGGCACAATTTAGGCCGATGTTTGCGTCTACATCCTATATACTCATGTTGACGGAGTTTTGGCCGGTGTTTGCGCTTAAGTTTATGCAAGATTTGACGCTTGGAGCAGGTTGGAACGTCTCATTACAATTTGTACGGCAATACACCCACCAAATAGGGAGAGAGTCCCCAATGCTTGTCAATCAAGAGATATAATGTATGAACTTTTCACAGTGCGGGTAGATGCTGTTTGTTTGCTTTGTTCAATCCACGCAGTGCTGCGTAACAAATGTGGTTCAAAACTATAAACTGATGCCATCAATGCGTGAACATAAATGTGTATAGTTATTAGTTATTTTACCACTCATTTTGCATGGAGGCGCTTCAAATAGAAGCTCATCGTGCACTTGCGCTTCGCTTCGAGCAGTGACGGGTTTCGAATGTCGCCGCACACATTCGCAACACCTTGCCGTACACACCACCGCAGAGTAGGTTCTGCTGGCAGTGGTGGCTGGAAGCTGCGATTTCGTTTAGCCTGCAAAATAGGCGCGAGATGCACACACCGCTTCTGGTTCATTCGTCACTAACCAGAATCAAGAAGCTGGAAGCGCGTTGAAGCTGCCCGCCTAGAGAAACCCTAACATATCTATTCAACACCACCCGATATAAATGTTTCCCGACTGTGTGGTGAGTAATATCGTCTGGTTCCTGGTACCAAACTGGTTTCCTGGTCGTTCCACCGTGGTTCATTCAGACACGGTACGTGAGAGTCTAGGTGCGGGGTGTAATCGATTAGGTTTCGGCGACAGGGCTGAAGCACACAACAGCTCCGGCCACTGGCCAGCCGAAATCCATTCGACGGCGGCCCTAGCACTGAAGAATGGGCCGGCCAATTATTGGGGAAAAATAGCACCCCCGGGGATCGTTAGCGCTACGCCCTGCAGGGATCGAGTAGAGGCGACAGCAACGAGCACAGAGCGGCCATTTCCGTACACACCGGGAGCTATGGTAGCGACAGTAGCTGAAAACACGGTGCTTCTCGATTATTCCCCTGGTGGACTGTAGTAGTACATCGTGGTCAATCTGAACGCATATCTCCATAGTCCCTTAGTAACAGGAAAGCCAATGACGCCGATAATAGACTACACCTGTCCATTAATGAGGGTTTCAGAGTGGGAGCGTCATTGGAAATTCACTTTCTCTACTTTTTTTAACACACACACACACACACACACACACAAGTAGAAGAAAAAGGAACGAGAAAAGTCGTCTCGTAATAGACACAGTAAGAAGAATCGTGGCCAACAAGGATATTGACGGCTAGGCACGGCCCAGGCTGCTCAACAAAAGCCCGCCGGCAATATACGGGAAGTGATTCATGTCGAATCAAATGCCCGAAATTCTCGCTTGCGTAGCTAGGCTACCACCTGGGGTTGCACGTGCTGGGGTTCCTGGCATTTCTTTATAGGAGCTTCTGGAGGCACTGCTCGCTTCATCTACTGCCAGACCTTTCTGGCTCCCACCTGCGTTTCAGGTTAGATTTCAGTGTTCTCTCTCTCTCGCTCTCTTTCTTTTTCTCTCATCCTACCTTTTTTTCTCTCTCTCTCTCTCTCTCTCTCTCTCTCTCATGTATGTCCACATGACCAAACACACACACACACGGTTTAAGGTCTACATCCTTCTGCACGGTACACCCGATGAAGTATTCTTAATAGGATAAGGATAATAGGATTATTCCAGTAATTTCCCACACGGGTGGATTTTCACCCGAGTGTCCCATGCCTATTTCGCTGCCTTGAATGTGTGTATGTGAGGGTGTGTGTGTCGATGCGTGTTTGCGTAGATTATTGTTCATGGCTGAAACAGTAGCTGAGTGGTGCAAGAGGCTCCCTCCTTCGGCACAGGCGTCTGGAGTATCATAAAATCTTGTTTTTTTTTTAATTTGTTTTTCCTTTTCACCATGCATTTCTGGCATACCACCTATTGATGCCTCCTACACATGCCCCCGAGCGCCTCGTTGCATGCCATGGTTCGGTGGTCCAGGGAGTAAAGCAAGGCTCAACTCAGAACGACTGGCCTGCCATCTGTGACGGCCATGGGTCGTCCATCCCTCAGCTGGACCAAACCGCCGCTTCCACAGTGCCTCCCGTGGGAAGTGAAAAACATAAAACCCAAGCGTCGTGAGCGGTCTGCGGTCAGTTTTGGTCAGTACTGCCAGTTTTTGCTAGTTCTTCCGCTCCCCAGCAAAAGTGCCTACGAGCGGTCATTGATCACCGCTAGAAGCGTTGGAAAATTTCAGGCCGCAACATCCAGAGTACTTTCCAAATGACCTCATACCATCCGTGTTTTCCACACTTTCGACCAGAAGATTCCTCTTCCGGTGTGCAAATATAAGTGCAATCCCGTTTTAAAACAAAAAAAAAACGAATGGTCCTGTCAGAAAACTGCAAAAAGTCTGCAGCCTCCTACGGAAAACTTTAGTCCCGCTCGGTGTGAATGTGCTGCCCTTCCCCCCCTCCCCCCCCCCCCCCCCTCTGCTGCAACACAATCACCAATTTACGCTAAGAAAGCCACATCCTTCAACAACTTCCGCTTCAGGATATGTGATTTGGAAAATTTAAATTATTCATATAGAATTACAATAACGGCTTGTCGTGCACATTCCACTGGCAGCAGTGGGAGCTATCTGTCAGATTCTGCTAGGAAAACGCCCACAACCAGCTCCACGTACACCGCCATAAGGAACCGAAAAAAAAACGGGCATGGAATTCCTCTTGCATCGCATAGTGTCGACTTATTGGCCAGTAGCAGTTTCCGGTTCAGTTGGGATGCGGGGTTGTCAGGACGGACGCGGAATGTCAAAAGAGAGCAGAGAATGAGGTTGCAATAATTTTATGGCCCTCGTGCTGGCGGGTGGTGCGGCGTAGCTCAGTTCATTATTTTTTATGAGTATTGCGAGACTTTCCTGCGGCCTTCTTGCATCCCAGCACCCTGCTGGTCCGCCGGTGGCACAGGGCCCGAAGACAAGAACGTTGCGCTGACGGCAAAGGAAGATGAGCAGGCGTTGCGGTACAGCCACTGCCATTATGGGTCCACCGTTGCCGCCGTGGTACGCTACGGCGCAACTTGCACTCCACACTTCCAGCGGGATCGTACACCAATCGAAGTAAATCGCCGAACTCGAACCAGATGCAGCTCGAATGCTGGGGTAGTTGTAGAGTTCAAACGGACTTCGAACCAGTTGCGAGTATGTACGTTATCCGTACATCTGTTCCAAAAACATTCATTCCAACTTCACACGCAGCTTCGTGCAATCAGACAACAACTTATCTCGCTGTCTGCCTTGCGATGGTGGATCCACTGGTTAGGCTAATCGCTAATGCTAAGCTTTCTTATGGGAAAGGACCTGAAATGGGACCACAAGGAAACGCCGAAAGACTAATGCGTCGTTTTTGAAGATTTGCACTGTTTTCTTTCCCACCCAGAAAGCTTCTCTTCGCACCGCCCCGCTTCGCTACAGTGTGGCAAATTATTGAGACAGAAAATTACCAGTAAAAAACGAACACAACCACCAAACTTTTACAAACCCCCTCATGGGATGCAACTTTTCCCTTTTCATCCTCCCAGCAGGGCTGATAACGTTTCCCAGCACCCGAGCTCACCAACCCGTCGCACATTTTGCGTTTGCACAACAGCGGGATCATTTCGCGGGACAACGGCATGACAACTTGTACGCCCCCTAAAACTACCCCAAAATTCCACCGAACGGTGGCTTCACAGTTTAATTGCCTCTGCGAGGGCGATCGATCCGAGGGGGAGGAGTTGGGGGCAGTGGCGATGGCGGTAGAAATGGGGTGAGCAAGCCGAGGGCCGATGAGTTACCGTTCGAAGAAATCCTTCCGGTCTTCCGGCTTAGCACACATTTCCGGCCGCTATCGTCCTCCAGCCGCTCGCCAGATGTCACCGTTTTGACAGCTCGAGCTCGGGTAACATTCTTCAGGAAGAGCAACGATGGATCTTTTCTTATCTCATTTCATTTCCCACCCCTGAGAGCGCGGGCTGTGAGGACGGTGAGCTGTATTCATCGATTCATTTACTCCACGGAAAAAGTTCCAAATGGTGGACGCGTTCATCAACGGCGCGCGGCTTAGGAATTAAACTTACACGGTTCGCGGAGCAGACAACGGAATGGAGTGAAGGGAAAACAGGATGCAGGATTCAAGGTGGATCGCAATCTTTCGCTGGTGGTGGGCTGGTTTTATTAAATTAGTTTTGATACCACCTCCTACGGCACGGCGCAGTAAGGCATGATCCCGCATTCAATCCGGTCACGTAACACGTTGCGTATCCCCACATCCATGAGGGATACAAACAAGACGTTGGTTTGCGGCATAATATAAAAGCAGTAAGGTTATCTTATTGACCCTTAAAAATGTGTATAACTAAACTACTACCTATTAAGGGTACAAACCGAGATGATTTTGTCTCTCTGCCTCTTTTGCCGGGAGGTGGTACAGTGGTACACCACCATTCCACGAAAGATGATTTTGTTCATTCAATTATTGTGTTGTTGATTCACCCAACCACCTGCCAATGTATCGCAACCAGGATCAGGCGATATTGGCACAAGCCGACTTTTCGATAATCGAAGAGGTGTATCGTGGAGTGAAACAGTACCAAGGTATGGTTGCTCTTAGTTTTCCACAGTAAAATGGTACTAACATTTGGTTTTCATTGCCAGCCGGTGCGAAGCAGTCAGAGAAGAAGAAAACAAAGCATCCCATACGACAATTTACCGCCCCACGGGTGGCACACTGGCAGCCTCTGCTACCCCAGGTGTGTTTTCTGCCTGCCGGCTGTGTGGCGAATGAACGTTCCATCGACGGTAGGGGCCTTACCGAGTGATCGGTGGATTAGGTGGCGCTTTGGTGGGGTGTGCTTTTCTGCTGTTGCGTTTTATCTTTTCGCCTTCCAATGGGTGCCATAAACGTTATAAATGGTCCCCAGCACAACACTATTCTAATCGCTCCCACCGCTGCGCGCCCATTTGTCTACACTCCAGCTGCTCTGTCGGTTATCCTTGCTGTGGTGACTTCAAACTTCCATCGATGACGTCGAACGACGTGGAGCAATTTACAGCGGCAAACGGTTTGGAAAATCTTCGGTGCGTGCTTGGCAGCTTCTTTTCGGGGCATTCTTTTCCGCCCCCGCCCCACTCCGGCTGCCGCGTCTTTTCTTTTCCCATTTTATCCCATTTTTCAGTGGGCCATTTTATGCTGGCCCTTCGCCATTTTGTACGCGTTCGAGCGAACCTTATGTCAGATTGGAACCTGCTTCCTTCCTGCTCCATCTGTTGGCATCCTGTTTCGGTTTCCGGTATATATTCGATTCCATTTTTGAGTTGGTTTTCCTTTCATTTTCGAACCCATTGAATGGTTCACTCGATGTTTACCATCCCATTTTTTTGTGCCTTCTTCATTAACTCTTGTGGCTGCAGACGGTGGAAGGAAAACCCCGTATTCCCGCCGGTATCTTCAGGGCAAGGTTCCGATCAGGGCTTGATTTAGCTGATACGATCGCTGATTTGTAACCATTCATAGCGAATCGCCGCCTCCACCCTCGCAAATCGCCAAACCGTTATTTATTGCCCTCGTTTAACAGTCCGTTCTTATTATGTTTGCTCTGTTTCGCTTTTTTCGGTTTTATTTGCAGTTGTGCTCTTGCGCGGAAACCGTGCTCCGGGTGAACTTCACGAACGTCAGCGGAAATCGTCGGTCGTTTAGGATGATTTTGATCGTTTAGGATTTTTTCATTTTATTAGGATTTTTTTATAAGAAATTTATTTTAAATATCTTTAGATGACTCCGCCATTCTCAAACCTATGTTGGCGTGAGAGGTGGGACTCATCATCATCATCATCATCTCGCGCTGGCGCTCGAAGTTCAATGAAGCGATAGTAACCGCGGGTGCGAAAAAAATCCGCCCCATCCCTCTGCGGGGATGTCGCTCCAGGCGGCGGAATCTCCCAGAAGCTCGGGGCGTGGCTGATTTACACTACGCATTAACCGCACCGTATTCGACCGTTGCAGGATTGCGGCGAAATATGGGCGAAATATGGATACGCGAGCAATCGATATGGTCCGATCGATACCAACGAGTATTTCTTCAGTCCCTTTTAATAATGGCCACGGGAATGTGGCACGAAAACGTTCCAAATAATCTGTACGGTCTACGATTGTACGAAAGAACAACGATTGCACACACATGGCCGATGGTGCAGTAATTACGTTTTTTTTTTTTTTTTTTTTTTTGACACATGCGGCGTTTGTGTCTGGCTCGTGAGAATCTATCATACCGCTTTCTTCTCGTTTTCTCCTTCGTAGTGACCAATCAGTGGCCCTGTTGCTCAGGGGACGACCCGCATAATTTATCACTCATCACTCTCTATTAGCAACATTAGAATCGGTTGACGCTAACTTTATGACTGGAGAAAGAAAGAGGGAGAGAGATAAACGAAGCGAAGGAGAGGGAGAGAGAAAGGTTGGAAAGTCTGCGAAATGAAGCATGCCGTCGGTCTAGTTACTTTATTTCTACAGTTTCCTCGTCGCTCCTGTGAGGAGTAGCAGATGGAATTCTGTAGTCCTGTTTTCGATATGGATGGATTCGTTGCGTTCCGAAGGAGTCAAAGGGCAAACTTTTTAATCCCGGGCTTAGCGTTTTCGTGTTTCGTCTGACGGCGCGTGGCTTCGATTAAACGTCACGAGGCATGAGTTTTCCGGTTTGCGAAAAATGGAAAGCCTCTTTTTCCGACCTAGTGTTTGTCTGAGCTACAAGCAGCCCTTGCTTGCCTGCTTTCGTCTAAATTAATCACGAAGTTGATTATGCATTTGTGTACGCTTGCAGAAGCGAGACCGGTTACTGTTTGTAATTTATTAGAGTTGCATTAACCCATCTTGCAAGGGGTATATCCCAGAGCAAGCGGAAAATCCTGAACGATCAGGCTCACTATCAAACAGAGATAATTGAAGAACAACATCCAAATTCCGAAGTTTTTCCACTGAATCCACTAAACAAAAGCAGAGTAGCTCACAGAGCATGGTAACGGTCGCTATCCAATATTCCGGAGCAAATCGGGGACATTTCGGTCAAACCGTAGAAGAGGAGCCTTCTGAATGAGGAGTATCTTTCTATCAGAAAAGTTATACTATGCTAGGACAGAGGATGGAACGGCAGAGTGGGATTGGAAGCTACATTTGCATCTGGGGGAAAAAAAAAAATTATACTTCATCAGTCCGTGGAACCAGCTTCGTGGCACAGCTGCACTAAGCTTGAAACCGACGCCGGAACGTGTCGAACAAAGCCCCACTTGGACGCACGTGTGGAAGATCCCAGGATGGGGAGGAGTTCGCGGTTCGACCGAACTTACATCAATCATCGGCTTGGCCGCGGAGCTGCCGCTCGGGACAAGAGGTGAACGCTGGCGGGCGTTACGGTCGACACGAACGAAAAAGAAGCTTTACCGTAGTGGAGTTGCAACAAGAAACGGGTTCAAGAACAACGATCCAAGGCCGTGGATCCGCTGACAGTTTATTATTAGGTTAAACGGGATCCATCTCGACGGTGCGGTGCATGTTGTATTAAGTGACGAGATGAAGACAGTGAGAGAGAAATAGAGAAAGAGAGAAACGGAGAGAGTGAGAGAGAAATAGAGAGCTGCTTGCTAGTCGTATCGATGGTGAACACCGGTGCATTATGAATAATGCATTTTTGTGTGAAGGAAAGTGTTTTTATCTTACTTTTTCTCATCAGTGCTGCTTCATCTTTTGCTCCAGAGCAGTCACCTGAAATGGACGCTTGTTGAGGAGGGTATCCCCTTCTTCATACGTATGATGCACCGGCATACACTTTTCCTTAACTTAGTTTCGATTGTTGTTTTAAAGGATTTTATTTTCCATGCGAGGAAAACGGAAACTGGTGCATAATGGAGTGCTGGAAACTCCAGCTTATTTGTCTAAGGCAGGCGTACCATTGTGCACAGGACGCATCCAGCCATGGCCACGTTAGTCTCGACGGCTGTCGCGGGTACTTTTTTCGAAAATTCGAGGCATTATTGTAAAGTGATTGTTTCATTAGCATTTTCTTCATTCCGGTGAAAGATATCTTCACGCTTTGTGTTCTCGGGGTGCGCTGCTTTTGTGGTTTTTCTTTTCATTTTCGCGATGGCAACTGGTCAAGGTGTCCTTCATTCCAACACGTTTGATTTTTTTTTTGCTGCATTCGCATTTGCATCTGCTGCATTTACGGTTTCAGGCCAACATCGAGCAGACCACGGGCTTGAATCGAATCCTGCGAACAATCAGTGCGGTGGAAAAGTGTCCCGGACTGCGACGAGTCGCGGTGCGGCGTGCAACGTGCACCCTGGACCGGAGCAAGCAGAGCTCAAACATCGATCAATCAATGTTGGTACATGCCGATGAGGGGTTGGTGGGCATGCCACCATTCCCGCTTGGTCGAGCAGGGATTTAAAATAAATCTTCTTTCCCTACTGCGGTCCGAAAAACCGGGCAAAGCGGAGATTGCGTTGAAAGTGCACCATCGATATTGTGCAATTAGGATAATGGATCGGCGGATGCCGGCATCGCCTTGGCTAGCGGATGTGGCCCTATGGTCTGCTGGGAAAGAAATGTTACTAAGTGAGACGGGCAACCGAGAAACTGAATCCTTTCAGCCGGATCACGGATCGGATAGATCACCTGGGACACTTCCCAGCCTGATACCGTGGGTCGTCGGACACCGATGCAGGGCTTTCTGGTTTTCGCCTTGCGACATATATATATTTTACACGTTACTACAGTCCTCCTGCAACATCGTACGTGCGAAAAAAATGCATAACAGTCTAATCGAAATGGTCCAGGACCATCCAAAGAATTAATCTGAAAATTTTCCAATCTACATACTTCCTCTTCGCGTAGCACGAATGATCGATGGCGAAGGGTGCCTTGGTGGCAATACGTTAATTTGCGCTCCGATGCATCAATCTCACCAACACTGATCCGATTATTGCGGCGCATGGTAAATAGCGTTTCTTCGAGCGATTGCATTTTCCTCACCCGATTGGGCACATTACACACTGCGATGCTCGGCAACCCTTTGAAATGCGTTCTTTGGACAATCTTACTTCGTGGACAGACTTGAAACACACAAGACACAACCAAATCCTTGAATCCTAGTTCATGTGACGAGCACATGATATTCGAAAGGCGTGTTATTGATTTATTTATTCATTCATTTCGCGTGTGGACACACTGTGTACCACGTGCGACAGTCGGTCCACGCTCACTCACTTGGCGTTCGTGTACGATGGAGGCGCCTGGTGACGCGTAAGTTGAAAAGCATTTTCTGTCCGGTCGGGGATGAGTTTTGCGATCTACATCAGTTAATGGCAGCAGTGTTAGTAAAAACATGACGACACGCACCACCTAAATGCCTGTCAACCCGATTCCTAGCGGCTACTGCACTATCGATAATCGATTGGTTCTTTCGCAAAGGCTTTGACGCGGACCAACCTGATATCACCTTGTTTGGAAGAGTACAGTGTACCTCGTCATTACAGCGGCTCCTCCATCGTCCCTCCTCACATGCGAGGCCAAAAATCCTTCTGAGCATCTTCCTCTCGAACACGGATAAGAAGGTTTCGTCATTCTTGGACAGGGTCCATGTCTCAGCGGCGCAGAGGGCCCCCAAAGATAGGGGAAGTTTTGGACGATTTCGGAAGTTCGCTGACCCACTTGTACGTGTAGGCTTTCGGCAACTGTAGGCAGGGCCACAGATGGTACCACCATCGCGTTGGTTTTTGACTCGTTAATCTGCAGACCGAGGTTGTTTGCCGCGTGATCAATCCGGTGATAGCTCTCTGCTACATAGGAGAGTCTTCTGCCAATGGTGTCAATATCATCAGCGTATGCCATGATCTGGACCGACTTATAGAAAACGGTGCCCGAAGTTTTCACTTTCGAGTCTCCGATGGCCCTCTCTAGCGCTAGGTTGAACAGTGTGCAAGCAAGCCCATTGCAGATCTGGTCAGTGGTCGATTTAACTTTTCCGAATCCCCTCTAACAGGTACCAACTATCTCTTCAGCATATGGGACGAGTTGTTCTTGGAGGACAAGGGAAAACATGTTGTAGGTGGTATTCATCACCGTAACCCAAGATTCCTTTCACAAGTAATCGATTCGCTATCCGCATACCTCACTAATCAGTCGATGAATCTCGTTTTCTAAATTTGCGCCTCCGTTTTTGACCAGTTCGGCTGTTATTCCGCCCGAGCCAGGCGACTTATTATTTATGATTCTCGTTGCTGCGAACTGGACCAATCTGCTACCATTTTCATTCCTGTGCTCGTGTAGACTGTGGCTGCCGGTGTACTGGCGGTACATCAGCTCTCTACCGCGCTTAGCATTGAAGTCCCCCTTGGATGGTTTTGAGGTAATGCCTGGCACATTTTTTAATGAATTTCGCGCGGTGTGAATGGTCCTTCTTCTCTTCATCTTTGTCCTCGGTAGGGGCATTAACGTTTATGAGGCTTATATTGTAAAATTTGCCTCGCTTGCACAGGTAGCAGAGCATATCGTGTATTGCCTTGAAGTCGATGACAGCGGGCTTCAACCGTTGACCTACGGCGGAACCAATACCGAGCATATGGTGGAGGTGTAATAGATGTCGTAACTGTTGCACACCACTACCAGCGTATCGCTTGTAGTGCTACGAGATCCATGTTTAGCATGGCTAGTGCGTCATCCAGTAGCTTCAAGGCTCCGGCTCTATACAGGGTGCGTACGTTCTCTGAGCCCATTTTAAACGTTGTCCGGGGGCGTGGCAAAGGTCCGATACCGTTAGATCCGTCTCAATTTGTCTCCTTCTTTCTTGAGTCATTTTTTACTGGGGCTGGGTGACAGTTTTTATTTGCGTCTGGTTGGTCCCCCCGGCGTTCAAACAGCCCGGTTGCGCGGACTGCTCACCCCTCTTCTACCGTAGCCACGCAGTCCCATGCGCCCGACGGAGTAGGCAAAAACCCATGTACCCAAGCTTGGATATGTGCATGTTCCCGTTCTGCATGGCTGGGACAGTCTGGAATAGGAGTTGGGTATGAGAGCCTATGCAACCTTCTAAAAGGCAAAAGAAAAAGTGGTAAGCGCGTGAGAAGCAAAGCGGAGAAAATTTTCAATTTTAAAGCCTTACCCTTAAGGTTCTTCCTATATTGATCGGTGAAAAAAATTCAATATAAAGTGTAGAACGTGCTACTAAACTGCTTTAATCTATCCGTAGTATCCCACAACCGTTCATTGGTGTGAACGTGTCATATTGAAGACAAATATTTTCATATAATTATTCTGTGATTCTACCTGTGCGCTTCACATATAGCTGCTGCCATTTTGGTACCACACGTATCGTCACTCTAGAACCCCTGTTAATTTGATCATAAAACCCTCCAACTGTCTCTACCACGGACGGTCAGGAAGGGTGGCCCAGCCGTCACCGGAGTCATGTTCGCTCGTCGCCAGTATCTCAACCCGGAGGTGCGCTTGAAAACGGTGCTGTCGGTTAGACGATCACGAACAGCTATGCACAAATCCTAGCATACTTACAGATCATTCAAGTGCTGCATCTGTTGCCTCCTGCAACGTCGGAGGAAATTTGATAGCGGAAAGATGAAATGCATACCGGCACCTTGGATTCTCCGGATTCATTGCGCATTCATGAGGCGGAAAATTGATTCGATAAATGGTTAGAAATGAACTTGATAAACTGCATTGAGTGGATCGAGCGTTAAACATGTCAACAGGCTGCCGGAGGGACCACCATACTGGAAAGGAAAGTCTGCTAAGATCACATTTCATGCTTGCAGCCGGCTGGTCCCACAAAGGATGTGAAGTGTTTCCTCCTAGCCACGCCGTAAAAACTTTATGAACTGAAAGCCATTACAATTTTCGTTGAAAATTTTACATTTTTCCTCCCCACAGAAGCTCTGGGGTGGCGCCCATGCAGCCCCAGCATGCTTGAGTGGAAGTCTTAGCATGAACGTAGACAAAGTTGAAGAACGCTAAACGCCGGACCAGGAGAATCATTACGAACATTTCGTCAACATACGAATAAGATAGGGAGAAAGAGGGAAAGAGAGAGACACAGAGAGAGAGAGAGCGACCTGTCCTGCCTGTCCTGCCTCCTGATTGTGCCAGCCAGCGTGTTCATTGGAATGCATTTCACCTGTCTCGGCCGAGCTAAGAGTGACGAGCTTTATCGTGCTGCTGCTGTTGCTGCTATAATGGAATCGTTGACGATGCTTCATTTCCCGGGATGCCACGGTTGTGTGCTGGTCGGGAAACTTGATAAAATACCTTTCATCCCCTTCGCCATGACGGAACGTTCGCCGCGTCCAGATCAGCGCCGGGGAACCCGCGCGGGGGATTTCTAATCTACTCTGTCGATTTATTATTGCCCGCCATCGGCACGCTGGCTTCACATTGCGGTTGAGAAATGGCTACGATTAGTGTCCCGTCGTTCGAGACGGGAAACCAAGCAGTCGGTTGGTTTTACATCGGAAACTTCCGGTAAAGAAAGCCACAATTTAGCGGAATAAAATATCGCCCAAGCTAGGCCATAAATCTTATGCTGAAGTAGGGCTGTAACTATCACTTCGATAGTTAATACAAAATTTGGCATCGCTGGAGACTTCGGCATCCGAACTTGGTACGATTGGAAATACCATTCGTTCGTGTTAATGTATTTGATAGTTTCAAGTCCAGGTCCAGAGCTGACTTTTTGGGTTCCTGTGGTCACAATGCAGCAGAATATTCTACTGCCAATGGTTCTGCCATGAAAGATTCACGAAGTCTGCCGCTTTTACTAAGGTTTGCGACCTCCGACACAGCGGTCGAGAACCGTTTCATCCATCTGTTTAAACCTAGAGGGTTCAAGCCTCAATAAAATGTGAATACCTTAATATGCATTGATCTAGTTTGGTCACTTACACAGCACACGTGCCGAAGAAGCTGCAAAGTATCGTATACCTACCAGGGAGCCTGGTGATGTTGTTCAGAAGAAAAGCAGCCGTTCATGTTCGCAGGGGATCTCACTTCTCCAAGGATGCTACGTGCACGTTCCAGGAACGTTCCTTCAGGTAAGCTGTTCCTTAACACTGCAGCGTCCCGCGACCCATTATGCCCCGTGGGCCGGAAAATCGATGTCAACCGAGAAGCGTCCTGCCTGATTTGACCGACGCTGGTGCCAGAGGTCAGAAAATTAATAAACCCTCGGTCACGCATCGCGCAGCTGGAATCCGTCACGATTTGACCGACTGCTGCCAGCGGTGCTAGAGGCCCCCAGAGAGTATCGTGATTTTACGTTTCTCCATTCGTTTCTCTCCCGGCTTCCCGTCGTTCCGCCTGGACGAAGGCAGTAGAAAGTTCCAACATACCGCACCGAGTTCCGTACTCGCGCGACAGGGATGAAAACGCGCCCAAGAAAAACCGATTTGCTTCTAAAATACAACCACGCGAATGCTTGTCACCTCGATTCCACCCACACTCTCTGC
>JAOEFI010011625.1:7444-22198 GCA_034621735.1 Anopheles plumbeus | reverse complement strand
GCGTCCAGATTATAACGGCCGAAATGATTTACGGGTACTGGAAATGGAACGTTTAGAGGATTACAGCTTACCGTTTATGGCACCGTTTCGTCTCAGCAGCCTCCTCCCCGCCCGCGCTGGAGGACAAAAGCTGCCAAGGCCAACAGTCTTGGAAACTCCGAGGGGCTCAAAAGTCGTAAAAGGATGCTTAAGCTTAAGAAGCTCGTTAGAATAAATGTTATTCAAAGTACGGTTAGCCAAAGCCACTAACGCGAGGTTTTAAGTTTTGCGCAACGCAACCAAACATCATTCGCAAACAAATCCAGTTATAAATATGTTGACGGTAATAAATAATGTTAATACGCTTCCTGCCAGCAGATGTTTTACTGCCCTCTCAATGCCAAACGATCGTCTAATGAAGCACGAAAAGCAGCTTTGGTGCAAGATTTGATTGCAATTTTTTCGATGCCGGCAGCAAATCGGTCGAAAGTTTACGAATGCTTCGAACAGGGAACTTTGGGGGAGTTTTGAAACAAAGAAAGAAGTATGCAAACTTCTTGAAATTATACACAAATTCATATAAAACCTGTATGCCAAAAACCCTTTTCATTTCTCCTCAATGTGACGAACGGTATAGCGATCGATCGACGGAGCAACAGACGAGCATCAATTACTTCAATTTACAGTCAATGAAAACCCTTCGGGAAAGCATACCAACGAACCGACCGACTGGCAAACGACTACGCCGAAGATGGTGTTTGGCATCTGTTCGCACTTTTCCATCCCCACCACCAGCACCACCACGTTGGCCCCCTACCACAAAACGATCGATCTTGAGAATGGCTCGAATGGAATCCCATTTTCCAATGAGGCAAGCGGAAACGACACCAGAATTATGCTGCCGGCAGGCAGGCATGGAAGAAAGCTAGTGGGGTTGGTTGAGGTGGGGTAGGGTGTAAAATACGCACGTTCATGTATGCGATGCTCCGTTACAACACGGGCCGGAGAAGCCGGAATCGAGACGGACCAAAAATAGCCCTACGCGCCGTTTTCGCCGCAGCGAAGGCAGACAGAGGGAGACAACGGGAGTGCGTCAAGGGAGGACGAGGGAACGAGAGAGCTAGCACGGTGAGAATAGCAACACTCTCGCGGTGCGTCCGACGGCTAGAGGTCGCCGAGGAGGGATGGAAAGTGGGGAGTTTCTAATCCGTACGACCTTGTGCGTAGAATAACGGGTCGGGCGCAAAGGAAGCGAAGTAAATATACAGACCAATATATAAATATATACGTGCGTAGCGCCTGCACGCAGTTTCGCCACCCTTCCTCCTGCTGCAGTCTCCCCGAAATGCTCCCTTTTGGAGCGCGAGGGATCCACCCCCATACTCCATCCACCCTTCCCAGGCCACCGAACGGATTGTCTGGTGCTTTTTCTTCCTTTCTCTCTCGCTCTCTCTCTCTCGGTCGGTCGTTTTGGGAGAGCGTTCAAGCGCCACATCACGGTAGGGCAGGGACACGGTTTGGGGCTCACGGCATAGCCCGCGGGATGGTGGGGGAAGGATGGTGGGGGAGAAAAACCATACCAATAAGTGTCTGGCTCGGAAGCCGAGCGATCATCGAGCGACGGAGCACGCGAACACACCGCGACCAAACCGGCCACAACCTGTCCGTCCGTCTGTGTCCCAGTCCACTCTGTCTGTCTGGCCACACACTTCCACCGTGACCCGCTCCCCGCCCCCACCGGCCCCTTGTGGCCATCGGCCCCGGCCAGCGTGTGTCATCGTTCGGCGGCAGCGGCAGCAGAAGAAGAGGCCTTTTCGGTCGCACGATGATCGCTCCCTTTCGGCTCGGGCGGTGGGAAGATGATACGGCCCAGGCGTTCGATGGCGCATGTCTGCCGCCACCGCCACCGCCGTGTGGTTCGTTCTTTTTCCTTGTTTTTCTTTCTGTTGTTGCTTTTCTGCGTCCACCGAGAGCGAAAATGCTGTCTGCGAATCGATTTAGGCACGGCCGAACGGCGGCGGCGTGATAGGGACGATGGTGTTGCGGGTGGGGGTGGCGGTGGTGTGTGTGGCCGGTGGCAGACGGACGGGGGGAGCAAGGTCGAGCAGATGCGGCAGACTGGGTGGAGCGGGCCAGAGCGGCGCGTAGGGGAAGACGCATTCCGTGCGCGTTTGGCGTGCGTTAAAATAGTCTCGCTGCGTGCGCTCCGTGCACGCAACACGGCCTGGCCATCATTTGGCGCTAGTATTCCCCGGCGGAGGTGCAAGATTTGGACCTACCCGCGGGAAGACACCCCCGCCGACTCGATGGGGGAAAGGGGATTCGAAAAGAGACAAGAAAACGAACAAATGAGAGTGAGAGTGAACGTCGTGTCTTTCTAATCTGGAATGTGCGAACCGACCACGCCACACACACACAGACACAGAGCCAATGGAGTTTGAAGAAATGTTCTTGTGTGTCCGGTCCAGCTCGGGACCCAGACCCAGTGTGGAGTGCTGGTGGAACGGTACCACCACCAAACAACCACCGGCTTTAGAGCCAGTCTGGCTGTCTGTCTGGCCGCACCGGTTTCGACTGTCTGACAGAAACCACCGCGCGCCGCACACTGGCGCAGTCTGGGGTGAGCAATGGACATATCCTTTTCATGCCATTTTGATGCGAAAATGTTTAAAATTGAGTGGTTTAAAATTTAAATACCTCCGCCTTTAAATAATGCCTAATTGTGTTTGTCCAATTGCACACACACTTCGCTCCACAGTGCATCGTGCTTCCATTCTACCCTTTGGCCACCGCATCGTACGACTTCCATTGTGCCTAACGTTGTCCACCACCAAAGGCCCTTTCTCTCTCTCTTTCTCTCTCTTTCTCTCCCTTCGACAGACGCCATGCATGGCACTCGCCCTCGTTCACGGTAGCTATGGGCTGACGGATTGGCCCCGTTTCGTTTTTCCCCGCCGACGGTTTTAAATTTTAAGCTCGAATAGAATACATTGTTTTTCGGTTCCGTTTTCATGTTATGTCTCGGATGCCTGTCTGGGTCTTTCCGACTTTCCGGCTGGCGGGCAGGCGCTTGAGAGGGGGAAGAAAGCAAAGGGGTGGGGGCAGGGAGGGTGGAATACCGAAATCAACAAACCATCAGCCGACGATCTCATGTCGGTTGCGTCGGCTGACTTCATCATCATGATGCATCATCATCATCATCATCATCATCATCGTCGTCGTCCACATCATCCCTCCGATTCGGGTGGTTGGCTGTCTGATGATGGGGTGGTTTTTTTTCCTTTCTTCTGTTGCACAATAAAACAATAAACGCACCGAGCGAGGGCGGCTACTGATAAACCGCTGCCGGCCGCCCGTAGTTGGGTGACTAATTGTTTGCTACAATTTTGGGCAGAATTATGTATCCAGCGTACGCGATAGCGGAAAATTTGCCTCTCAACACAACACACCGTTCGGCAGGCAGAGAGATAACGCATGCAGTCTCAGACTGGAAGAGAGGAGCACCTGTAGTATTGCTTTCCAACACCAAAGTTAATCGCAAAGGTGCAAAATAAAATAAAAACAACAACACTTGTTATGGTTACAAGCTGGCGGAGAAAAAAGTCATTTTGAATCGAGCTCCATTCATCCATTGGTGCAGCCCCGCCCGGCGTTCAGATCAATGGCGCTGGGCAGGTTAACCATTGTTGCCTGACTCGCGTTGTTTTCAATACGCTTCGAATTCGTAATCAACACAATTTGCATAAATGTTGCGGGCCGGAGAAGGAAAGACGCAAACACACGGCAAGCAACCCGACGTCCAAAGCTGCTCCTGCCGCGGGCAAGGAACCGACGAACCAAAAATTCGGACTTTGGCAAAGCGACGCATTTCGACACGAGATGCATCCGGTAAAGTAATACCGGTAGTCTGTTTATCCTTGGGAGTACGGGTGGGGATGCTGCTTTTCAGGGGTGCGCCCAGGGAGGGGCGTTAGAAATGGCCGGGTGGCGGCCGGAGAATTACTGACGCTTCAATGAATCGCACACAACCAACGGCGGCAGCATGCAAACCGAGCCGAGAGAGTGACTTTGAATTTGAATGGTAACACTAGAAGTCTGCTACCGGGACTCCTGTTTTTGTGTGTTTTTTTTTGCGTTTCAATTCCGGCCCCGCATTCCTCCTCTGTCCCCGCAGTGTTCTAGGTCGTCTCGTCTCGACTGAAAAGTGCGATTTCGCTCTCTCGCATTCTCGCGACTGATCTCCGCCAGCAACTGGAGCGCCATGTGTTTGTTGGATGACTGTAGAGACGGTTGGCCACATTGCCGCACACAGTGGCGCCGATTCCACTCTTCAATCAATCCACCTGACACTTGGTATTTGCATGTGAAAGAAAATAAAACATATTTATGGAATATAACCCAACATGTGATGGGAAATGAGTCCTAAACTATGGAATGTAAACTTTTGATGACAGATCGTGTCTCTGATCAACCTCTGATGGGAAACATAATGGAGGCCCACATTGGATGGAGACACCACAAGAGCAGTTGATCGTGCTCTGGCGACCGAAGCACCCGCGGACCCCAAAAAAGTCAGCCGCCCTTTTGTTGTTGGGTCCGGATTCGGTGTTCGGGCCCGTGTGGAGCGTTGCTAGTGTGCGCGACATCAAAAACGCACCGACACTGATGCGACACAGGGCCCCGGTCGTCGGTTATGGTCTCTCTGTCGGCGGACCGGCAGCATCGCATCTCGCACCAACACGGCGAAGAGACGAGACCAGAGAGATGCGAGAGATGATGATGATCGCCAAATTGTGTTTTTTTGCCGCCGACGTCTCTAGCGCCGGCACACTACAGACACACGAACGAGCCCAACATTATTACCACCGGCTGAGCCGTGGGGAGAGACGCGCCTGGCTTCCGCGCTCACTCTTGCTAGGGGGACATCTTTGGCAAGGGTTCGAAGGGTAAAGGCTGAAGGAAACAGGCTGGGACGGTTGTTGCGGTTTAGTGGGCTGGAAAACGCAGACACCGGCAACGGCGAACGAGAAGGCGGCTGACGCTGTATGTTTTTTTTCTCTTGCTTTCGTGTTGCCTCCTCTGAGCATTTTGTGCGCTAACGCGTGCGAACACACACACACACACACAGATCCGCGCGGGACGAAAGGAGCGCCAAGGATGTGTTTTTATTATTACCTCCTGTGCTGCAGCCTATGCTCAATCGTCTGTCTAGCGTTCGCACACTTGAGCAACCTAAGCGGTTCCCGGGATTGCGATGGAGCAGCCTGGTCGGCGGTGTTGAATGGGCGCACCAATACACACGGAATGCTGGTGTAAGGTGCGTGCTGCGGGTTTCGTGTGTCAGCGGTGGAGTCTGACATTCAACGGCTTGTCTGTGTGTGTGTGTGTGCTGTGGTTATGAGAAGCTATGTTGAATGGGGAAAACAAAGCTAGTGCTCTGAGATCGCGAGCGAGCTGAATGGTAAATGGTTCGGGGAAAATCGGGGTTGCCCAATTAAATTGTCTTGTTTTTCCAATCACTTTAGAACTTCCTTTCTATGCTGTCTCATATGAAAGACGAATTTTGTTATTTTTATCTCGTTTCAGGTACGTTTGGCAAGGGTACATAATATAAACATACGTCGGGAATTATCGCTAGTCTTCCCTCAGCCATTCTCGCGTTCAGGTGAGCATCTGAGTTATATGTTCATGAAAATTTCTTGTCGACAACAATAAACATTTCACGGGCCAGCTCGACATGAGGGTTGCCTCCTCACACACAGAGCGAAGAGCAGATACGTGCAGAAAAACGATGTAGATATCGGCCGTCTAGACAGGGCTACCGCGGGATGCCCGCACTTCCGCGAGGCGGTGCGACGCTGGGGTGGAACATATCTATCATCGAGACAGACGAGCGAGAGAGTGAGAGAGAGAGAGAGAGAGAGAGAGAGAGAGAGAGAGAGAGAGAGAAGCACATTACGGAACCCGGCAAACAACGCTGCAAGGGCTTCCACCGACGATGATGGGTGCTACTACCTTCGCGAAGCCGGCGTTGTCCGTGTGCAGAGTTCTCTAGAAGTCGTCCAGGAGAATCGAAAGCCCGCGGTGTGTTTTCGTTGGCATTTGACTCTGCTGGTGTGCTGTCCTCTTCTCACTATCGTACGCTGCTGGTTTCCCATGTCCGTGCGGAAGGGTGTTTCTTGTGCAGCAGTAAATCATCGAACGGGTTGGGACGATTCCGGGCCCTGCGCTGTCGAAGGTGGCCGGCAATAGACATAGGAACCCTTTCGCGGGCGCAAGGGGCGTGGAGGGGTAGCGAAGGGGTGTCTGCTTTTCAAAGGCAACGGAATTCTCTACAGGCTCGAAGTGGGAGCATGAAGCATACAAAAAAAAACAAACAAACGTCCTCCAGAGCGCTGCTTCACAGGACTCTCCATTGAGCCGTCGTTTGGGTTCTGCGGATCCGTCTGCCCCCGTTCCTCACCCGCGCCCACCATTAGCTGCCCCGCGGCCGTTCCTAATCGGTGGCGCACTCACACTGACGAACGGCCCCGTTTAAAATCGACTGCGAGATTGTTGTTTTTTTTTTTTGCTCTCTCGCCGCATGCTCCCCCAGTTGCGAAACGTCGTCGCCGTCGTCGCGCCGTCAGCCAGACAGAGCCGGAAGGGTGCAGGGTGGGGTGGGTCCCGCGGGGTGGATGGTGTTGTGGAACGAACGTCGTCTGGCGCGAAGGGCGTGCGCTCGTGTGCGTGCATTCGTTCGCCACCGTAAACCCGCTGAAGGTGACCGAGCTGGCACCAATACCACTGGCGTGTCGCGTTTTATTGCTTCGCGGGAGAGCGCGAACGCGCAGCCCTTTTCGAGCGAAGGAGAAAGAGATGGAGCG
Source organism: Anopheles plumbeus (assembly GCA_034621735.1). NCBI lineage: Eukaryota > Metazoa > Arthropoda > Insecta > Diptera > Culicidae > Anopheles > Anopheles plumbeus. The sequence goes on along the minus strand of JAOEFI010011625.1, from coordinate 15,353 downwards.
AGAATGTCGGGCTGCGCTCTCTCACTCCGCGGCAAATATTCGATTGCTGAGAAAAGCTTCTCTTTTCGCTCGAACTGCATGCAGTCGCGTCGGACTGTTCTCCCTCTGCATTCACCTCTCGCTCGCACCACGGGAAACGCTGCATGAAGTGGCGCTGAGAGCGCGCGCCGTTGCGCTGCAATATATGGAGGCGCATTTTGCACGCGAGTGTGCGGGCCTCCATGTATGTGCGCGCGCCGCCTGTGTGTATATATTCGCGGAGCGCTCGCTCGCTCGCGTGTCGGGCTGTCGGAGTCGGACGGTGGATCACTGCGAAGCATAAGCGTTCTGTGGCCGGACCGATGCGGATCGCAGCGTCACCTCTTGCCGGAAGCCAGCTCCGTGGCGAACCACCGCGCGGAACGTCGAACACCCGTCGACGACGACGTCGTTGCCAGGGCAGTGCAGTACCACGGCCCAGCAGCAGCACAACTCGAACCCGCAAGCCAGACAATCACCGTCGCCGGCCGTTCGCATAGCGAGCGCCGACTTCAGCGTGCCGCGACCAAGCAAGTGACAGTGTGCAGTATAGTGGCGGCAGTAGTGTGTGAGCAGCAGCAGCAGCAGCAGTAGCGTAAAAAGCCGTGTGTTCCGCGAAAAGCCGATGCAATAATCGCGGCAGTCGCCTTCGATCCGTCGTTACCATCATTTTCCAGACTCGGCGCACACCGGGGCGCACAGGTTTAGAGCCGCCAACCCGCGCAACGAGCAGTTATTGCACTCCGAACATACAGCCACGAGTCGTGCGAGCCGGGAAATTGCAAGCCCCGAATTGAAAAAGGTGCGTTTCGCGAAGATAAAGTGCATTCAAAGTTCATTGTGGTGTGCAAGCGCGGTGCGCGTCGTCACTATTATTACTTCAGGCAGCGTCCGTGTGCATGTGTGTGAGTTATTGCGCTCGTTATTTGTGCGCTTTTTTTCTTCTTCTGCTTCTCCTGGTTATGCTGCTGCGATAAAAGACATTAAAATTGTCCCCTCGTCGATGCCAAAACGCGCACGGCCAACATAGCCAGGAGTGGAAAAAAATGGAAGATAAAACAATCAAACCGAGAGGCGGAACGTGCACATGTGTTGGTTCGGTTCGGCTTCCTCCACGTCCCAGAGCACCGCCGCTACTTGCGCCCCCCACACCCGTGGTGCTGCCGCGTGTTGTATGTTCCGAGCCTTTCGCCGCGTCTCGCGCCGTGCGGACGGATGAGATGATGACGGGAAGCCCTTGAAAGCAAGCCGACCGACGACGCAGCAGCGGGAACATGCTTTTGGCGGCGAAGTGTGGTTAGCATAAAAAGTATGACAAAAAAAAAATGTCCCGGGTGTTCCCATGGTCCCGTGCTCCGTGTGTGTACGCTGACGACCGAAAGGGGCCGGGAAATTCGGTTAACTCGATGCTCCCCGGCGCAGTGCTTCCAGCGGTCCGTTTTGCTGTGAAGGCGTGCGTTTTTCCCATTTTTCCAATCGCGCTCCACTGCTGGCGTGAGCACAAACACAGCGGCAACGACGAGAGCATCCGAATGCGACAGATACAACACTTGGCTAGGCGCATTACGCTGAAAAATAGCGTGCTGGTGCGGTGGCCTTCGGGCAGCCGCGGCATACATTAATGCGTTATGCTGCGAACCACCGGCCAGGCCACTTGCCATTTGTATGTCGCCGTCGTGTTGGGGCCAATTGAGAGGGCAAGCGTAACGACGGACGACTGTTTTGCCGATCGCGCTGTTATTCTTCGCCTGCTTCGACCCTGCCTTCCTGTGTGTCAGAGTAGCCGTTGAAATGAAAAAATTAGAAAAAACACTGTTTACCTTTTTCCAAAAGCAACAGATTCGACCGGCTGTTGGCTTTTTGCGAATTCCTGTGCCCCAGCCAGTTACAAGACGGAAACAGGCGTAGGTACTTTAAATGGAACAATCTTGCATCAGCAATCCGTCGAGCGGATCAACACAGCAAAGTAAAAGGGTTGCCGATGCGCACACGAACACACCCTTCACCGAGCAGGCGGCAGGGAAACGCGGCTAGAGAACTTCCCAAGGATAATAGGGCGACAGCGTCACCCGGCCACGTTGCTCACTTCCGCGATCACACGTCCTCCTGCGTGCCGTGCAGTGCGAAGTTTTACGCGAAAGTGTAAATAGTGTTGCTGCTCCAGTTTGCATGTGTGCATTGCGGAAGTGCGTTCGTCGCCGGGCGCTAAATTGCGTGTGCAGTCCCACTCCGTCGTCCTTGTACCGCCCTTCGCCGCTCGGAGCCCGTTTCCTGCACCCAAGAAACTGGTGGAAGAAGCGTAGAAGAAAATCCTGGATCGCCAAAGGGGCGCTCGGAAAAAAAAAATGTTTACGCATCTGATGCATCGTAGGGCGAAGGAATAAAAGGATATAACCCCCCGTCCTTGGACGCCTTGCTGAGAAATACGGCGCAGTTCCTGGAACAAGAAAGGGCCGGTTCTGCATCGAATGCAATTCTGTGCACCGAATGCACCGGACGACGCAAAACATTCCCCACGAGTTGGATGCAAAAGGAACCAAGGACACGACGACGCGTAGCTACACGCATATACGCAATCGAAAGCGCAAGGTGAAACCGGGGCTCGGCTCAGTCCGCCGCCTTAGAAAGAAAGACAGAGAGAGCGAGAGGGAAATAGGAAGTTGAAACGAAAACGATTATTATTATCCCTTTGCCGACTGGAAGCGCAAGACCGGCTCCTGACCAGGAAGGAAAAAGTCCTGGCGATCCGTACAAGGAAAGAAAGCCATACATCTTAGAAGGTGGAATAACGTGATTTTCTTTTTTTTATAGATATAGAGCGAATGAGAAAATGCAGCCAGGGCTCTGTGGCGCAAACTAGTTTGGTAGTCCTATCGAAATTACTATCCGGTGGCTGTGCGTTGGAAGGAGAAGAAAACGGAAGCAGATGGTTCTCTGCATGTGTGTGTGTGTGTTTATTTGTGCATTTGTGTGTTCACTCGAAGTCTGTGTGTCGGTACGTTGAAATAGTGTAATTGTTTTTATTATTGTGATTCAGAAGAAAAGGGTCGTGAAACGAAGAGCGAACGAGGAAAGTGAAGTGTTGAAAAATTAATTGTCGCGTGAAAAATCGCGTGCTGAAAATCAAGAGAAAATCCTCCCAAACATCCTCGCGTCCGTTGCGAAAATACTGTGCTGCGAAAGGATGCGCGTGTGATGTAGAAAGGGCATCGAAAAGCTAGAAAGAACCGAAGCATAAATTGGCGATCAGTGTGTTGCTTACCTTTCACTCGTCCATCAGCCAGCGTGCAACCATATGAAGAGGGTGAAAGTGTGTGCTTGCCCTGCGTCTTGAGAACGTTCCAGGGCTTGAACAAAAATCGACGGAAAAAGGTATGCAAATTTGAGTATTGCTGGGGTTTAGGGGCACCAGTCTCCCAGAAGAGGCCATTCCATAGCAGGTGGTTTTTTAATACTTGTTCTTGTAAAAACTTGTTCAATAGTCAAATAGGAAATTTCGCTGATCTTTTGCAACTTTCTTACCTTTAAAACAGACGACTTGTGGACTTTACGAAACACAGACTTATTACTTCAATACATCTTGTTTCAAAATGAAAACCAACCCCATCCACTACTTTCTCGTTCGTCTTTGCTTAATGCTTCTTGCGTCTTCACGCCACCCCGAAGCGTTGTGCCTTCGGTCACCTTGCGTGTGGCGCTGCGTTGGGCGATACCTTGTTTTGATGCCTTTTCGGTGGATGTGAAATTTTTTGTTCCGCTCGAGTGTGTGGCTGCTAATCGACGCGATTTTTTAATCACCAGCACGTGTCTTCCTGTCTGCACTGTGGCGTTTCAATGTCAGACGGTGGAGGTCGTCGCTGAGAGGAGATCACACTTTCGAGAGAAAGAAAGAAAAAGATCAGCTAGAAGAAGCTTACTTTTGTTGTGTGCTATCGAACGACTACATTCAGGGCATACATTGTTTTGTACATTGGTTTAAGCTCACGATAAACTTATCCATGCTAGACCAGTTAAATGTTGCCATAGTTTCAAGATGAAAATGTCATTTACTATCTAGGAGCCTCATCTTGTACCTGCCAATCATGATGTTCCATTGCTGCATCATGCACGCATCGCTTTTTAATGTTCTCGCCTGTGAATAGAGTGCGATTAAAATGTGCAGTTCATTGAACAGAGAAGCTGGAAAAGAAACGAACAAAAATCGTATTTTGTCTGGCTCTTTCGCGATAGTTAAGTAGCACTAGAGAACAGCGGGGAGAAAAAAATGTCGCGATCTCATTTGGTTGCCCTAACAAACCGTCTCGAGGGGATGAAAAAAGAACCACCGAAAACCATAAAACACACATACCTATCGTAGCCGCAAACGAGGATGTTGGCTCGGTTGGCCCGGGCAAGGTGGGGAGGCATGGAACTGATAAGACAAGGGAAAAATTGCCCCACCAGCCAGTGCCAGACAAAACAAAGGCAACAATGTTGACAACGCTCACAATCGTCGTCGTGTCTGCTGATAACGGAAACGCGCGCCCCGTCTGGAACCGTTTTGCGCAAGTTGCGTCCGCAGTGGACTCTGGACGTGGTGGAAGGGGCTTTCTGTTTGCCGATCGGGGTGCTAGGGGGGAAAAGCGGTAGACGGACGGGACTTAGGGTGGTGGCACGTGATAAGACCCAGACACATCACACCCCATTGCTCCAGCGACGCGTTCTTGGCGTGCAATCTCCTCGAGAGCACCCGGGCTGGACATGGCCAGGGCACCATCGGGTGCTAATTGCTGTCATTACATGCATTTTTAACCGTTGTTGGTTGGTACCATGTGTGCTTCACATGGTCTTTGGCATCCTTTCGTACGTGTGCCGTGGGCTGAAACAAAATACCCACACCATCGCGTTTCTTTATCGTTCGATTTGGGATTCGTCAGGGTTTTGGAATTCTTCTATGCTCTTCTGTCAGTTTATTTAAAATGGGAAATTTATGCTAGACTTGAGATGGTGAGAGTTTTTTGTGGAAGGCTTGCATTGAAACAAAGATTAGCCAACGCTTGAGGTCGTCCCAGCGCTGAATGGTGCAACGTGATAAGCAAAGTTCGAACTGATGCTAATTAAAACCAATCATCCGAGAAATGGGCTGGGTGGGGGGCAGAAAAAAAAATGCATTTACGTTGCAATTTTAGAAACTGGAAACCGAAAACTGAAACAACTGTAAAAGAAAAGCGCAATGGCGGGAATGCGAAGGTCCTGTTCCGATCCTGTTTTGGGCGGAGGCCCTATATAATTACTCCCCCCGTCTCGGCACTAATAGGCATCATCGTCGACATCATACGCCTGGTTGTTGTGCGCCTGGTGCATCGCGTTTATGCGGGTGTGCGGGGCAGCGGCCCAAGCCTCCTGCTTGGAAAGTGCATACAGCAACAGTCGCGTTGGCGATGGAACTGGGCGGCCCGATGCCCGGCGCGCATGCATCGTGGTGCGGCCTAGAGAGAGCAGTCGCTTTACGTAATTACGCGGGTAATTACCGATTGGCATTGAAAAACAAACCGCACGATGGTGTTTTTTCTTCTTTTCTTTTTTTTTTTAATTTTGTTGCACACTCAGTGGAAGGGGCTTTTTCTCTCCCGTCCTTTTTCCCGGGGGTCACCCGAGGGGAATTTTACTGCTTGGCATTTTATATTCGCCTTTGTGGACGCTACAGGTGGTCCTCAAATGGTAGTATGAAAACTAGCAAACTAAAGAATGCGTCATTCATGTGCCACATACAAATGACATTAGAATTCGAAAACCCCGATCTTCTATTGAAAGATATAAAACATTGATTTGCATTTTCAAATTTGGCACGGTTTTGTAATGGACCTTCTATAATGTGCATACGATGCAAATTATTGCATTATTCATGGCTCCCCGGGATGGGAAGCCTTTGCAGTTTTCAAGGTTAATGCCACTAACGATGTGTCATATAACGGTAGACGAATCAGACAACCCGTATCTCTGGTGCCGTCCTGAGTTGGCAGAATCTCGTTCCGAAGATTCCTTTCATAATGGTTGGAAGAATTCCATCGATAGCCCGGGTCTTGAGTACTTGGTCTGCTGTAAGTTTTATTTTATGATTATCCATTAGCAATCTACCACTCAGCGCTTTTAGTTTCCCCCGGGTTTCTGTCCCTTCCTCCGATCGCTCCGGCGTGGTTCTCCGTTTCCCTCGGAACCTCTTTCGCTAATGCTAAGATAGAGAGGGTGGACGGAGAGCAAACTTCCCGTCCGGCCGATCGTAAGCATGAAAAGTCTGCCGATCGGATCTGGAATACCGGAGACACATGTGCCCGACAGCACATGGGCAAGCCATGGGCCTGCCAGTCCAGTCGGAAAAGTCGTAAAATTTTACGACTTTATTCTTCTCAACTCTCGGCCCGGAGGTGACCCGGAAAGAGGGGAACAGGGAGGCCGAGCCGGGGTCGGAGTAGTTATAAATTCGCGCTGGGGATTTTATTGAAATTGCGAACCGCGCCCGATCTTTCGCCCGAGACATTCACGTTGGACGATGGGGTTTTACGGGCGAAGGCCTAGCAAAACTGCGGTTACGGACTTTTCTCGTGTCCTTTGCGTTTACGTGCCCTTGGTTTGGAGGACTGCTTCATGTTAGTGCAAGTATCATAGAAGCGTACTCGCGGGCAACAAAAAAAAAAAAAGGCCGAGCTAATGAAAGAAACGTGATGGGCGCCGGTCCTAACGGCTACCATCAGCGGAGGCAGCAATGTCAATGACCTCCGGTTCGCCAAATAAATGCCGCCCACATGCCGCCACCGCTGGCCTTCTGCATTGGGAGACCCCCCGTCTGCGGTAGTACCGGCGTCGCACGAACACTGGTATGAGGAGATTTCGCCATGCTACTTCCGGCACGCACACAAACGACGTTTCTTCAGAAGACACACAACAACAACCGGTAAAAAAAAAGAAAACAAGGACGAATCGTGCTGACAGATGGGTTTTTTGACCTCTTCTATTCCCTTCTAGGCGAACGTTACATTATTATGGGCATAGATTGATAAGTTCTTAGTCTCCAATGTAAATAATCTCAACGAACGGTTCTTCAACGCCAACACTTCACAAAAACGAAGAGTGTCTTCAGACGACCTCCACGGTATCATCGGTTTCAAATATTATTTCGGAGGCCTTTTCTAGCTTCCAAAAGTATGCGGTCCTTACTTTACAGAGCCATCATTTCATATGCAGTTTCTAATAAACGTTCTCCTCGATGCTGTGTACCACCAACTTATCGATCAATGTTCCGCTTATTTGTTTAACCGTTTTTCCTAGGCCGTTTCGGGCGAAAAACACCCGACTTGCCGGCTTACATGGAGCTTGCCTCTCGTCCACGCTTTCCACGGGGGGGAGGAAAAACAGATCCCCATCAACGCGTGCGTGTGTGTGTGTGTGTGAACTCGGGGGACAAGTGCATGTTTGCGTGTCCCTCGTGGGCTTTGTGTGCTTTACTTCATCACGTCTGCGTACAGCGTGTGTGTGTGTGTGTGTGTGTGTGTGTGCGTGCGGTTCTGTCGTGTTTTCTCCATGCAGTCTCGAGCCTATGGCCCTTTTGGCGTCCTTTTTCCGTCCGAAGAGCACGTCTTGCACGGTTCTCCCCCACTGATGCCACCCCCTTGTGCCAGCAAACATGGTGCCTCGGTGTTATGCTACATGGAAATAGTCATTTCCACAGAAAAGACGGTTGTGGAAGTAAAAAAAAAGTCAGAATGTCTTTGGTCAAAGTTGAAGGAACTTTTGCGATCCAAAGACCACTCGCAATCTCTCTGTTTGCGTTCACTGACATTTGCTTGATTGGAAGGGGCGAAATTTATGGCAAGATTTATCGTCGGGTAAAGTATACAGTTTTGGGCTCGTTGGA
>JAOEFI010011609.1:0-23674 GCA_034621735.1 Anopheles plumbeus | reverse complement strand
AGAGAGAGAGAGAGAGAGAGAGAGAGAGAGAGAGAGAGAGAGAGAGAGAGAGAGAGAGAGAGAGAGAGAAAAACAAAAACGCAACAACTTGCTTTCCTTAGGGGCTGTTCTGAGGGGTCTGAATCGGAAAACTCCCGGTGCTGCCCACTAATTATCACAGTTTTCCCACCGGGCACTGGCACTGTTTGTCGGCGAGGATGAGTTGTTCCAGTAAACAAAACAGTCGTCAAAGTTTGCACCGCGGGCCGTGGACGGGGTAGCTGTACGTTGAATTATGGTGCGTAAATCAAAAACCTGGCCGGCCGTACGGAAAAACACTTGCCTCCTGGGTGAGGGTTAGTCGCTGTGTGCAAGATCAGCTGTGCTTCGGTGCAGTGTGGTTTTTTCCGGTTGCACCTTGCTAGCAGCGAGGAAAATGATCGGCAGGGACGGAGGGCGCACACGGGACGAGCTGGCGGAAAAAGGGTTTCGTAGCACGGGACGAGGGGTTCGTTGTTCGTTTCGGAACGGCGAAGGAAAAGGGATGGGGTGCGTGTTTATCTTCGGTTCGGCGTTTCACGCGGTGTATGTTGCATGTTTACTACTGATGGGGCCGCCAAAGACCTCGGCTTGCGCCGACGGTATAAATAACGTGCCCCCATGTGGACCTGTGACAGCGCCGGAACGCACGGGCCCTTTTGTTCCCCTCCCCGACTTCCTTTTTCGGGCCACCCGACCCTTTTTGTTTATTTGTGGTGTTGCGCATTGTTTACGGTTCGGGTTTTGATTTTGTCTCATGTTTTCAACCACCCGCCCCCTCTCCTACCCCTCTCCCTGCCGCCTGCCTGCCACCTGCCTGGTGTGGCTTGGCCGGAATTCTTCAGATGCTTGCGCCCCCTCGAGTACCGATTAGCCGACGGAGATGGGAAAATGGGAAAGTCATCCCATCGGTCGGTCGGTCGGTCGGTGTTCGGCACCGGCAGTCGTCGTCCCCTTAACGAGCGGGAGCCAATTGAACGGGCCGGAATTGGGCGATTGGGTGCACGACGGCCGCGAACTCTCCCCCTCCTCCTTCTCCTTCTCCTCGCCCGCCCCACGCGGGGGGTTAGGCTTGACCCAGTTCTGTCGCTGCCTGTCAGCGCCCACTGAAACTAACCAACGCCCTCGCCTAGCCCTTCCGCGGAAAGGGGACCCCGCCCCCATCGTCGCCGCCGCGGTTGAGTGCAACGGCGTTGAGTGAGTAGTCCCTTCGCCGGGGGACGCATCTACTTAAAATAGGACAATACTCCACACGATGTTTGGTATCGTTTGAAGACTCCATTATTTACATCATCAATGGAAGCATTGTGCGACCGTCGGGGGTTGGGGAAATGGGAAGGGAGGGGGAGCTGAGGGAAGGGGTTTGTATTGCCACATCAAAACGTTCCCTAGAACCGAAGGCCCCTTTCGGGCAAACCGACTCGCTGCCGGGATGGTTGCGGTTGTGCGATGTGTGCAGCGCGATTGCATACCTGCAGGGGTGATCCAGCAGGGGGCTTGGGCTGTCTGCCTAGTGCACGCACCGCCCCCTTCGATTGCCGGTGGGGAGGGAGTGTGGGGTGGAGGCCAAAAAACCACTCGGCACAATTGCAATCCAGTCTAGGCCCTAATCCACTTGTATAGAATATATATTCCGCTCGTTTTAATTTGACAGCGGCAGCGTATGGCTCTTGCGTACCAGAAAAGTGACGGTTAACGAGCGGGCGAACAAAGTCTAATCTATTAGCTCCCTATTAGCTAAACGGTTTAATCGGGAAGTAATGATGTTGTCTGATTTATTTCAGTTGTTCCAGCACCTCTTTCTCTCCCGCTCTATCACTATTCACCCCGAACAACCATTCACCCCAACTGGCCGAAAAGTTTCGTTCGCGTTCCTAGTGGGCGGGTGGTCCGTCATTCACATCGTAATTGTTATTAGCATCGTAATGAGTTTAATGTGGGAGTCTGGATGTGCTGCTGATGCTGCTGCTGGAGGGGAAACGCAAAAATAATATTCATAAAAACCCGGTGCGAAGCGATCGCAGCAGTCGGGTGGCCAGGTGCCCGGGAAAGCCTTTCCCTCATCCGGTATCGATTGCTATGGAAATGTTGCACGGCGTCCACTCGGCTGCCTGTTGATAGCGAACCGAACCAGGAAGATATGGCGCGTTGGCCAAATCGAACGGACGCCCACCCGAACAGTCCCCACCCAGCGCGCTTCCACCCGCCGGGGGGAGGAAGCACACTTTGTTCTTAACCGGTGCACACATCACCGTTAATCATGTTTATCAAACAAACAAACCGTGGCTTAGGTGGACTCGAGGGGCGCTGGCGTTAATAATCGGCTGAACAGTTTCGGAAAACACGGACGTGCACACGCCGTGCGCTGTCCGTAAACTAATCTGCGAGAACTCCACTTTCCCCACCCACCCACACCATGCCTCCGGGGACCCAACAAGCGGTAAAATTGGGCGCGGGATGAGCAGCACGCCGGACGATCGATTCCGCCGTGCGTAGGGAAAACATTTCCCAGGCCTATCGGCGTGGTTCGCAATGAGTCAGCACTAAGCCTGGCCTGCCTGGCCGGACCGGTGGAGGTGGAGGTGTACAGAAACAATTTAACGCTTCTCGGCGCTTTCGGGCCCGTGTATGTGTGTGTGCTTGTCCAATCGTGTGGAATACGCGCGCTATCCGCCGAACCTGCCAAAACCACGAGCCGTTGCGTTGCGCTTGTCAAATTATAAGGTTTTCCCCGTCCTCTTCGCCCTTTCCCGCTCACTTTCTCTCTGTCTTACTTTCTGTTTGTCATTGTTTCGCTATTTTCGTACACTGTGTTCAGCCCGTCGGCCAATATTTTGATCGATCGCTCATTGGTTTCGACATTCATCGTGCATAGATTGATAGAGACTACGGGCCGTAGTCGATAAAGTGCGGAGCGTTTCCTCGTTTAAACGCAAGCAACAGTGGACGCATCGCCTGCATATCATTAGCCCCGCAATTTATGCAATTTTTAGCCCACGTTGCATTTCAAGCCGATTAGGGACGTGTGAGCTCTAATGTGATCCCTTGTGGATCGTTTGTACATGAATAACATACGGCCGAACAATTGATAACATTTTCATGTTCAGATGTTCTGAAGGTGTAACGTTTCTCATACTGTATTTTACGATGAGTGACGTGACACACAAAATAGTGATGCTAAAAAACCAAACAACGTCTGCCTGCGAAATACAAAAAACAATCTAATGGGAAAACAATAACTGACAATGTGGTCGCTTACACCAGCATAATCCATTTCGCTTCCCCGTACCGGTAAGTTATTACTGTTATGAAATTTTCTTCTCAAATCCACCAGTTATCCAGTAAGACAGTCAATAAATAAACTGCACACCGAGCCGAACTTTGCTGCAGCGCGGACGAAACCAGGGTGGCAAAAAAAAAAACACGGGCGAATAGGAAGCGGAAAAGTATTTATTATAGTTTTCCGTTCGAACTTTCCTCCGAACCCGTTGGTCCGTTTTTCCGGGTTTAATTTTCTCGCGTGCGCCCTAACACCAACACCACCACCACCACGCCCGACATCTGGCCGGCCCGCAGGTTGACCCAGGTGAGGGATGCATAAAATTGCTGAAAGTTAAACGCAACGTCAGTGGCAGACTAATTCAACTGGCTGCGTCTGACGATGCTCTACGATTAGAAGAAGAAAACGACCGGAAGGGGCAGGGGGTGGGAGGGAAGGGAGGAAGGAAAAAATTGTTAATGGACCTTTTTGTTCGCGGCGGAGTGAAAGCGGACAAGAAACTAAGCGGGAAAGTTCGGAGCAAAATAGATAGCAAGTTAGTGGCCCGAGGGGGGGAGAGTGTGGAGCGCACGGAAAGGCACGGTAATAAAAATAGGTAGAGAAATAGAAAACGGGCAAATAAAAGCTGGAACTTTCCACCGGTGCCGGTGCTAGTGAGTTGAAAAATGGATCCTCGTGCAATGAATCGTGGGGGGGGGGTCCTTTATGTTAAAGTTCGAACTTTTCTGCCGTTGAGTGGCCGAGAACGGCGGACCGGGCGGGGACGGCCATCGGTGTGCGCGCGCCTGCCCCACCCCCGGCGGAAACGGAGGAAAACTTAAACAAACTTTCCACTCCGGCAGCTAATCAAATTCCAGGCACCGGAATCGAAGTTGATCAGGTGTACGCGCTTTTCTTTCGCAATTCGGCAGAAGGATACTAACTTTTCCATCCGCCGGAAACGTTTCACCGATTGTGCGGTAATTCCCTCACGTTCCTTTCCAGCCCCCTTCCCCACCCACCGGGCGAACACTTTCCGCACGTTGTCACTCGGCACGGACCGCCGGCCGGGCGCGGAGGCGGAACGGTTCGTAATTCCGAGCAGACGCGAAGATTAGTCGTGGCATGTATGGGTATAGACAGTCCGCCCTGGGGGAGTGTTGTGGCACATTCCTAGAGACTTGTCGCAAATTGCCGTCCACGTGCCCTTCGTCCCAATTCCCAGTAAATGGATCTGGCCGGTCTGGGGCCTAGACGCCGTTCGCCGTCTGGTGCCCATTTTCGGGGTTACTTTTTTTTCCGAATCCATTCTAGGAAAAACCGACGCCAACGTGCGGGTTCTCCGCCCTCGAATTTTCCACATCGCGCTGCGAGGTATGACGATAAGACATGAAGGCAACATCATGTCGACTCGGACGGCCGGGAAAGCGGCGGGCGCGTGCAATGCGTGGCCTCCCAGTGTGCGCGGGAGTGAAAGACGTTCCCCAGCTTCGAAGCTGGAGTAGAAGTTGCGAAGAAATTGTTCATTTATCGGAACACCGACGCTCTGCTCTAGTGATTTCTGGACGAAGCAAGACGAAAAGCTCGCTGCACGGCTCGTCCGGCGGCCACCTGTTCGGGACCCGGGGAAACGGGCGAGCTGGCCGAACGGGCGGGTGGTATGTATCGGCAACTTGGCGGGAGTACATTTCTTTTCCATTTCTATGATTCATTAAAATGAAAAGAACAAACTAAAGTTTTCACCGGTAGCAGGGTTTCTCTCCTGTGGGCAGCCACGGAGCGGGGTTTTGTTCGTACCGGGGTTTTCCCCAATCCCCTATTATGTTCGTGATGGAGCAGCAAAAAGTTTCGCACAATCTAGACGCACGTGTGTGGCGGTTCGGGGAGGGCACGTTTGCAAAGTATTGGTTCGTAGTTATAATGGAGCAGCGTTCTAGGCTTCTGTCGAAACGCTACATCGAAATTGTTTGCCAATCTTTCATCTCCCCGGTACAGTGGATGTGGAAACTCTTGTTCCCGGTTTCCGCTAGTTAAATTGTTTAACAGCAATGCGGGCCCGAGTGCTGCAGTTTGCCTACTCACAGGCGTATTACAATCATTATGTCGAGCGGAAGTGTTTGCTTTGCGAAAATGTGTACCGCGTTCAGTAAGGGCCGCTCTTTTTCCCGGTGGTGCTCCGAAGGGATCGGCTCGTCCGTCCGTCTAGGGGTACGGCAGATTTTCCCCACTGTGCTTGCAAAAAGCCAGCCCATTGTCTCTTCTTCTCTGCACGCAAGACTTCTTTAAACGAACTCCACCTGAATGGACGAATTTAGGACGCAGCTGAATGAACGGGTTGGGTGGTAAAGGAGGGCTGGCAGACGTACGACAGCTTCCGTTCAGCTGTTGAGCCTCCACTACTGGCGGGATTGCGGCAACTTTGCGCCGTAGATATGCATCGATTGACGGACGAAAGGCTCCAAAATCAATTTTGGGCCTCAGACCAGACATTGAATGGTTTGCAGTTTTTCTTTTTCATATTTTTTTTTGCAATTCTTAACGCTCCGCACGTACCACCGAACGTTGAAGTTTGGAGTGATGCTGCTTCATTTGCACCCGGGCCTTTGGAAGGAAGCGTGCGTCTAGTCTTGGCTGGCAAAGGTAGGACATTCCATCGATTTGTTTCCATATGCTCCTGCGGGGCCACATCGGGCGGCATCGTCTTAGCAAGGAGTGATCCGGGGAGTGTGAAGGGGGTGAAGGACGGGGTGTGAGGAATGAAATCTATTTGGCTCACCTCAGTCCCGCTCGCCCCGCCCCCTCTCCTTGCGGGTTCTACAACTCGCTTCGACTCGGCTTCGGTTGTTCCCTGGACGCAAGGTGACGATGAATTTTTCGGCCGAAGCTCCTTAAACGTCAGCGTATAGTCGCAACCTAGCGCTCCGCCGGTGGTGGACCTTTCCGGGTGATGGGGGAAAAGTGCCGAAGAGGGGATGAGGGGAGGGTGAGGGGGGAAATGTTATCGTTTCAGATTATTAGCATAAAACTAGCCAACATCCTCCGATGCCGGAACGTGTGTGCACACATACACCTTGCGTGTTTGTGTGTGTGTGTATGTGTGGTGGTGTTTCCCCGCATCACTCTCGGTGTCCGTTTTCTTCACGCTTTGCCTTTTTCTTTTTTTCCTCTTTTTTTTAAATTTCCCGTTTTTTTTCCACTTCGTATTTTGCACTTTGCTGCAGAAAATTAGTCCCCGGCCGAATGCGGTTTTTCCGTCCAAACCGTCCAAAAACGCAAAATTGGAGCCCCCGAAGCCGCCAGAATCATCATGAGGTTGTGTGTTTTTCTTTCTGCTCTTCCTGTTTTTAGTCCCCCCCCTCCATCCCCTCCTTCACCGCCGGCCGCCCGCCTTACCGGTCAAGACCTTCGTCGGCCCCTCCGGTCTTTCTCTTTCGATCTATCTTTCCTGAAATAAAAAGAAAAAAAATATATAACGCCACCACACACACACACACACACATATAAGTTGCTCCACACAGTCTCCGCTGCTTTCCACACGGAACGCCGGGCCGGAAAAGCATCGGCAAGCCCGGGCATGCCGCTGCCAAATGTATTTTGGACCATGTTTTCGCAATGGGCTTGTTTTTGACTTTCGATGTACGGACGGGAGCCTGCGCTACGTGTCTATCGGAAAAGCGGGCCTGTAGGCTGTCACCGACTGTTTGCAGTAGGCAGTTGGACGGGCGGGAGGGGGACGCTGAGTGGAACGGGGTAAAACTTTCTACGGGTGTGGACACCACAGCGCTGAAGCGCATTTTCCCTTCGCCGCGGCTCCCGTGCGGGGTTTTTCCGGGCTCTGCGGTGTCATCCTGTTGGTCGGTTAATTTCGATGACGAGCTATCTCGATCTTGCACTCCCTGTGTGTGTGTCTGTGTGTGTGTGTGTGTGGCTGTGTGCGGCCACTATAGTCCTGGGCACCGCCATCCACCCAATAACGAGGCGGAGAGAAATAGTTTCGCTGCGCGCTGTGACAGCAACCACGAATGCCCGAATCTTGCCGAATGCCATTCGCATGCCCCGTTTTCTCGGATGGTGACCCGCACCCCCACCCCCTCGGTTGACCCGTACCCACCCCCAAACCGGCCCAGGGGATGGCGGGGTTTTAAAAAACATTGCTGTTGTCGTTTGCCGTCGTTGCTGCCGGTGTTGCTGCTGCTGCTGATGCTGCTGACGCTGTTGGGGATGTTGTTATTGTACCCGTGCGGCCCTGGCCCTTCGAACACATTTTCGTCGTCGACCTTTTCCCGACCTTTCTCTAACGACTCAAGTAGGAGTGGCGAATGCATCGCGCGGACTGCGCTGCATTCGTTGTTGCGGCCTTGGTTTTTTTTACTTCCCCCATTTCTTTTCATTTTTTTTTAGGTTTCATCCCTCGCTGGAGTTTGGCAGGAAGTGAACTATATTTCGGCAAAGCGGAGGGGGAACGCTTGGGGAGCGGTGCGGTGCGGTGGACCTAGGGGTGATAAGTAGCCCGATAAATAAGCTTTGGGCTTCCACTCAAACGGGTTTTCCCGAAAAAGGGCGCTCCGTGGGGGAAGACGGCCCAGCGTGGAGTGGCTCACCGAACGAGCGAAAAACCAACGGGAACAGTCGGACGGGCACAGGGTGGTAACGGGACGGAGGCAGGGAGGGGGTGTAGTGATAGGAAGGATCCCTCCGTGCATCCCGTCCGATTGGGAGGACCGTTCGGTTCGGTTCATACCGACGAGCGGAGTCGATTAGGCCTGATGTTTGGCCTGTGGCCGTCGCTGACTGTTGTTGGCCTCTCGCCCGGCTGACGTCGGCGTCTGGCGAGCTTCTGCAGGTGCCGGGCTGGAAAATCTAATTTATGCTCCCCGGGAGGCCAATGATGAGCTGGGAAAACTGTTTTCCAATGAACACTTAAAGGGGCGTCGGGTGGGCAAAGGGGGCAGCGGGTGTACCGTGACCATACGGTACGTGCGGAAGGGGGGTTTCCGGTTGCGTTTGGGGAGTAACTGAGTTCTGGCTGACATGCCGATGGAAAAGAATCGCACACAAAACTGCACCGTTCATCCGATTCATCCCACGCGCATCGAAACCCCCACTTGCCCGGAAAATGGTTGCCGAAAGCAGCCGCCACGTGCAACGTATTTTTTCTAATAACTCGTCAAAAAATAAAAAAAACAGTCGTACGTCTACACCAAATAAATACGGAAAGTTTTTCCAATGCAGTTCTCGGGAGAGAGAGAGAGAGTGTTTGCACCTTGAAGAAAAACACGAAAAACGCGACCGAACCGGTTGGCCGAAGATGCACTCGTCTTATAGCGCGCCAGATTTGCCGGAGCAGACTTTCGGCGGAAAAGTTTTTAGTGTTTGTGTTTCAGTATCCGAAATATCATAATATCATTTTTCAAACCCACCCCGCCCATCGCCCTCCTCCCCCCTCACACCGTCCGTCGCGTGGCGCTTAATGAGCACGAGTTCGCTCGAGCGGCGAACTTCATTTACTAATTACTCTTGCTTAACTCTAATGACGACTGTTTCTGGACGGCTGTTCCACCCCTCTCCTCTTTTCCTGGGCTTTAAACCACCCGCGTCCGTGTCGCCATCGCGATGCCGGCTCGGGAAAAACTTTAATCGTAACAAATGGAGCCGGAATGATACGTCAAATTTCATCGAACGTAACTAATCATTCGCATGACTTGAAGTTGTCTTTGCGGGGAGTTTGGGGAGAGCAAGAGGGATGAGGGGTAAGGTGGGGAGCGTACTGGTGGAGGAGGAGTTTTGGGGAAACTGGATGCCGAAAGTTTTCACGTCCGCGGGCGGGGGTGGACACGCCGGAAAAAGCGCAGTATTTGTTTCTATATTATTCTAGCTCAATACGCTTTTCCTCCCAGCCATTGCTTTCCTTCCGTGGAAAAGTATTTATTTTTCTAACCAATTCCAATAATCTCCAGTCGTCAACAAGATTTGAGAACAGCTTTTTACGATTTCGTGCTTTCCATCTCCGGTCTCTTCTCTGCTTTTTATGAAAATGGATTCATGTTTTTCCACAAGTATTTTCCTTTTTACAGCTTGCTCATACAAATACATGCAAGAACTGTTCTATTACTTTGTTTTGTTTTATTTTGCAGCTTTGCGGAATGGTTAGTGAATCTACAACAAAAGTTGGTGTGCACAGTTTTGCAATTTTTTTAATCTTCTCAAATTTAATCTTCTTAGTTAAAAATAAAAGTATTCGATATCGTTTCTTGCAGGTGTGTCTAGGCCAAACTTTGGTGACACAATTTCCGGTAGCTTGAGGCAGCAACAATCAAAGTGGTAAGTACTTTTCTTTCGGGTGTAATTGTAGATGTTCGAAGAGCACTAGCGATAGCCGGCTGGTAAGTTCCTGGCTAGGATCAACGCTTACGGCACGGGATAAGGATATCTTATCCATCCCTGAAGTCGGGGCTGCTCCTAGACCTAACACCAGTCTCAGCTCGGTGGTTTTGGGTATTACATGTTTTGGGTGCCATGTGATATGTGCTGCAATGTTGCATTACATCACACACATATGTCAATTGAAATGCGCTAATCTACTCTCGTTAGACAATAGGTGGAATGTGATACATTTCACAATGTGAAGTCAATTCATTACATTAAAATGCGGTTAAGCAACCACCGTGACTATTGTAACTCGAAGCACTGCCTGTTTTTCCATTCGCACGGTTTAATCGGAAGCCAAGCAATTGCATAGCTTTAGGCGCAGGGCCGGCTCGAATCGCACCAACAACGGCGGGGGATCCTGGATGGGCTAATCAGGGCGTAATGTACACGCGTGTTAACATTCCAGATGCTCCCCGTGCTCCCTACACTTTCGTGAAGACCCGCGACACGGCGAAGTTATCCCGCCAACTTCAGTCAGTCCAGTCCGGGAGCTACGCAGTTGACGTTTGGTCGATTTCGGTGGTGCTAGTGCGAGACAAATGGATTAAAAGGGCCCCGTACCCCTTGGTGTACCATGTCTCACTTTTCCCCCGCGATTCTCCCTCTCTGTCAGTCTCGCTCTCTATTATTATAACTCTATCCCTCTCGCATACCTCGGATGTACAAACTATTTGGCTAACTACTTCAAAAAACTACTCAAAAAAAATGTAAGGGGGGCAGGCGAAGAAATTCAAAAACAAACACCCGTACTCCAAGAAAGGAATGGACGGGCTGAAGGCAAGTAAGTGACTCTCGCCTGAAGTGGCCGGGTGTGCCTCGGGGGACTAACTTTCTTGATCTTGTTAGCAGGATAAATACGATTTATTTGTTTTCGAGCTTCAATTACGACCAAGGAGCTAAACGAAAGGACGTTGTAGCGCGTGTGTTGATGCGTGTGTGTTAGCGGGGTAGGGCCCAGGGGTGTCCTGGAGATCATCGGGGTGGGGGTGGGGGAACCAAGAGCCGTCAGGGAGAGGGTGTAGAGGCAGCCTAGGGTGACTGCTACGGGATGACAACATTTTCTGCAACGGTTCTGGTTCCAGCAGGAGCGACCTAACTAGTTCCGTGTACAACAGTTGTATTGTTTCACTCTTCAACAGGAGTTTCACGGGTGACGACGTTCTGCGGCACATCCTTCTGGGTGCGCCTTCTCTCCAAACCCTTCGCCCGTTCGCAGGACCTCCGGAGAGCGCCGAGTGCTTGAACGTGCCGGCCGTAGACCCGCCGGCGTTGTTTGTGGGAAATGTGTTTTCGTCGAAGTGTGTGTGTGTGTTTGTGTGGCTGGGTTTCTGGGTAAAGTTGGTATCCTTGTTACACATTCTTTGCTAATGGAATCCTGCAAGCCGGCCTTTAAACCGGCTCTCATCTACCAACCGCAAATGTGAGCAAATCATCTGAGGAGGCTGAATGAGCAAAGAGTTCAGCGTGTCAGGGTAGGCGTGCAGCGACTTGGTCTTCTTGGACCCAACAATCTGTAAACAAGGTAGAGTACTCAACCATCCGAGCCTCGCCAGCGGGAAATACACGAAGGGCGGAAGCCGCACGAATATATCACCGAACGAACGAAAAAAACAAAACCACCCTAGAGTGCCAAAGGTGACAAAATGTGTGAGTGCTTCATGAAGAGTATTGATGTCATATCTTAATGGTTCCAGCAGCTGTGCCTCGCTCGCCTCACGGCTTTGATGTAGTTGTAGCAATATTTTAATTGCACCTCAGGTGCCCTCGAGATTGCATTGCAAACGGCGAGACGGCGTCACTCACCAGTCTGTGGGGCGTTATTTTGACAGCTTTCAAAGTTTGAACTCAATTTGTGCAAAAGCCCTTGAAAACTTTTTGGGGACCCGTTTTTTTTTGTTTTCCCCTTTCCGATTTGATTTCGAATCGTTGCAACGTTCGTGTTGCTTTTTGGGTTTTCGTTTTTAACCCGTTCAACCTCCCGCGCGGGCGAAAGGGGTGGGTGAGCATGCGGGGAAGCAAAAAGGGGCCGTTCATTTTTAAATCCATTAATTTCCGGAAACACTTTTTGGGTCGCAAAAATTGGGCTAGAGTTGCTGACCGCTTAAGACCGATTCGTCGCCGGATCACGGCGAAGACGTAATCATAAACTTTTGTTAATTTTTCTTTTGTGTTTGTGTATGTGTGTGGCTTTCCTCACTGCTCCCACATCTATTTTCACATCTCTATAGAATGACTCGTCCATCGGCGAAAAAATAGCGAAACGGAATCCATCGAAAAGGATATTGCATGATTTTAAATCCCGAACTCGGAATCGATCAATACCGAGCCGTGGCACTGTCGGGAAATGAAAAACGATGTGCTTTCCTCCTGTTCGGTTGACAGCTAAACAAAAAAATTCGCCCGGCAGCTTTGGGAGCTATGGAAATAGCAGCAATTCAAATTCAGAATCAAGGTTTTTCATCTCTCTCTAATACGATATATATTATTAAAATATAATAGTTCAGCATTTCATTGTCAGAGGGTTCAAATGCGCTGGTTTTGGTAGTTTCAACAGTATAGGGAGGGGGTGCTACAGGGACGTCCTGACGTCTGGCCAGCTCATGGAATTAAAAAGGTGTATACTAACTTATCCCACAATGATGCGATGTGGAGCCAGACCAGAGCGACAGGAAGATTAAATTAGAAAAACCCGGCTGGTGGTGTACATGCGAACGAGGGAGATGTCGAGAATCGGATCAAATCAAATAGCTTTGGAAATCTACCCTTTCCGTCACCGCCTTTCCCTCTTACCACCCATTTTCAACCACCCGCCCATCCGTCGGGAGGGTTTTCCAAATTGGCGAGGGAGAAACTTTTTTCTCGCTCCATCTATCTTTTTTTTTTAACGATGCGAATTGGATTTAAAGTGATGAAGCAATTCGTTTCCTGATTGTATGAAATTTATGTCTGCATGTGCCTGCAGGGATTTGGGTGGCGATGCTTGTCGATGCTACACAGCGCGACACAAGTTGTTTGGACTCCGTATCTCGACACGGGTGACAGCGACTCAAGATGCAACAGAAGAGGGACGAAAAAACCCCGACAGTGAGCGTGAGGGAGGAGAAGGAAAGATAGTGAGCGAGTGAAAGAGAGAGAGCGAAAGAGAGGGAGGTGAAGGTAGGATGGGAGAGGGAAGGAAAAATAACACAGATGTCAGCTCGTATCTCAAGCTTCATCTAATTTCATTACATTACACAATTTTCACCGAAAAACACCGAGAAGACGACGGCGGTCGGTGGAGAACGGAGCCTGAAGGGGGCGGGTTTGGTGGCAGACGGCTCGGTTGGGCCAAAAAATCACGCTCATCCGTTCGATCCTCCCACACCCCGGGGATCCTCCATCCCCCCACCCCCCCACCCCACCACCGAGCCCAGCTTGATACTATTACACTCAACATTGAAGCAATTACTGCCGAAAATCGAAAAATCATCCCACGGGGATTCGGCTCGGGGATGCCCTACTGGGATGACTGGGCGCCCAGACCCTCCCCCCTCCCACCCTCTTCCCTCCATGGTCCCTCAGCAGCAGCCCTTTCAACCAGTTGCTGCGGGAGAGGTTTGCGCTAGCTGATTGGTTGGTTCGCCACCTTTCGCCTGCCTGCCGAGCCGATCGCCCCGATCCCCCGTCTAGGCGAACGATGTCCCTTTTATTTTTTATTTTTTCACCCGCATTTTAATTCAAAAATTCGAAATTCCGATCAGGTAGCATCAATTTTTGCGTTGCCGCTGCCCCACTGCCGATAGATTTGATTTATCGTGAAATCGAAAACCACTTAAATGTCGAACCTAATCCGTGTTTCTTTTTTGCATGAAAGAAATAAATGAATGAATCTGGAAGAATCTGGGGGGAGGTGGGAGAGAGACGTACTGTCACATATAGCGTGAAAGTTCACCGGGTAAGCGGCGCCCCCAGGAAGGTGGAGGACGCCGGGGTTGGGAGTGTTTGATTCACGGCGTTGTATAATTGAGTGTCGGTTGTGTGATTGATACGAGATTTTACGACATCCGATGTTCCGATAGATCGGCAGACACCGCTTTTTTTATCAGATGGATTATTTCACGGGGAAAGGAATATCTGATCCGCTTTTCGCTGGTATTATCTTGCAAACTTGTTGCCACTTAATTAACCTTTATTTAGGTTTGTGGTTTGTTGATGGAAATATTTGTGCGGAGTGCCTTTTCGCCTTTTAAATGACGGTTGCAAATAGTTCTCTCCAGCGTGACTGGAACGGCGATAGCAATTGCCACTACAAGTGTGTGCCTCCAGGAGATAAAACAAATCAAGAAATAGAGTGCGTCTACGGAGCCAAACACTAATCATTGGCAAACAATCAATGACTGGCGGGAAGACATTTCACAAACATTGGAGGAAAACCGTATTTCCGCACCGAACGGGACCGGAAATGGTCCGGCCGTGTAGTTTCATTTTCCGCTCCTTGTGCAGTTTCCTTTTTCGCAAACGATCACTGCTGGAACGAGTGATCCCCTCCCCACCCATCGCCCCATCCGCCTCACTCTCCACCCCTTTCCGCTCACGCAGATCAAATCAGCAGTGACCAGGAACCGTCACCGGTCACGTCAGCAGTTCATAAATCAAATTTCCTACCCCGTGTGGGCGCACCACCACCAGTACCCGCAGTCACAGTTTAGGGCAGTGGGATGGAAAAGTCGACGTTTTTCACCATTGCCCAGTGCTTGTTTCTGCCCCGGGTTTTCCAACCACCACCAATCCGGAGGATCCGGGGTGGGGACGGAAAACTAGATATTATTCTTGCTGGCGGCGGCGAACAGCAAGGAGGAGGTGGGTGCGGCTGTGTGTGTGTGTTCGACTTTAAGGCTATACGAGCCGATACGAGCGGCGGGCATCAACAGCAACAGTGGCAGCAGCAGTAGTCGCCTGATGGATAATTGTAGATGCTCAGCAGGAACGATTATGCAAACACAGCAGGAATATTGGCGTGTAGAACCAGGAGAAAAGCAATGAGAGAGAGAGAGAGCATGCCAAACAGCAAGCGGGAGAGACTGGTGGGGAGGGGGTGTGTTACCAGGGGAGTAGCAAAAGGAATTAGAGTCTCTCTCAGCATGCGGCTTTTGCATGCCGTGCGCGCGTTTGTCCATTCCAGGTTCTCGATTATGGGACAAGGGAAATGGGGGGGGGGGGGGTTAGGGTAGTGGACTACCGGAGGAGGTAGCCTAGCCATTTCTTGCGGAAGACTTATGATAGATAAGCTGCCATCGCCCCAAACAACAACCGGCAGACACGGGGATGGGGGTGAGTTTACCGGTTCGCCCGGTAAAGGACCTACGGGAGGGGAGGGAGCGGCTGCTGCTGGACTCGGCAGGGAATGGGTTTGGCCGGCAGGCTTGGCCAGTTAGCACTTAAACTACTCGTTGGCGCACGAACGCCCCCGTCCGTCCGTCCGTGTTGTGTTTTTGTTTTTGGTGTGTGTGTGTAGTTGCTCTTCGGAGACGTTTATGATTTTCACATGTGTGCCTGCCTTCCTTCTTTAAAAGTTCCTACAGCCCCCTTGCTGTGGGGTAGGTCACGGCGTCAGCGTAGAATGGGGGTGCGGAGGGAAGTTGTAGGTGCAGAGAACAAAAAAGCCTGATTGAGGTGGGCGCAGAGGAATCGCAATCAATTGTGGTATGCAAATTTGTTTCCTGTGGTACCTCGGCCCTCGGACCTCGGACTGACCGCGTGGGGCCCTGGGCGTTGGGCCTGCCAGGGGCGCCTGTGGCCAGGTCGCTGAAAGCCTGCACCGAGATTCCCGGCTCGGACAATCTGATTTTCGTGCCAG
The DNA here is from genome assembly GCA_034621735.1 of Anopheles plumbeus. Taxonomy (NCBI): domain Eukaryota; kingdom Metazoa; phylum Arthropoda; class Insecta; order Diptera; family Culicidae; genus Anopheles; species Anopheles plumbeus. The sequence continues at coordinate 8,132 of JAOEFI010011609.1, read as the reverse complement.
CCGGCCCCCAGCAGTCCTCCTCCCCCCGGCACCCGGCACCCGGCACCCGGCACCCGGAACTCCCCCGGCTATGGGACGTCGCATCGCGTGCTGGCATCTTGCTCGGGCCGGCCGGGCCCTGACTCTAGCCAAGTTGGTTTTGGTCGTTGTGGTGCGACGAGCGATGCATACAAAATGCATGGGTAGCCGGGCCGGCTAGCCTAGTTAGCAAGTTGCTACCGCCCCGGGACGGTCCGGGTGATCGTCCGCCCTGTTCATTGATTCGCCCGGCGTCCTCGGTCACCCGGACTCCGAAGGTGGAGGCAACGAACTGGAAGTACTAAAAAACAATAACACCAACCCATGGTGCACTCGATGCTGGCTTGACTCCCGATCCGCACCACCCTCGAGGACCGGGGAGGGAGGAGGAAGGACCGACAACGACGACGACGACGACGGTGCAAACAAACCGAGACGATCCAAGTCACGGGGACGTCTTGGGTGGCGGTGGGCGCCCTTGCTCGACGAGAAGATCGACAGCAGGATATCTGGACTGGCGGTTTTCCCGAACGTGCCGAACGAGCAGGGCAGGGGCCGGGCATTGCGGTGCGAAACTTCTCCGTCCATCAGCGGCAGCGTTAACGCACAGCGAGCGGAGGAGCCGTGCAGCTCGAGACGCCACACATGCGCTCCGGCAGTGCTTGCGATTGGCTCTGCGGCGTCTGGTCGACGTCTTTTCATTTGTCTTTTGGTGAAAATGCATGTGCGACTGATTTATCCAATTTCTCACTCACTGGCAGCAGGACCACACTCACGACACTCGAGTGAGCGCGTCTACACTACCCTGCCACCCAGCTAGCCGGCAAGACGCCGATGTTTTCAGTTACGTCGCCCTTCCAGCATCTCCCAGCCACGCCCCCCGGGCTCAGGCAACGACACCAGGATGGGCTGCTAGTTTTAATATTTCTGTTTATATTTATACGACAAATCTTGCAGATGTTGGCCAGACTTGAAGCGGGTGGGTGGAGGGAGGGTGGGAGGGAGGTGGGGGGAGGGTACCGGCACCATTATTTGGCCGTTTACTATACGCGCGTGGAATGGGGGAAGTGGGGGGATCGATTCAAAGTGCAATCGGGTGCACGGAGTCGGGCCCAGGCACAAACTGACAGTTATGACCCCAAGCTGGAGCGGTCGCTCGATCGATGTACCCTTGCTGCGCCGTATGTGCATACATCTCTCTAACACTGCTAGAGGGATGGGACCTTGTAACTTCCATCCACCTGCTCTCTCCCTCTCTCCATCTCTCTCTCTCTCTCTCTCTTTCCTACGTACGATTCGGCGCCCTGAATGTGTCCACAAGCTGTCAGTTCAATTTCGTATTTTCTGATTTCCCACTTTCCCACCATTGGAATGTTCTGGTCCCTACGGGCAGAATGAAATCGCGTGACGGCGAGATACAAACGATGGAGGGGAATCGGTTGTAGGCCTTAGGGGACCACCTAGAGGTTGGCGGGCAGGAACCGGCGTGCTTCCCCATCGGTAGTTAGCGTGTCTCGGCAGAGATTAAAAGTTGAAAGTTATTCACTCAACTAATAGTTCCAGCACGGTTTGTTGTCGATGGGCCAATGAAGGCAGGGGGGAAGCTGGTGTATGAACGGCGGAGGGTTCCCGCCTGCCCGCACCACCCCGTTCCGGTCCGGGGACCGCTTAAAAAACGGCCATGATACGGTTGCCCTGACCCCTGGCCGTATGCATCACCAGACGTTTGGCAAATTAATTGTATTAGAGATGCCTGCCGGTCGGGCTTTTCGCACGGTGCTTTCGCCAGTGTGTTTCGTGTGCCCCCTCCCACACCTCGCCCTCCCTCTCCCCACCATTACCGGGACACGGAACATATAACGAGTGAGACTCCTCGGGTGAAATATGGCTCGATATGCTCACGGGATCATTGCGAATCGTGGTAGGACGGTGAGGTTTTTCTCAAACTATATTGATCAGTAGAGGCTGACTAGGGAGGGGGGGGGGGAGGGGGGTACACGTTGCAAAGTCACACATCCACCATCGACACCAGACGCCAGGCCGAGTCGAGCGAGGGCAGTGTTCTTCGACTGGATATTATTTCCATTCACAACCGATAGGGAACATTAAACGTTGTGACTCACCCAGGATTGGGTTTTTATACGCAGATAATAAGGGTTTTCCTTGCCCATACCGTTTCCGATTACTCGCAGCGCACAGCTAGAAGCGGATCCATCTCGTTGCGAACCGGTTTGGGAATTATTTCATCTCGCATTGAAATTGATTCCGTTTTCTGGATCGTAATAAGCTAGTGCGAGTCCTTGGTTATAAAATGAAGTCGACGACATGTTTCCCTACGCAAGTGAGACCTCATAAAGTCTTATAGGCTTTGTTGAAGCAAACAGAATATTACCTATACTAAATAGTCATTAGAATAGGACACTATACTATTAGAGAGAGACAACAGACTTTTCACAAAACATGAATCAAAATTGCTTATACTTCAACTATTGTTGTGCTATCTAGGACCCAGGTCCTGGTTGACGAGCACTGACCAGAGCCCGGTGCCATAAGCACTCTGTTGCCGCCTAGCCTACAGCCTCCCCCTTACCACCCCTCCCACGAAAGTGTTGCTACCAATGTTTTATTCTTGACATTCTCACATTCCACCCCGTAAAACAATAAATGGTCTGAAGCTGGGCGATTTTATTTGTGGCGATTGAAAATCGCACCCGTCCTCCTTTCCTGCACGATTTGGCTTTTTCTCTCTTTTCCTCTCTCTCTCTTTCTCTCTCTGTTTTCTCTCTTTCTTTCCCCCACAGCCACAACCACAGTCGTTGACAGCGTGTGGAGAGAGCTCATCGGTTTGCGTTCTGGTTTTCTATCCTCTTACCCGTTTGTCCCAACACCCTTATCGCCCCCACCCACCACTCCCATGCCGTGCCAACTTTCGGCGCTTTCGCAATCATGGTCCAAACTTTTCCGACACACGCTCGCCCCGGATCTTCTGCCGGATTCGTGATAGAAGGCGTTGACCGAATCGGCAGCCTTTCGGTCCGGTTGACGTTGCCCCGAAAACTGTCAATAAATGTGATGAAAGATTGCGCCCTGCTGTGGGTGTGTGTGTGTGTGTGTGTATGTAGCTGGGTGAGTGAGTGGGTTGGTTTGGCCTCTACACCAGCTCGTCGTTTGATTGCGACGAGTTGCGTTCGAGTCATGCGATGCGATGCGATGCTACCGGGGGAGGAGGAGGAGGAGGAACCAGCGGGGGTGGTGGGGGTGGGCTCACTTTTCTAACCTCATCCTCTCGCACAAGGACTTGGAGTGGACAGGGCCCTCCGTCCGTCCGGTGGCCCGGCGAAATGCGAAAAGAGTGGATCCGTTAGTGTACGTTGATTTGTCCTTCCACTCTACCGCTCCGCAGCCCTCGCTCCGTTTATCGTTCGTTTACTCATTCCGTGCCCTTCCACCCAATCTCCCTCTTTCCCTTTCTCTTCCTCTTCCCATTTCCTCCTACGTTCACGTGAATGAATTTGGTGCTCAAGTTGAATGCCGAAAAGTTTATCAACGTTTGCGTTTGGCGGCAAAGTGTGGGAAAGTGTGGCACGGTGTGGTGCGGTTTGCGGTGCCATAAATATGGGGAATAATGTAGGGGATGCCGCGGGTGGGGGGAGATGGAGGGGAAAGTGACGCTCAATTTCTTCCATCGTCATCTGAAACCCTCCGCACTCGCACATGTTTGATTTTTATGTCACTCGCCGGTCGGAACGTGCTCAAAATCCTTGCGTTATGGACATGCGAAAGAACACTTGAAGGCAAACGACGTCGAGATGACAGGTCTCTGACAGCAAGCGTTCGACCAGGGAGGGAGAGAGAGGAGAAAAAAAAGAAAACAAATCCCGGCGAAGGCGAAAACAAAAATATGAAAACGAAGAGAATGAAAAAAGCTGGTGACCAACCAAGACCGGACCAAGACCGGACCGGTTCTGGTTGGTTTGAGGTTTCATTTCGGGACAGTTTACAGTCCCCGCCGATGGTGACAGCCCAGCGGGTGGGTGGGTGGGTGGGTGGGTCAACGCAATTAGGGGCGCGCCTTCCACATCTTCCAACCGCCAAGCATCCGGAGTTTTTCAGAGTTATGAACTCGGACCACTTTTCCCGAACCAATCGACCGGGAGACATATGGGGACGTTTCGTGTGACAGCAGCGGGGAAAACAAAAAGTGAACCCAAAGGTATGCGATGGAAGTAAGTCAGTATTGGCATTTTTTGGGGTTTCACCCTTTTTACATGAATATTCTCTTCCTCGCCCAGAAAAAAAACCCCAAACCATAATGAAGTTCATTGGCTGTGGCTTTTGGCGCGTGCCGTCAGGTGGGTGACGAAGCTGCAGGGTTTTCCATGTCCGCATTTTCCGATTCACCCTAAATCGTGCACCGAGGAGGATTAACGTTTTTTCCCTTTTTTCGTTTTGTTGCCGGCCATATTCTATTTTCTCGCACACACATTCCACACACGTGTGTGTGTGTATCGATCATGCCGTGCGGTCACGTCGTTAGCGTTTCGAAAGCTCGCTGTTTCCCGTTTTGGGTGTGTTGTTTCCCGCAATACCGGAACACAGCCAGCGTGTGAAAGACCATTTAAACGTTCTCGGAAAATTTGGTGGAAGGAGAGAAGACGGCAAAAAACAAAACACGAAACAAAAAACAAAAAAACCCGGTAATAATAACGGATCAATTCAACAAGCGCACCGAACAACGTCGAGGATTACGTCGAAAAGGGTCATCGGATATGCCAATGGTCAGCGACGGCGAACACAGTTTCCGCTCGCCGGCGGATTTCAATTTTCAATGTTCACCTGTGAAAGCCCCCTTCTAAAGCCGCCGGTTTGCCAACGCTGGCCTGACCTGGCCTGACGTAGCGCCGTAGGGCAGGTGATAATTAATTGAAATATGTGCTGGCGTACGTGCGGCTGCCTTAGGCGGCAATTAAATGAGGCGGAGGCGGTCGGCGGTCAGGGGCCGTGGCTGCCGTGAGCATGAACCTCGCAATCGGCTGCCGCTGCCGGCTTGCCCTTGCGGTAAGGACCTTCCCCGAAACCCGTCGTCCGTGTGTCGCAGTGTGAAAAAAAAAACCCGTAACCTGGCCGGATGATGACGAGGGGCAGGAAAGGATTGCCGCGCGTCGGTCGGAGTCCGCCAAGCCCGAGCGTGGGATTATCCATGGTGTGGCATTCACGGAACGCAACCAACAAAAAAAAAAAAACAGAAACCGAAACAGAACCAAAAAAACAACGCGCCAAAAAGGACAAACGGCATCGCCGATCATCCTGACACCGTCCTTGGACAGCTTCTGTCAGCGTTTAAGCAAACTGAATGGAATACTGATTTATCTTGTCACTTTTTCATCATCTCCCCGCTGGTACCGCCGGCCGCTGAAAAACGGCACGAACGGAGAGGAAAAAAAGGAGAAAAAAAAGGACACCCCGGCCCCCGGAATAGGATTAAAGCTAACGAGGATAAATTTAATATTCTGCAAGCTTCGGGTCGCGCTCTTTTTCGGCTAAAGAGCCAGCCGCGGAACTGACGGAACTGCATGCATGTGTTAGTAGGAGATGGGGCGGGGGTGGCAGCGGAGGTGGCGGGTGGACAGAGAAGCGCGCGACGGTCGGGGCCCCTCCGAGTCGGGTGTCCATGATGGTGTAAAGCCAGGCTTCAAGTGCTTTAATTTGAATGATAGCGCAACCGTTTAGGGCACTCGATTGGAGATTATAATTTTTATTTCCCTCTCTCGCTCTCTCTCTCCCCCCCTCCTCCTCCCTTTCTCTCTTTCTCGTTCTCTCTCTCGAGTGTCCTTTTATCCTTCCCGTGCCCCCTGTCGATGGTGGATTGAAAGGGAGTCGGCGGTTTCGCTCGGTGCAGTTTAAGTAAGTTAGTTCTTCATTAATCCCTCTTGCCTCCTTGAAGACAAAGGCGTTTGGGCGGGGTACGGTGGGTGGGTGGAATAATTGAAATATACTTTTCAGTGCCCTGGAACTTCTCCCCGCACCGGCAGCCTTTCGGCTCGGTAACCATCATGTCAATCCATCTTCGTATCGTATCTGCCGGTTTCCGTGGGGTTGAGGTGAAAGTCTTCAAGTTTTGTCTCTCACAGCGAAACCCTACCAGGCCAACGTAAACCCTTGACTGGGGCCTAAGCAAATACGAACCAATTGCAGAAGAAGCAGTGCAACGGTGTTTGTGTGTGTGTGTTGTTTGTATTGGGGCTGGCGGTACTTTTCACCCGGGGGGTTTTCGTTCCACATCAATGAATCCTTACATTGTTCTGCTATTAATGGAACGTTTGACGTTATTGATTTTCTTTTTTAGGAACTTTAGTATTTGACTTTATAGTATTGTAGCTTCACAACCTACCACTGAAGAGCTTTTCCTTTGTCTACAGCCCCGAGAGATGCAGTTTTCCTCATGAGGTTCTAAAAAGGTCCATCACTAAACTTTACTTGACGGCCTCCTTGGACTAAGTGTATTCATGTTAAACTTATCATATGCTTCTGCTAATCGACGATTGCTTCAAGTGTATCGGTAAAACTCGGCCGATGGAACGGCTCGGAAATGTTCGCTTCCGCCCGCGCCATTTGACGCCAAATGGTCCTAAAAGACGTTACAGTTCGGCGGTGCCGTTAGTGTAAAGATGCTTGTGCTAATGTGCAGCCTCGTTCGCCCGCACTCGTAAATGTTGATGTGCGTGTGTGTGTGTGTGTGTGTGTGTGTGCGGGTGGGCACGTGGTACGGTGGGTGTGGGGCTAAGGACCGCCCGAGCAACCCATCGTTCACGGAATGGTATTTACAGGAGGACCCTTCTCCCCCGCAACGTCTTTTTCCGCTTGCCTTTGAAGGGCGGAGTGTTTAACCCTGCGCGACGTCCACCCTCCCGCCCCCCCTGCCATTGTTCCATGACGATGCAGTGCAAATGTACACTAAATTCGGACACAAACTGCGTCTGAGTGGGGATGTGGTAGAACACACAAACAAACAAACAAACGGGCAAACTTACAAGACAAGATGGTCCATTTTCATTATTATGGCTTAGACGAAGTGGGGGTGAGTGCGGGAAAACATCGATAAGTAAAAATGAATACGAAAAGAAAGAGGGATAGAGAGACAGAAAGGGAGAGCAAAAGAGAGAAAGAGAGAAAAGGAAAGAGAAATCAAGAGAGAGAGGAAGACAAAGTGAGTGAGATAAAGACAAGGGATAAGAAATGCTGACAAAGGATGCAGGACTGTCGGTAAATAGGGACCGAGGGAAAGGATTTTTCGCGCAAGCCGTGCGCGCTGCGTTTGTATTGAACAGTTGCTGTGTGTGTGTGTGTGTGTGTGTGTGGCTGCGAAGTGAATTGAACTTGATGAATATTCAAAAGCATCAAGCCATCGGCATACTTTAAGCTAAAGTGTGTTTACTTTTTCTTCGGCAGCCACCGAACGAACGAAGTGTGCGGGAAAAGTGTTGGCCCGAATGAAAGAGAGAGAGAGAGCGAGGTAAGAAAGAGGGAGGGGGGGGGTAAAGAAATAAAAACGAAACACCAAAATCGAACGGCAGAAATAGCACCGAACAGCAGTTTCTGGTCCAGAAAATGGCGAAGATGTACCGCGCAATGGGTGGAAGGGGGGCCCAAAGATAAGCTTACGGGCAGCAGGGCAGGCCGGGCGACCGGGAGGACGACATGCAACTCGCCTGGCCGAAGGGAAATTGACAGAAAATGACATTCATTTTGGGTGTGGCAGCCAAACCTGACGCGAGCTGCTGCTCCAAAACAAAAAAAAAGCGGTTCACATTTATTTTTGCTTTCATTGCTGTTTCATTCGAGAAGGGCGAGGCGAGTCGGATGTGGGTGGGCTAGCCGGGGGGCGATAGGCCGAGAGTTTCCGGGTCGCGGCCGGCCGGGTGGTCGCGGGCGGCCCAGACGGGCGGGTGGTGGGCGGCAGTTCGTTCGGATTTGTATCGTGCAATCGAACCGAATAATAAGACAGAAATTCAATCAATGATATTTTATTGTTTATACGCCTCGCTGTCGTTATCTTAATCATGTTTTGCGCCCTCTGTGTCGCCCGGGCGTGTCTCCTCCAATCCACCACCCCC
>JAOEFI010011598.1:0-23683 GCA_034621735.1 Anopheles plumbeus | reverse complement strand
AGAGAGATAGAGAGAGAGAGAGAGAGAGAGAGATAGAGAGAGAGAGAGAGAGAGAGAGAGAGAGAGAGAGAGAGAGAAAGAAGAGATACAAAGGAGGTTTCCTTTTTCCCTGCCAAGGCTTTGAATGTTTTTTGTGCAAAAACATTCAAAAAAACAAGAATAGCCCTGGAAGATAAAAACGACGAAGATTACATCGTTCCGTGTGTTCGTGCTTAAATGTTATTTTTTACGACATGCCCGCCCGTTCTTCTGCAAGTCGCTGCCGAACGCTGAAGCTGCTGGAAGGAATGAAATTAGGAGTGAAACATACACACCTTAAATGCGACGCGCAGATGCAACAAAAATGAGAAAGATGTGAAATATCTTGTGCTGTTTCGTATGCTGTTTTTCTTGCTTTTCATTTGTTGTAAACTTTATTTTAATCATAAAAACGAGACACACAGGACCGAACCGAGAACAGCGGCGGCGGCAAGCCAGCAGGCCGGGCCCGCTGAACGGTAGGCGATACGATAAAGCAAATCGGACACGTTTACTGTCGTTATGAACTCCTCCGGGCCGGGCCGAGCTGGCAAATGAATTATCGATGCCATCCACGCGCGCACGCGCACACACGAAGCGAAGGGGGTTTAAATGGGATTGGTAATAATTGATTTCCAATCAAAATTACACAACAATTATTTTTACCACATGTTGTTGAGATAAAACCGAACGCAGCGAAAACAGGCACGGTTTGCGGGCGATATGCAGTTGCAAAGGACATTCATCCGGAAGCTCCCGGAATCAGGCAGCGGCATACATTTACGTAAGTTCATTGCTTGATTCTTCTACACAATTAAAAAAAATGCTTAACGAATTTCACCTTGGACCTTGATTTTATCCAAATGGTTTATAACCATGGCTCGTGAAATCATCTTGCTCCTCCGTTCTGGCTCAACTTTCCAAAGAAAGGGAGGAACGTAACGCCGCATCCCTTGGTTGACTCGTATCGGGCCTACGTATGCCTAGTTCATTATGTTTTCAATGTGTTTGGGAATTTGTTTATTGAATGACTGACGGACTTTCACCACACCGAAACCCGAAATAGGAAAAAAAAAACTAGAATAAGCTCCACCACCCACCTAAAAATGTTATAAATGAATTGCTCGCTTACGCTTGAGTAATAGGTGTTAATTTGCTGTGGATCGTAATGTCCCCCGAGCTTGTGCGCTTATCCTCTCCTACGAGCTACGTAGCATAGCATACAGCATAACGACGGATGTATGTATGGGAGAGATTGGGTCCAAAAAGCGATTAGCCACCAGTTGGCTCCGGTTGCGAGGTATGGCCTCGTGCGGCCCGAGATGACAGAGTCGCACCCAGCACGCGTCCATCATGCCTGCGTGTAGGAGAGTGACCCCTACCTTTGGTATGTGGAGGCAATTTATCAGTTTTCCGATTTACGGGTTAATTACGATTTGCCCTTTTGCGACAGGGAAGATAGCTTAGCTTGGACCCAGGGGCTGACTGACCGTAGGCGGCCCAGCACGCTCCAACGCCGTACGCCGTGGTTAAAGGCCAAATGCAAGCAGCATGCATTGCGTTCGCGACTGGCCACTCCCCTACGCTCACCCTTTCACGGCCGTCTTCTCCCTCCGGTGGTGGGTGAATGGCGAAACTGCCGAAAAGCATGCGACGAAGTCGAGTTGAGAAAGTTTCGCTGGCACGGCATGCACCCTTCCCATTGTTGCGATGGAGAACGTCGTTTCTTCCATTCGTTTGAGGACACCAGTGCAGTTGCTGCAGCGGCCCTAATGGCTTAATCGATCGGAGGAGAGAAAGAGAGAGAAAGAAAGAAAGAGAGAGAGAGAGAGAGAGAGAGAGAGAGAGAGAGAGAGAGAGAGCACTCATCGCAGAGATTCTTTAATCGGCAGTTTTGGAGGAACGGGAAAACATATTGAAAGCAAGGAGGGTTCCGCAGTCATACAAATCTAGCACGATTCACTACTAAGTTGTGTGCATTCTTATTGGATGTCTTTTTATTACGAAAATTTCGGAGAGTTCATAGTGAACATTCATCCTGAAATGTTTCACATTTTTTCAGCTTTTTGGGACCAGAAGTCCACGGGAATCATTAAAATTTGCATTGGAACTTCTAGGAGTACCATACATCAACACTTGAATGTTGCTTCGCCAGCATCGCGATTTAAAACCCCAGTAAAGCCAACGTTGGCCTCAGCTCAACAGTTGCAAGAGCCCCACCATGCAAGAGCAAGCAAGCCGGAACGGGTTGCAAACTTTCCATATACGAATATAGCACTAGACATGGGAACATTCCATCCGACATTTGTTGAGAGATTGTTGAGTCTAAACAAACAAGTTTAGCGGCACTTTGCAAGTTTTCTAAAGGTGCTGCGGCTTCCGTTCTCAAGCTTGCTGCGAGTTGATACACATTATTTGTTTTCATTTATTTATTTTTTTGTTAATAAAAACTTTTCTCAACTGCACAACGGCAGAGACATGACAGGGTGATAACATCCACGCAACACGAACTGTTAGCTAGGGGCTGTTATGACGAGGTGGTTTTGCCGACCGTTGCCGGGAAACGAACCGGGTCAGCGGATAGCGGCCTGTCGTTGCTCATGTTGCTAGCGGACAAGCTACGATCTACACGATGTACATGATGTGTTTAGCGTGAATAAGAGCAAACAAGATAATTTCATCGTGTCATTTACGTCTGCTTGTAATCTCGCTAGGCGCGCGCGCCTTGCTCGTCGTAGAGTGACGTGGAAGTTCATACAAAAAAAGAAAAAAAAAGTCACGCAGAGTCAGTCAGCTAGAAGCAAGATCCAACAGAATGCGGCGCAAGAAAAGGGTTTTTTTTAGACGCGTCGTAGCGTAGCAAACGGCAAACAGCGAGCGGCCCCCACTCATCGAGCCAGTAGCCGAAACCATATTATTCACCCGTGTGCCAACTGGGAGATGGAAAACGACTAGGCTAGGCTTTCAACCTTCACTCGTAAAGCGGTTTGTACCTTATGAGCCAGTGGCAGCACCTCGCTGGCATCACTTACTGGAAGAAGGACCTTTTTTCAAAGCGCTAACGGCCCAGAGAAGAACGATTCCGGGACTGACAGTGTGTGTGATTGAGTGTTGAACACTGTTCTCTTTCACATCTCTCCCCACCGGGCCCTTGTGACGCTTCTCAGAAACAGACCCAGTGTCGGTGGTGTTGTCTACCCCTTTGTAGTTCCTGTCACATTTGAAACTGCGCGTGTATTTAAGATACCTTTATCTGCCCCTTGACTAGGCTATGTCACTTCCTTCCTGTTCTACTGTGGCCATTACACAGTGGCGCTAATTGGATTCCGACGTTTGTCGCGTTGCCCAGATGGACGAACTATGGGTGGTTTTCTCTCTCCAATTCGCTCTCTATCCCTCTGCATCCCATTTTGTATGCTCCAGGATTGTTTTTCTGCTCCTTCAGTACATATACCACACCAGAAAGGCGCACGATTGCATAGACAAACGAACGGATGGGTAGGCAAGCAGGCGTAATATATATGTATAATACCAGCCTAGCAGCGAACAACCGTGTCAAGCAACACTGCGTGACTAATCGATTAGTGGTGACCAGGGAGTAGAAAGAAGATCGACATCTGCGGTCTGACATATGGGTATTGATGCCTTGACGACGACGACGACGCACCCAATGCGTGGCATTAGGTGCTTCCTTCATTATGCCTGCACGCTGACGAAAGCTGTGTAAGGTATGTTGATATGTTTATATATGAACAAATCAATCGATCCTCAAATCCGCCTCCAAAATGTAGTTCGAAAGGGGGCGCGAAACTAACTGCCACGCAGGCGACACCCGTCGCTATCTTTACGGCGTTAGTCATCCCCGTGCTGATGATGATGTTCGTGTGGAAAGGTGGCAGAAAGTCGTACAAGACGCAACTACCGGTGGATTAGCTCCACAGCAGAATCGGCGCGAACATTGGAGGAGGTTATGCGTACGAGCATGCGTACCGATGTTCACACTTAGTTGTGTGTCTATTTCTCCCTGCCTCGTTCCGGGGATTTGTTAGGTTCCTGCAAACAAACTCTAGCCGGTTCTGGATGGTAGCCATGCGCTGTAGGAGCTGAAGCATGATAGAACGAACTGCTAACAATAGACAGTATTTTTAAATCGCTTAGCACTCCACAACCAACGGCAGCGTAGTCGTTCTTGGATGGTCCAAATGTCCTAGATCTCTTGCTTCTTAACTTAGAGCCACAGTGTGTCGGCGTGCGTTATGATCGTTTGGATTGGCCTACGCTACAACGACGTCTTATACGACAGCGGGATCATACTTCCAGGCTGTAACCACCACCGCACGTGAGGATTCGATAGTGAGGGAGTGCTGTCTCTGCACTTAGCATAGTGCTAACGAGACAAACATCATTTCCCTTCGCTCAGTTTTTTGCTGTTGCTGTTGTTGTTATGCTCTCCAAAGACGCGACCCCGTCGTCCGTGGAAGCGCATTCCACTCCCGTCTTGTGCTATTGGATGTGTGTTCATTCCTGCCCGTGTTCGCTGTTTCTTTTCTCGCCTCGGTGCGAACACACACGCGAGCCTGCCTGCTACTAGCGTCGGCCTGTCGTCACGATTGCCACGGTGGGCTTCAGGAACCTTTTGCTTTTGCCGGCCCTGTCAGCCTGCACTGCTGCACAATTAGAGGCAGAAACTGTTTTCACACCTCGTAGCGAGGCAGGACCAAAGAGTCTCTCGCTGTCTCTCTAGCTCTAGCTCGTCTGTTCTCGTTGGATCATGTTGCCGCTGTACGGCGTTATATAATCGTACGGGGCATGTGCTCAGATCTACTGTTTGCTGACTTCATTAGACGTAAAGCACTGCCCGTACGCTTACGGGGATGAAATATTATTATTCATTGCGCAGGAAACCTGAAACGAACACCACAGTGCCGACGCGGAAAACGAGCCCAGCACAAGGGTCCCTGCTGCCGCGGTGTTTATAGACTCATTTCATCGTTTGCTACGGCGTTGATTAGCTGCATCAACAGCAGCGCGGTCTTGACGAAATTCAGCGGAAAGGGGAGGGGTGTGTATTGGTGCGTCTCGTGGTAACACCACAGCGTAAGCCGCCCACGATCATCTGTTATTCTCTCCTGCTCTCGTTCGCTCGACGAGACGGCGGGCAAGGGGTCCACTTTACTACCAAACGGCCGTAACTTGTTGTGACAGGTGAAGTTAGTTAAACTCACCGCTCGCAGCGGAACTGAGCCGGCTCGAGCCGGCGCGGTTATCGCCTCGGTCAACTGCCACTACGGCGTGGACGGATGGAGCGGCGGCAATGTCCCGTGCTCGTTAAACCTAGTATATAACTTTCGGTTTTGTAGCAGTCCATCTCCGATGGATCACCACGGCTTACTCGGTCCTTGTCCGGGATGTTTTAGAGCTCGGTTTTTACTCGCTCGTAATGTCAGAGAAATGTACTGCTAAGACTGTGAACGAGTCGCCCACCCCACACGCTACTTTAAACCTGCGACAATGAGCATACACTGGTGTCAAGTTGGTTGAAGGTGCTCGTGTGTTTGACAAATTGGGCACCATTAGGTCAGGTCATGAATAACCGACCATCGTAATAAAAACGCTGACGCCAGTGCCGAAGGAAGAAATGTCCAATACTGAAACATATAATGTTCATACGGGCCAATAACATCTAATCAGCCAACTACAGACTCACACTTACTCTGCCCATCATCATCATAATCATCACCATCACAATTAAATTCCTGTCACCATTCGCGCTAACGATTTCCGAACGAGTTGTGGAGGTGTGGAGGCTGGCGGTCTTGGTGGTACCGCCTCCGGCGACCGCACTGATCGCGCGAGAAATAATACAGCACTCTTTCCGGCAACTTTGCAAGACGACGGCGATGCCTCCGTTGCTTTAAAGCTGGCCAGGTTTTCTCGGAACCGGCACCGGTTTGCACAGCGTCCGCGAACGCCGGCCGAAGGTCGCCGTTTGCGGACGGGTGGGTGTTCGTCGGCGGAGATGGCATATGGTAGACATTTGTGCAAACAACAACCCTCTCCACTTAGTTCGGCCCGATTCGGAACCGACGGGTGGCCTGTTTTCGCCGCAAACTAATTTCACCGTACGCCGCGTCGACGCGTCTATTAATATGGTTCGTACGTATTTTGCCTACCTGTCAAACCGAGCGACCTGTACGCAGCAACGTTCAGCCACCTCCCGGGTTCCGTCCCTTTCCCCTGGGCAGCGAGAAATAATGCGCGTATGGTTTGCTTTCCTTCATCGCGAGTGCGCGAGGTGTTAATTCCGACTCACCTGTGAGCTAATTGACGGGCGAAGAAAGTAACTGCTCCACTCTTCTAACGCAGACGGCAAGCGGGGCGAGTTGAGAGCGCATTCGGAGAAGCGAAGATCTATGGCTACCTAGTGGGTTGTTCGGAACCATATGCCGCCGGGCCGAACCTTCACCTCGGCGAAGTTAATTATGCTAAAGAGTAGATTAAGAGGCAGGCAAATACAGACCAATCCTCCAGTCGCTCGCTTTATGCCTTCTATTGAGGCTGATGTCGGTGGTGTTTTGGGGGAAACCATTTGACGGCGCTCCGTGCCCACGATGGATTGGCTGATGAGCAGGATTGGCGTGCAATTACGACCAAGTGGATAAATTGGCTAATCACACGTGAAATGATCGCGTTGACTGCTTGCGGCCGTTAAACGGTCGTGTCCGAGGTCGGAGGCTGCGACGACCGGGAATGTTCCGAAGGCAGGTAGTGGTGGAAGTAGAAGAACCCCGTCCCCGTCTCCCCTTCTCTCACCACCCAATGGTTTGGTGCAAATTTACCCGGATCTTGAAACCAGAAACCCGGTGTGTTGGTATTGGAACAAGTGGAGTTAGCGAATGAAATGAGAAGAGACACGATCTGCCACCCACCTACCCTACCCTACCCTGACATTCGCTACTCATTATCTAGCAATTGATACTGATTATGCCGTTGCCAATTGCCCTGGGGGAAAGGGTAGGGGGGGAGTATCTTGGGTCGACCCGCACAGCTGTGGAAGGACGCATCCGTCTAAAAATGAAGGGACTGACTTCTGGGATGAATGGTTTATTTTTTTTTTTGATTTTGTTTCTTTACACCAGGTTGAATACTGGAAGGGTGCGAGTGCTCCAATCGACTCACGGCTCGAGAATTCGGGTCCCGCCCTGCTGAGTGATAAATTTATTCCCCCTTTTTTCGTCAATGTATTTTCATTCCTTTTTTTCTTTCCTCCTTTTCCATGTAGGTACGTAAACCGTTGCACCAGCCGACTGGCCTTGGGACTCCATCGTGTCGAACCTCAGGCGAACGTATGTATGTACGTATATGATCTCTTTAAAAGGATACACCGGCTGGTTTATCGGATTACTCGGTCCGCCTGGTAGGCCTCTCCGTTCGCCGAAGCTGAACAGAAAAGCAACCACGCGCGCTGTTCGGCCCATACCACTTCTTAATGCAATAGTGCTTGCCGTAAAATATGTGCTCTTTGCCTTGTGGCGCTTTATCTTTCGCGCAGGAGAGTGTCTGCGGGAGGCCCCCGCCGTTCCACACACTTCTGCCCGTTTGGTATTTCGTTCGGGATCACGGGACGAGTTGGAGGATTATCTCTCCTTCTCTCTCTTTCTTTCTCTCTCTATATATCTATATATCTCTCGTCTCGTCCACATCTTCCCACCGCGGTGTTATCTGGTGCTTGTGGCCGAAACTTTCATGTTTCGTCGTGTGGCAGCCAGACAGGCAATAAACTTTCCATGTTTAGTGGTGTAAATTAATTGAAAATATTACTGCCGACGGTTTTTTTTTTCCTCCTTGCTTCCCTTTTCACTTGATTTTTAAGGAAGTGTAGGACTACAATGAACCGAAAAAGCTCACCGAACAGATCGTTCGGAAGCAGTCGAACAAGTTCAGGAACTCTGTTTCGCCACACTGAGATTTGAAAGTGGATGAGTGTGCGATGAGTATCATGTTGCGATTACCAACATTGGTTTATGGGAAGCAAACGATTCGGCCCAATGTTCGAAGGTGCTTTATTCCATGATTTACAAGGTGTTGGCGGGCAAACTGTATGCCAGCGTGCACTTTCCCGATTTTCCGTGATCTAGGGGGAAACAATGTTTTCCACATTCTATGATTCGGACGCCGGAGCTAACACAAAGTTAACGAAATGGCCGACCCGCAAACAGTCAAAGCTTGCCGCGAGTCCTACCCTTTCCCATTTACTTCGTTTAATTTTTTGCTGCCGCTACGCTTTCCTTCTTGACTTCCCCGTTATGTACGTTGTCTGCACGGTGAGATAGGAAGGAAAATTAGTTCACCGCCAAGGTGGAAGATAAAAAACAACAGAACTAAGAAAACGAGCGCGCCGGTTGCGAAATCTCCTACTGCATCGCGCAGGAATGCACTTGTAATATAAGTTCGGCGAAAAGAATGCAATATAAGTTCGCGAAGAAATGACAGCGAAAGGGAGCCGACGTGATGAGCGGGGGCGAGAGGCAGAGGGAGCAACTTCACCAAGCCATTGAAGAAGTTGCGTGGGTTGCAACCGGGACTTGGGACCGATGGGAGTTCGCAGATTTTCGTCGCTTCAATCTGCTTCTTCGACACCACTCGGCGAACGGTTTCGAGCAGCACACTTAACTGGCGTCCGCCAGTGAACGGGAAGTGCTCGTGACTCCAGCCGCTGGTGCCGGAATGTTGCTATTGTTTGCATCGTAAGTAGATAAGTAGCAATGAAAAAGGGAAGCGACTAAAACCCCCGACTCTTTGTGATGTTCTGTTTGCAGGATTCTGTTGGCAAGAAGATGTTGCATCCTATAAAGTCCTCCACCCGGAAGGCCGGAGGAGTCATTTGGTGTACCCGTAGGAGTGTCTCAGGGAGGAGGGAAAGAAACACCAAAACCCAAAACAAAATGAAACAGCACCGTATTCGGCGTGCATGTACTACCGGCAGAACACTCTACCTTTTCTTACGCTGTAGAATCAGGAAAAGTTTTCCATCTGCAATCGTCTCTCACTTCACGGGCTGCTGGAATACCGTCGGTCGGTCGGTGTGTGTGTGTGTGCTGGTGTGTATATGTATATGTGTGTGTATTTAACGAGAACATTTCTCGGCTTTATCGCGAAACTCTGGCGGACGGGCGGTGGCAAAATGGGCCACGAACCAAACCCTGACGGACCTGTCAGGGAAAGAGGGGAAGTGGTTCGCTTGTTTCGGTGTGAGGCGTCGTGGCGAGGAAATTATTCCAAGCTAAAATAAATTACCGAAAGATAAAGTTGGATGAAAAAGCCATTATAACTTTTTCAAATTAAATTATTAGTATACCATCCTCGCTGGTTATACCATCCTCGCTGGTCTACGTTCGGTTTGGTGCTGCTGCTGCGTCCTTCCAAGAATCGGGCACCCTTCGCAGAATGGTGGGGAGGAGGGTAAAAGGTGGACTGCGATCCTTGCATTTCCGCACAACACGATACTTTCGCTGGGACAAACTTTTCCGTGCACGGATGATGACGGGGTGGTTCCGGCGTGTCCTTCGACGTCTCGGCGTCCGCGTCGTCCTTGCGCTGCGGCAAAGTGCCATCTAAATTTTTTTCTTGTTCGTTCTTCTACATTTCTTGTTTCCAATTCTCGAGGAGAGGAAGAAGGATAAACAAAAACACCCCATACACACACAAAAACCTAGATTGTCGCGCCCTGGTGTCGCCGTGCGCTCAATCCGTAAGCGAGCAGTAGTACTCTGTTGTATCTACCGTGGAGCCAGAAAGGGCTAAGAGCCACAACCGTGTATCTCTCTCTCTCTCTCTCTCTCTCTCTCTCTCTCTCTCTATCTCTCTCTCTCAATTTTATATCTCTCTTTCTCTCTATCTCTCTCTCTCTCTCGCTGTATCTCTCTCTCCCGTTTTCTCTCTTTCTCTCGTCCTCTACCTCACTCCAACGATCATGTCTTTTCGTAACGCTGCTGTTCCGTGTCAGCTTCCGCTTGGTTGACTCACCCTCCGGGAGCGGTACGTATTGGAAGAAAATACTTTCTCGCTGGAAACACTTAATGAAATCAGTTCAATTAGTGAAAATGGTACCAGTTCAGCCACCGTCGCCGCCAGGTTCCTTCCGCCGCCGTTTTCGAATGGTGGGAATGGGGGTTTAATGAAAGTTTAATGGCCTCCGGAGGAAGATCCGCCGACTGCAAAGGGTGGTTCTAGCAAGCGAGGTCTGAGCGTGTGAGCTAGAGGGCGCACGCGCCCAGTCTTTCCTGCTCCACCACTACGCTTCGCTCTGGTTCGCTCAGACCTGCAGAGTTCCAGTTCAGGACGACTTTGCCCCGAGGTGGGGGTGCACGAAGCAAGGAGGGAGAATGCATTGGCATCCTTCTCCGTGCCGCGTCCCTAGGAAGGGACAATGGAGGCGCAGCGGGAAAGTTTTGTGGAAACTTTACACGCGGCCTTGTGCAAACCCAGGTTGCACCCTATAGCGTGCGCTGATGGCGAGCAAGCGGGCGAGCGGGCGAATCGGGGTTTCCGGTGAAGTGTTTGGCCCCCGGCTCCGCCACGTACACCAGCTGGATGGTAGGTGGCTGGTAGAACTGGCATGACTCTCTGGCTGGCTGGCTGTCTCATCGTGCTCTCTCGCGCACCGACACGCCGACCATCCGGTTGTAACTAAGGTGTACGGACCAAGGATCGCTCCACGGCACGCCAGGTAAAAGTTTGTCCGCCCGCCGAAGCTGACTTCGTTGTCGAGGCTGCGTGCACGTCCCGCCCGCCGGGGTGGGAACCACTTTCTAACCGTACCGGTGGACCGGTGAATCCGATTTGTACAGATTATGTACCGTAGTTGTAGGGCAACTGGAGTGCTGCTGCTGCTACTCCACTCCAAACCCTGTCTGCGGTGTACTAGTAGTAGTATATATATTTTCTTTGGAACATTTGGTTTTTGTACAATGTGTGGGAACTTAGTTGATAATGTGTTCGAATTCAATCTCTTCTTAGTAAGGTTGATATTGGATTAGCTTTGCTATTCTGTCAAATAAGTTTTGCTACCACTTTGGGTGTTTGAGGGGATTAAATGGGAAAATTTCGCTTAACACACATTGCAGCACAAGAGAGAAAAAAAAAAGATTTTGTGTGTTTATCTACAGAAACGGCTATACCTATTACCTAACTAATTGCAAATGGGGGGCCTGGTAGTTTATAGTAAACAGGATTTATGTAACTATTTGTGGGAACATACGACGAGTTATGAAGGGTAGAGGTATTCTGTTGGTAGAATATTGGCGTTTGTGGAGGTTTGTACCGTGTACTTTGAATTTATTTTTCGTAGGAAGGATTTAATAGTTTCAATATTTCATATGCTGTGTATGAAAGAAGTTCAGTGTCACGGAGCAACGTTTAGAAAGGTTTTTGGAGGTTTAGTTTGAGTTATTTGTCGCATGAAATCCAAACTGGAGATGCGTATGTATGTGACTATCGGTCGTATCTAAGCTTAGATTTCCTGTTAAGCAAACTGTAAAGGAACGGAATATTTTTTCACATTTTATTACTGTGTTTTCAGTTTGTTCTTTAAACGTGAGTGGTTTGTCCAGAGTGATTCCTAAATATTTTATTTTCGTTCTCCATGGTATATTCCATACGTGATAACTTCAGCTCACTAGATGGAAGTTTCCTAGGGCTTGAGAATCTTTAAAAGAATATTGATTCAGATTAATTTGGATTTATCTTTAGTTTCCAATTATTGCAATATTGACGATAATAGAGGCAATGACTAAATCATCAGGGTATAAGTATTGAATGCATTTCGACATTTTAGGGATATCTCCAGTAATTATGTTTAACAATAAATGTGTAGAGAGTATACTCCCTTGGGGGATGCCCGGCATGGGGGAATAGATGCTAGACTTAGTTCGATTGATATATACAGCGTTTGTTCTATTTTTAATGAAACTATTAATTATGTGAATTATGGCATCGATTTGTTTAGTTGCCTATTTTTAAGAACGTCGTTCTTGACTCTTCGTAATTGGTGTGTCGTAGAAATTCCCGGGTAAAGGCCAAATTGTGAGTCTGGGATGTTGTTTGGTCTTTCGGTATGTGAACGTAATCTATTAGCGATTATTTTTCAAATAGCCTGGAATTACTTTCGCTATCTCCCAGTTGATGGGATAGTATCCTAGTCTGAAGCATATGTTGAGAAGTTGGTTTAGATCCAGATGTGATGGCGTTTCTTGGGAGGTGTTTAATAGTTTGATGTTGTGTTATTGATTTTGTCTAGACCAGTGAAGGTTTTGGATTTTAAACTCTTTACTATTTTAAGATGTCACGAGGTTTGAATAGGTCGGTGGGTGTTAAGTTAGATTTCGAGGAAAAATGGAAAAAGTTAAAGCCGGTTGTGTTAATTCTGTTTGGTAAGGGGATAACACTGTTCACGGTGGTGAGGCACACAGCCTTATCAAAATGTGTGTCAACTGTGTGTTCATAGCTTAACATTTTTCAGGTGAAGTCAGTAGGATATTGCCATTTTTCTTACGTGCTTGAATCTCTTTCTGCCTATTTTTTTACAATTTTTTCCAATAACCAAAGTTTACGGTTTGCTGCTGGTTAAAGGGTTCAAGATATTTTCACCAAGCCCTGTTTCTTGAACTGTGTTTAGACAGGATGATAACAAGTCGAACATAACAAATGCTGTGAATGATGAACGATGAACTCAATCGAGTTGTTCTGTTATCTGTCAGGCCGTTTTATGCTCGACTTTGTTACGCTGTCTAAACACGGCTTTAGGATATTCAATTTATAATCAATCTCCCTTGAATGATGTATATTTGAAATGAAAATTTTGCCTATATCTTTGGCATTTTTTTTCTGGACATGTTACATATTTTGAAAAGAGAAATTTAATCTTGATGTAAAATGATATTGATAGTACCTGGGGTACGAGGAACGGCCATATTGTGACCAGCTGTAATTGTTGATGTTAGCTTGTGTAACAGCTCGTCAATTTGATAGGGTTGATTAATAATATTTAGGGTAGTTTCTGTAGCGTTTGGGGATTGACTAATTTGTGTTTTGAATATCGTCCAGTTTGCGTTATTGTAATCCGGTATATAGTTTTGAGAAATTTTGTTATCGTAACCGTAAATGGTAAACGTAACTAGTAGCTCGATAGCTCATGATTGTTTGTCAATATTAGATCGATCATTGTCCGGTTTTTGTTTTTTTTTAATATCCCGTTTGAAGTTGATTATATTATTGTGTCCACCTGGATTATAAGCTGTTGAGACCTTTACACCAATTGCTTTTAACGTTGTTAATTGAAATTATGGGAGAACAGAGTGCTTCAGATTTTTCTTTATAAAAATTAGAATGGCTCCTTGGAGGAGCTGACGTTCTGTCTAATCGGTATGTGCGGTAATTTGTTGAAACTTTGGTCTTGCCTTAGAAATGTTTCCACAATTGCGTTTATTCGATTACCTGCAAATTTAAGAATCTTATTAAATCTATTTTTTTTTGGAAATGCTATTTGCATTCCAGTACGCGATTATAAAGCCTTTTTCCTGTGAATTATAGTAAATATGACCTTTATTTGGTCTTCTTTGCTGTTACCGGCGTGCAGGTCTTTGAATGTCTCCGAAACTATTTGTACTAATTCGTCTTGGTGGAACAGTTCCCCTTGTTTCGTTGTGTCCGCGTATGTTAGCGTGGGTCTTGGATGCTGGGTACGGAGCGGGATTGGATCACGTGGAAGGATGGGACTAATTGTGAGGGAAGGGAGGAGAGGAAAGGTACTATTCAATAACTGTACCTGATGTTTAGCTTTCTCTTGTCAGCTGCGCTTTTTGAATTTGCGTTGGTCTAGTCTCTTGGGGCAATCGCTAAAGTTGGCCGTGTGGTTTCCTTCACAATTGGCACAGTTCAGCTTGTGCCACAGAACAACAGAGCTCTTCACCTGCTGCTGCTGATAGTGGACAGCAGGCTGATTTGAGGTTTGAAGAGCATTTTACGCATAGCAGGGCTCTGTAGTGGTTTGCCGCTCCTTGTCCAAACCGTTGGCAGTTACATACACTGCATCGGACCAAGGTCTCCTGAAAAATACCGCCATTGAACTATTTGGTGGTTTAATGCTTTGATTGAACGGAGCATCTTTTTGACTGCCCCCCCTTTTTTGAAGTGCAGTGGGTACACTGCTTGCTCATCGTATCGACAGACTTTCTTTTTAACGACAGTTTCTTCACAGCCACTGTGACTATGTTCTCTGCCTTTAGGATATCCTCTATCTGTTGAACAGGCATGTCCATCATACCTGTTAACACAACTTTGGTGTTTTTTTCCTCGTTCAGCTGGTAGGAGTGGAACTCTGTACCCACCGATTGTAGATGTTTGCTGACAGCCTTAAAGTCTGCCGTATTTGTGGTACGTACGACGATACCTTTCATTGTGGCTGCTGTCGTGTAGTGTACGACTCCGGCCGCTATACTTTGTTTATGTACGTCCAGCATGTTCGAGCTGGCAACCGTTGTAGGAGGTGGTGGTTGTGATGGCTGCTGGGCGCTCGATGTAGCGTAAGAGATACACATTCTTTTTCTCCCGTATTTTGCAATAAAGCGAAGGGATTCGCTGGCTGACTTTGCAATAAATTAGTCGTCACTCGTCGTTTAGACGCTGCTTTAGCTGCCTTTTCGAGCCTTTTATTCAACGTTTGTTTACGTCGACCCATTTCGGGCGGTCTCCGTGTTCTCTCTGTCTACTTTCACAATATCACTACAAGCTCAGCTTAACACGACTGGTCGCTACCGAGTCTGATTTGCTACTGGCTGTCTGCAACTTGAAAACACAACGTGCCCTACGTATCGGTCCTGCCATGGATCGGATTGTGGAGACCATATTTTCTATCGGTAACGAAAATAACATCATCATCATCATCATCATCACCATCGTCATCCTCGTCGTTCTTCTCCTCGCAAAACTTTTGTGCACCACCTTAAGGGCCGGTTCCGATGCCAGCTTCAGAAGGACGGACCTGACGTCAGAGGGGAAATGACAGTTTTCTTCGAGCGCTCAGTGTAATGAAATAAATCGAATCACAGACCGATTTGCATAACGGCTGCTACGGGAGACTGCTGGCTGGCGTACGTACGTTGGCTAGGTGCAGCGCAGAAAGGGCAAGTGCAGCAAAAGGGAGAAAACCCCTTTCTACCTCCGGGGGTTTTCTCCCAGTCTCGTTTCTCTTTCGATGGTGCCCTCGGCTGTCATCGCGTACCATCTCCCGAGATACCGAGCCATCCCTTGCTGTTGCTATTGTTGGTACTGCTGGGGATCATTGCACGCTCCTGCTCCTGAGTGCAATACCGGGTGGGATTATAGCGAGGTGGCGTTTTCCACCGGGATATACGAGAAACCCAGTGAAGCGCGTGTGGCTCCTTTGGCGAGCATGGAAAAGGTTGTCCCCAGCATGGCACCCTCGGTCCCTTGGTCCATCCACGGATGCTGCGATTATCGTGTATACCGTCTGCGTATCGTACCGAGCACGACAGTATTTCGGGCGAGCGGCTCTGTCGGCCGGACAGGTGAGGTGCTTGTTGCTCCGCGCGGCTGTGTAACCGGGTTCAGTCCTTCGCCCGAGGGAGAAACAGTTTAAGACGGTGTGTACCTACTTGCCTAGAACCTCTTCTGCCATAGAGCGAGCAGGATGGAGGCAACTTGAGCTGATCTGCCCGAGCCAGCAGCAGCAGCAGCAGCACCAGAACCAGAGTATAATGGACACACATTGTTATTTTAACACAGAAGTACGTCAGGATTATCTATTTATATGAATCACTTTTTGGCTCGTACTCCACAGTTGTGTTTCGTTGCTGCCAATCTCTCGCTTCGTGCTTGCTGATGCTGTAGTATGACTTGCACACCAGCTGCCCCTAGTCTCACCCACGTCGCCCCTAACGGCAAAAACTTGGCCAAACTTCCCAAGTATTGGATCGTAGCCTAGTCGTCCGATGGCTATGCCGGGTGGCGCTCCGAGGAAGTTGTCTAATTGGTTTGTTTGCGAAGTGCAGACCGGCCCTACACTAGAGTGGAAGTTGAGTAAGAGAGTTGAGCGGAAAAGTTGCTCCAGCCGATCCGATAGTACAACAGTGAATACGTGCGAACACGTGCACGAGGCAAATAGGGGGCTTTTGCCAGCTAACGCCATCGTGTGCCGTGCGTGGCAACATATTCATGGGTTTTTGGGGTTTTGTCGCAAGCTTTGACCTGACACTAATAAGTTATCCCATTGGCGTGTGACGCAGGTCGCATGCCGGTGCGTCGTTTGTTTTAGTTGCCTGTCGAAATGTCGTCCATTGAAAATCACTTCATTAGTATTTGTAAGGGCTATAAATGATCGGATAGCTCGGGCGCTCGGCACACTGCCACAGTTTTCGAACCTGTTAGATATGTTCAAATATGAAACAGGTTACGAATACGCATTTGTTGCTGCTTGCTGGATGGAGCTGCCCGAACCTGCAGTAGGCGAGTGAGGCGGGGTCGTCCACCCGCCAAGCCTCCGCCCCCTAACTGCCGGACGCTACATCCAGGACAAACGGGACTATTCTACTATGCAGTACTCTGCTGCTGCTAACTACGGCTGCAGATAAACGAATCGCTGTTTCGTGTCCTGACACCGTGGGGTTCCACGTGCGCCGGCTAGGTTCTCCCCAAATTAACTCCATCCTTTCCTTCGTTTTTGCTGCGAGAAGGGGACTACGCCCTCTGGCTTCATCTGGTGACTGGTGGCAATTTAAATGTGGCGCAGGGAATAGCGGCCCTTCGGCTAGTCATCACCTACAACGCGCCCCCTCGTTTTTTCTCGATCCGAACCTCGTCTGATATAAGGGCCGCCGCTCACGCCACAATCGTTCGCGAAGGGGAAAAGGATTTTGACATAATTTTGAGCGTAATTTAATATTAATTTAGTTGCTGTGTGCCCTTGGTAACCGCTTTTTCATTTTTGGCCTCAGCCTTTTCAGCAGTGGAGGGGTTCGGGTGAAACAGAAAATAAAACAGATTGAAAGAACAATTGGTGCCGTTGGGTATGATGGTGGTGATAGAACCGCACCACCACTGACGCTGACAATGTTATGTGATCACAGCGGCACTGAAGAGCTTCTTAGAAAGAGTCCCCCACCCTCTACCCATCTCATCCTCTTCCTCCTCATTCTACTCCTCTACGTTCTCGATGGTTTTTCTATTCCACCGCACAACGTTTTGATACGTGCAATTTTGTAACGATGTATTTTGAAGTCCAACGGTGAGACGGCTGCTGCTGGTGGTGTTAGAGCGGGGCGTTTGTCGGTTTTCGTTTCGTTCCGCAATAACGTTCGCAAATCATAATTTAATTTGAAATCTAAGCCCGGCACTCCTGTTTCTGCCCTCACAGTCAAACAAGTCCTTTGCCGCCGGCGCTCCATGCAGCGCACTCGCACTCGAGTTCTCGCTGTAGTATTCTTCATCTGTCCTTCGATTTACGATGAATTGCGAAAGGGACGCGGCCGGCTCGGAAAGGATCGTACGATGGTTGTTCGGCTTCTCGTGTTCTGTACATGGCGCTGGCAAGCATATCCTTGTTGCATCCTGCTCGATGGACGGGTGCTGTGTTGCTTCGGTAACCATTGTTGGCGTTTGGTTTGTTCGATGTTTTTTCTTCCTTTTCTTTTTTTCCCACTTGCACGAGTATCCTACGCAGGCAGGCGAACATTGAACGTTCCAATATCGTCCGGAATGTACCGCACCACCGAAGTTGTGGGGAAGAGTTCACAAATCAGAGACTGCACTGGATGAAATTCCCTTCACGATGGCATCGTCGATGCATTGTGCGCGTACCTGTGAACTTGCGCACTGATAAACTCATAAATAAATGTTTGATCGGTCGTTCCTTCCACCGCGAGGGCTGCCCTATCTATCGCCCAAGTGGTGTTGCATTCCGTCCGGCTGTAGACGCACCACGTTGGCCAGAACCGAAAAGCCAACGTCGATAGCATCCGATAGCCGAAGTCCGGTTCTCAATTTCTTCCTTGTGGCGTTGTTTTTGGTTTTTTTTGGTTTGGACCACGGGAATTCGGAGATGATCCGGGTGCAGCAGCATTTACGTAGACTCTCAAGGAGGACCGTACTGCAATCCTCCCGTACGGCAACGGTGAAATGATTGATGATGACAATCGGAACGTAAAAGTGTTTGTGGTGTGTGTAGTTCGAGTTTTTTTTTTGCATCGGATCAGCGTACACGACGGATCTCGGTTCGTCGGGGTTTCGACCAAATTGAAATGTGTACGCTTGCTTGCATCTCCATCGGAGCAACCGAAGGTCTGCCAACACACCCCTGGTGGCAAAGGATCGGTTCATGCCGTTTGGCGGAGACGGTGTGGGTAAAAGGAAATTTGATTGGAAAATATGCTCTCTCGAAAAGCTATCTTTCTTAAATTCGACTTCGTCATTGTCGTTGTCGTCGGTCCATGACGGCAGGTTTGTAGTGACATTTTTTACCATACAAGCGATGCTGCCATACACATTAGAGTATGCAAATATTGCTTTATGATTTTTTGTTTTGTTGTGCCTATCCACTTCCTTCGGGGAAGAGGAAAGCTCACTTTGAGTTGTGCCAGTGCTCATATCAGTCATATTTTGCTGCTAAATGAAATCACAATAGCCGGCGACGGCATCAGCATTCGTCTCCTCTGTCCAGCTGGGAGAGCTCGTGCGGGAGCAGAGATGATGAAGCACACACGATGAGAGGCTCGGTTGTGTACTATTTGTACAGTAGAATCACTCCGGGTGGGTTGATTCCTCAGCGCCGAACTGCGCCGTTCAGCGAAGGTCCAAAATTTGATTTTGAAGCAGCCGAAAGGCATCGTCGGCAACTGATCATGTCCAATATTGACGAGTGCAGTGTTCTTGTATGTTTGAGAGAGAGTTGTCGACCTCAGCCCTGCTGGCGGTCCCCTGGAGATCGCTGGTTTTCCGTTTCCAATGGATGGGTTTCTTTCCAATCAAATATGCATAGATATTGCTTTACCGAATTGTGGCAGGGGTAGTAACTACATATATACGGAATACGATGGTAGCGCAGAACTACCACACATCGCGATGTTCGTCAACGATGTAAGGTGCCTGCGGTTGTTGCCTTACCTCTCGCAATTTGGTCCGCTGGTCGCAAAACGGTTTCCCAGCTGCGCCGGCCCCTAGCCCGTTGTCCGTTAATGTTTGCTGGCCCGGGTCCATACGTCTCGCCTACGCCCTAGGCGCACCTCCGGGTGCTCCGGAACGTGAATGAGCTGAATTTTGCATTCGGCGGCCTGTGAGCGGTGTTGCCATGACAGAACCCGTACACTACGTGTGCCAAGTTTCCCGGCCGAGATGTACGCGCTACCATTATGGTCGAGCATGCCGTTGCGGTACTTGGGTCGAAGTCAAGCACGTTCTCTGGCTCGTTGAGCAACCGTTGACATGCGGTTGGCGCTGATACGATACGAAATCGCGCACCGGAACCAATAAGTTAGCTAGGTTCAGTGTACCGCGGAGTTCATGGTAGAAAAGTAGGATAAGTTAGATACAACATACTTCCAGGTATATGGATCTCCTCGTATATCGGTATTCGGAGTTGTTTCAATCCTAAAGTATATCAAGGGATGTTGAGCAGGACAACAGTCGGTGCACGCGTTGCTGTCTTGTTCTGTGTGCTGTTTTATTTTTCCCGATAGTTGTTAGAGAAACTAGTACACACTTTTGCCTCGCTCTATATGCGCTTCTAGATTATACGTTCTTGGTTCGTTTCAGTTTGCCCTGTCGTTTGACGGGTCGAGAGGACTTTGCGAACCTTACAGCACTGCAATACGAAGTAACAGATCAAGTTTTTTCACTCTAGCCTGGCTCGCACGAATTACTCGCCAAGGCGCACCCACCGGCCGTACCGGGACGACTTGTGGGCCGAGGTAGGGTTTCCCCGCCCACGTCGAGCGAGGTCCACAGTTTTTCATCGTTCCATCAGTCCAAGAAACAGTGCCGGTGTCAAGCTTCCGACGTCCGACAAGGTGTGGACGTTAGTCCCCCGTGCGACTATGGGAATTTTCCTACATCCTGGACGAAATTGGCTCTTGTGGCGCTGCTCCGTGCCTTTTCACTTTTTATTTTCGGTGCCTGGTGGATGGGTGGTTGTGCGGTTTGATCTCTCCCCGAAAGAACCTAACCGGTCGTGTTCTGGCGAACGTTTGACGACGGTGATTTGGTCGCGTGGTGCTGCCACTTCATTATTGCCCATCGTCGTATACGGTCCACATCGTTGTAAACATCGGCCTTTCCGTACCGAACTTGGCTCGGTTCGGTTCTGGGCACGGTTTGACCATTTGTAACAGCGATGCAAATTATTCACCGAGAAACGAAGATTCAGTGGCCGGCTCATATCCTAGCTAGAACCCACGGGTACAGCGGCGAAATGTGAACATGACTACCGGACAAATGCTTTGGTCAAGCGTGGAAGGAAATGATAAAAAAGATATTTCTCGAGATACTACAAATCGCAAATGCAAATTGAAGGAACCCGCAAGAAGATCTGTTATTAAAAAAGCGGAAAATAGCGGACCTGGTGGATGAAATAATCTTATCGTTGAGTGGTTGTTTGGTAGCAAACATATAAAAACCCGTGTGAAGGAAAAGCAATGATAATGCAAACGATGCGCGATCAGATGCGGTCGCGGATAAGGGAAGAAATGGTACAACATCGAAAAAAAGCGAAGGAAAAGATAAACCGGAGAAAAGAACGAAAGGATCACCGTGCACCGTGCACCGTCAGCGGACAGCGTTATGACCAGTTTAGTGTCACGGCGAATAGCACATCATCGCCATCGTCCCGGCGAGGAGCCACTCGTAACGCTCCGATTTAAAGATCATTTGATTGCTTTTATATTGCCCCTTAAGAGTGAAAGAAGAAGGAAACTCGGACCCGTCGTTATCAGATTCTTTACGACGTCGTTGATCTGCGGGAAACCAGAATTGAGTTTGTGCGCTGATGTGCGAGCCTTGGACTTCTGCGACACTACTATCGGGACACAGTCCGAACGCAGCCCGGCTACGCGGTAGCGCGATGCAGCCGGCCGGCGATCTGTCGGTTAATGTTGCAGTCGTTCCTAAGAATTACGCGTTATAAATGCTGTAAAAATAAACTCGTTTACGACATTTTTATCCCCTTGTAAAACCTCGATTAGATTATATAACTTTGCATTCTCCGCGTCTCTTTCTCTCTCTCATTCACTCTTTCGTTTATCACTGGTTTTATATTCTGGTTCTGGTTTCCTGCAACCCGACTTAGCTCCCATTAAACCAGCATCACAATAATATATATTTTATTTTATTAGCGCACATTGATACAGTTATCAGCTGTATGATTGGGTGCCTGCGTTTTCCTGCCCGTCCTTGTGTGTGACCGCACTGGAACAGTAACTGGAGGAAGGAGAAAATAAAATATACACCCAAACACGCATACAGCAGTGTGTAAAAGCAAAAAAAAACGATTTCAGATTTGATGAAAAAATTAAATGCGAACTTAAACATAGACCACAATAAGGCCTTTTTGTACGTTAAGCGGTGTATTTGGTCCATGGTAATCCATGGATCCATAGATTTTGAATCAGTTTTTTTTGTTCGCGTTGCCAGATGAAGAAACTTGTGTAATTAGATTATAGATAAATTGTTGCGCCAACGAAATAAACGAGAGCTGAGTCAGAAAATCGTTACATATTTCACTGTTCCCCATACATTGGGGCACAGCACTGTAGTCATTGCAATAGGAAAAACACCTTTTACGAGGGTTTAACTGCGCCATCTGGTAGCAATACCCTGAACCACTTCTATTGTATCTTTTATTGTTATAACACATCGATTTAAAACGTTTGAAACAGTTAAAACCCAAGTTTACGAAACATTCGATTTTCATCCCGGCATTTGTATGAACGGTGTCCATTGTGCATCGGCACGCCGGAAGGATGCAGAAGAAGAAGAAGAAGAAGAAGAAGAAAAAAAATACGGCGTAAACACAGAAACAATAAAAAAAATCGGACGGCGAAAAAGGACATAACGTGATCATTTTATGGAATACTCTGCTTTCTTTGGCCTGGCTGCTTGCCAATGGGCCAACCCATCATAGGTTTGCTTCCACTCAAGAGCAAACGTCACGTATCCACCCACCCATGTTCCTCGTATGACGAGTATAATACCGTCACCCTTCAGCGTTAAACCTCGAGATATAGGCAGCTAAAAGGGCGAGCTGTGGTGATGATGATTATGATGACGATGATGGTAATGGTGGTGGTCGTCGTAGTAGCAATAAAAAGTTAATACAACCTTTCTCCGGGCCGAACAAACGGACAATCATAGGGCAAACGGAATGACGAAGAAAAAGGAGTGGAGGGAAATCTTCCATCAAACACGGTTCGGCAGGCAGCAAAACGGACACAGTTGCTGCTCCTCCTGGAGGAGTTTTTTTTATCGCCCACAGGGGAGAAGAGTGTAGTGGTCTAGGGTCTGCTGGGGATTTGTTACCATTGGCAACCCGGCATATTGACGGTTCCGGCGGAACGTGCTTGTTGGTTGTGGATCGTTGGCAATGTGTTGTTGGCCACCCAAACGAAAGGATATCGGATTTTCTCTTTCGTTCGCGCTCTCGGGGTAGCGCATTGTCCGTGCCCGAACCGACCATAAGTAGATTTTGTCAGCATTGTGTGTTGCCCCCGACCTGCCCCCTGTTCATGTGCCCGGACCCCTTTTCGTGTCCTACGCTTGTATTGCCTCCCTTTGCCCCAAAAGTGCGAACAGGACCGGAGAAGCCCGCGGGCACCCCAACTGGTAGGGGGGAGTATGGGTATGACTTTCGCACAGTACAGTTGATGGCACAAAAAGAGGCCTGGACCGGGAATCTTTTGCAGTTTTCCACCATCACCGCTCGACGGCAAACGTTTAGCTACAGTTTTGCATCCTCTTTCGTTCAAACAAAAGGGCCCACTCGAACAGGACATAGAAAAGGGAAGGGAACCACACACAAATACTCAATATCTTGGCGTTTGGCAAATTGAACATCATATTAAATAAATATCGCCACAAAATTGCATAAACACCGCTGCGTACGAGAAAGAAACCGCCCTGATCGTGCCACTAACAATGTGTCTGTGCGTTGTATGTTCTTCTCTTTGGTTGCCTTTTTTTATCTCTCTTCATTTCCCATCCTAGCGGGGAGTCATTGCTCCGTCTTTCCCTCAACCGCCCGCAACATTTCTATCCTGACGCGCAGGATTGTTTTTCCTTCCTTTTTTTTCAGTTGGTTTTGACTTCCTTCCTAACTCGCATATCCTTTTGCCATCCTCTCTGATGGCCCCATTGAGCAGATTACGTTGTTATTGTGATTGTGTTGTGCCTTGAAATTGATGGGGGATCAGAGGAAGCCATAAACAAAACACAGACACACACCCAACTGCTTCTCAAAGTACAGAAAAGAGCTTCACCCCCTTTCTATTTCTATTTCCCTTTCATCTCTGTCTCTCTTTCTGTCTCTTTCTCGCTCTCTCTCTCTCTCTCTCTCTCTCTCTCTCTCTCTCTCTCTCTCTCTCTCTCTCTCTCTCTCTCTCTCTCT